>CM038679.1:41196474-41605804 GCA_021605205.1 Aegilops longissima | reverse complement strand
TCAAGATTTTTGGAGTTCGTTTAGTATTTTTTTCTTCTTTTTTCTGTGCAGATTTTTTTTAAAGTCAACCAACTTAGTCGGGCCTTACTCGACTAGGACTTCCGCCACCACAGGCTTTATAAGCCACCCATGACCCATGAGCCCACCCCACCACCCTTGCCGCCACTGGCCCTAACCCTAACTCAGCACGCCGCCCCCTTGCCGCCGCTTTCGCTTGCCCGCTTGCCGTCATTCGCTTGACCTCCGCCAGAGCCGCGCCGCCGCCACGGAACGCTTTCGCCGCCGCCACCACCGCCCGATGAGGTAGCTGCCGCCCGCCGGGTTTTCGCGAGAAAACCGATTGGTTTTTTAGTTTTTTTCGAAACCCTAGATTTAGATCGGTTCGATTTTTTTTCGGTTTAGTTATTTAGCGAACGCCCATTCGTACGTTCATTTTAACAAACGGTTTTCACCCATAACTGTAGACAGCGAACGTTTGTTCGTTAGCCTGTTCGTCAGTTTTTCTTTTTCCAGGGTTTTTTCGCGATTATTTTCGATCGCGATTTCTGCCCTGTTTTTTGTTTTAGTTTATCTTTTCGCTCGTCTATCAGAATCGGGCGATTCAAGCGCCTATATTTTCGTCTCGAAGCCCTCTTTCCGTTTAACCAACTTGAACAAGATTTTGCTACTGTAAAATTTTGACTTAAGTCCAGATTAGTAAACAGATCTTGTTTCTTTCGCAGTTTGAGTTTCGTTGCTTCGTTTGATTTGATTCTTTTTGCAAACCGGAGTTCTTAAGTTGAACTTTCTGGTTAGATCTCTTATTTGAGTTTTACCCGTGCTTCTAGTTGAGTGCTTATTGTATGCTTGTTTGTTTGCGATAGAGTACCCGTAGTGCGAAGCGTGCTACTACGAGTCTCTAGGTTTCACGGATCATCAGCAAGGCAAGTAACACTTTGATCATACCTCTTTACTACCCAGTTTTATTGCATTAGATCAATCCTCAAATAATTTCATGGTTAGGATCTGATTAACATGTGGGTTACCTTTTTATTATCAAACCTTTGGGAGTTACTTCTACGTTGCTTATATTGCTATGCTATGCTCGTAGACGTGGATTGGGTTTGAGTGTATGCATGACAGATGTGAGATTGTTAATTAATGGTTCAACTTAAGGTGGCTACTTAAATACACCTCTGGGTGGATTGCTTGTGGGCACCTGGAGAATCCAGTGTTGTCCTAGGATATCCCCGAGTACCCGTGTGATCATCCTATGGTCCGCCACCCAGGCTCAAAGGGATCAAAAGATTATTCATGCTAGAAACTTCCGTGTGCAGCCACAAGCTATTATGGGCTCTAGCATAGTTGAGTAAGTTGCGTGAAGCTCTTGAAGAGGTAGACTAGCAGATGTAGTGGGTTGTAGGTGGTACTGTCTATCCAGAGTAGAGAGTTAATGCTTCAGAAAGACTGTGTCTCGGTCATTCGTTTCTCAAACACCGTTTAGTGCGAGAAATCCAATGGAGGCGATCGAGTCTTGTGGGTAAAAGTGCGCAAACCTCTGCAGAGTGTATAAACTAATCATGGTTAGCCGTGTCCCCGGTTATGGACATCTTGAGTATCTGGTTCTTGGATTATCATGTTGATCTCATCACTCTTAATATAATTTGATTGGGTTTAATGATGATGCTTAATTGGGATTGAGTTGGAGGAACCTTCTCAATGTTTAACAACCACCATGGTAGTTAAATAAAATTTATTCCTTTGTTGTATGGAAAAATGGGCTTTTCGCAAAATCTATTAACCATAGAGCCTCCACCAGCCAAATATGCATGTAGTGATAGCATTTATTCTGTGCATTACTCTATTGTGTTACCTTGCCAGCATATTCCATGTGCTGACCCGTTTTTGGGCTGCAGTGTTTCATGTTGCAGACTTTTCAGACGATGAGTAAGGTGCCATAGGTCATTGTCTTTCACTCAGTGATGCCATTGGAGTTGATGGACTTACTTTATCTTCCAAGCCTTCCGATGTTATCGATTTTAGATAGCCTTACGCCATATTATTGTAATAAGTTCTCTTTTGAGACATTCAATGTAACAAGTGTGTGATTGCTACTCTGTTATAAATCCTTCAAGTACTGTGTGTGTCAGCATTACCGATCCAGCGATGACCTTTGACACGAGATCGAGGCTATTTGAGGTGCAGTTGCTACAAGATGGTATCAGAGCACACGCTGGCTGTAGGACACGACCACTAAGCTAAAGCCATAGATCACTACTCTCTTCTCATTTCTGACTCCTCTCCCTTTTCTACTCTTTAGGATGGCGGATGCAAGGATCAAGTTCACTCAACCGGATGAAGATACACCTTTTGGACGACACCTGAAGGAAGTCACTAGATACCTGAACACTGGAATACCAAGCTTCACCGGGACCTACATCGCCGCTTTACCAGAAGAGGAGCGTTGGATGATTCAAGTTCAAGTTCCGGGAAGGACATTCACGCCAGTCACTGAGCCCATAGAGTTTTCCCTTGATGCACCAACCTGGAGTCTAGGCAAGAGCATGGCAGCCCACATCGCCATGGGACGCATTGGAGAAGTTTACCACAAGGATCTCAAGGATACTATCTACCAGATTTGTGGGCGCCGAGATGAGCAATGGGAGATGATCAGCACCAGGAAGGATAGGTCTATTGCACCTTTCATCCAGGAGTTAAACCAGCACATTCGACACCAGGAGAACCAGATGTGCGCAGCATGACAGATCTGAAGAAGGCAATTACTAGGATCACAGAGCTGGAGGAAGAACTCAAGTCTATACGCGATGGATATGAGGAGGAAATGACGATACTCGTGGAGAAGAATGATGATTTGACGAAGAAGCTTGGAGTATTCATGGGAGACCCCGCGCCAGGAGAAGAAGACGACGATTCCACTTGCCCGGAGAACTACATCATCATCGATGACACCGACTCGGACCCCGATGATAGCGATGATGACTTTGTTGATGAAGCTGGAGCAGATATCGTGGAGTCTTCACCGATCAATTTTTCGAGTCGACCACCATATCAGTAGTAGTATTCCCCCATGTATATAGCTTAGTCCGAGCACTTTTGTAATGATAGTTAGACCGATTGTATGCCCTTGTTTGAATTGATTGAAGTGATGTGTTTGTGTTTGTGTCATGTGCATATGGGTAGTGTCTTCCCTCTAGACCTCATTCTATTCAGTTTTCTCATCCTTTCTAAACCCATCAGATGCCTCCGAGAAGCGACAATGGATTTGCTTTCCCACCGGAGCTCACTCAGTTGATCCAGCAGCAGAATGCATTGAGGCAGATACTAGTCCAGAATTAAAATCTGGGGAACAACAACAACCCACCACCACCACCACCTATTGATCACTTAGTCCGTTTTCTAAGGCTGAATCAACCGGTGTTCTCTAGTAGCACCGAGCCGATAGTTGCAGATGATTGGCTCTGCAAGATTGAAAGGGAGTTGACCATTGCAGGATGCACAGATGCGGAGAGAGTGCGTTTTGCCGCACATCAGCTTGATGGACCCGCAGCATCATGGTGGGAGAATTTCACAACCACTTACCCCATCGACACTGTCACATGGGAACAGTTTCAGCAGGCTTTTCACACATCCCATGTTTCAGCAGGAGCTATGGCCATGAAGAAGTGCGAATTTCGCAATTTGCGCCAAGGAGGACGCACAGTTGGCCAGTATGTGGATGATTTTAGTAAGCTAGCACGTTATGCCCCAGATGACATTGCTACGGATGCAGCTAAGCAGGAGAAGTTTCTAGAAGGACTGAATGATGAGCTGAGCATGAAGTTGACGGTGGCAACCTTCAATAACTACCAGGAGTTGGTAGATAGAGCTCTCATGATTGAAGGGAAGCAGCAGCAGATTGACAACCGCAAGAGGAAGTATGGACAAGGGAAGTACAATTCTGGAGCTCAGCAGAGGCCCCATTTTACCCCGAACTCGGGAGGACCCGTTCAGCATAACCATGGAGGTCAAAATCACAATGGAGGAAGTTCGCACAACCATAGTGGCCCCAAGAACGGGAATGGTAATGGAGGAAGCAACGGCCAGAACCGTTCCAACCCAGCAATGCCCGCCAAGAAGGATCTAAGTCAGATTACTTGTTTCAAGTGCGGGAAGAATGGACATTATGCCACGGAGTGTTCTGAAGCAAAGAATGGAAACGGCAATGGGAGCGCTGGGAAGAAGCCCAACCCTTTCAACAGGGGACAAGTGAACCACGTTAGCGTGGAGGAGGTTGAAGCGCAACCCGATGCAGTAATAGGTAAGTTTTTCCTTAAGTCATTTACTGCAATCGTTCTTTTTTATACTGGTGCATCACATTCATACATTTCAAGGGGATTTGTGGATAAGTTTAAACTGCCAACCCAAGCCCTTAGGTCAACCATGTTAGTAACCTCGCCAGGAGCAGAGTATATGGCTAGCCTATGGTGTGAGCGGTTACCATTAAGGATTGGTAGCTACGTGTTTACCTCAGACATATTAGTATTGGAGTCACAAGGACTGGATGTGATATTAGGCATGGATTGGTTATCGAAGTATGGAGGGAACATTGACTACGCCAGTAAGTCGTTTTTTCGTACCACCCGAGAAGGAAGAAGGATCAAGTATGTATCCCGCATGTGCGAGTAGGACTCAAGTAAATTCCTTATCAGGAGTTGTACAGGAGGAAGTACCAGTGGTGAAGGATTTCCCTGATGTATTTCCAGAAGAGTTGCCAGGCATGCCACCAGATAGAGACATTGAATTTCTGATTGAGCTTTTGCCAGGCACAGGTCCAATATCTAAGAGACCGTACAAGATGCCCGCTAAGGATTTGGAGGAAATTAAGAAGCAGATTAAGGAGTTACTGGATAAAGGTTATATTCTCCCAAGTTCGTCACCTTGGGGATCACCAGTGCTTCTAGTGGAGAAGAAGGATGGATCGTTGAGGATGCTTGTCGATTATCGTGGATTGAATGAGGTGACGATCAAGAACAAGTACCCACTACCGATGATCAATGATCTATTTGACCAGTTGCAAGGAGCTAAAGTGTTTTCCAAGATCGATCTGCGATCAGGATACCACCAGCTGAAGATTCGAGAGCAGGATATAGCTAAGACAACTTTTAGCACGAGGTACGGGCTATATGAGTATACCACTATGTCATTTGGTATGACTAACACACCTGCCTATTTCATGAACATGATGAATGAGGTGTTTATGGAGTTTTTGGATAAGTTCGTCGTGGTGTTAATTGATGATATTCTGGTCTACTCGAAGAATGAAGAGGAGCATAAAGAGCATTTGCGTATGGTACTTGGGAAGCTCAGAGAACATTAGTTATATGCCAAGTTCAGCAAGTGTGAGTTTTGGTTGAAGGAAGTTGGATTCCTCGGACATGTTATATCCGGAGAAGGAATAGCAGTAGACCCTACCAAGGTTGTCACTGTGACAAATTGGGAAGCACCCATGTCAGTTGGAGAAATCCGGAGTTTTCTTGGACTCGCAGGATACTACAGGAGGTTCATTGAGAATTTCTCGAAGATTGCAAAGCCCATGCCGGAGTTGTTGAAGAAGGACACCAAGTTCAAATGGACTGAGGAATGTGAGGCCAGTTTTCAGGAGTTGAAGAAACGTTTAGTTATAGCTCCAGTGTTGATTCTGCTAGATCAACGCAAGGATTACCATGTGTATTGCGACTCTTCTCGTCAAGGACTTGGAACAGTGCTTATGCATTAGGCAAGAGTTGTTTCATATGCCTCACGACAGCTTAAACCCCATGAGTTGAATTATGCTACCCATGATTTGGAGTTAGGAGCCGTAGTACATGCGTTGAAGATATGGAGACATTTTCTCATCGGAAACCATTGTGAGGTGTACACGGATCACAAGAGTTTGAAGTATATTTTCACGCAGAAGGAGTTGAATCTCAGGCAGAGGAGATGGTTGGAGCTCATTATGGATTATGAAATGAAGTTGCATTATCATCCCGGAAAGGCTAACGTAGTAGCCGATGCGTTGAGCCGCAAGAGTCACGTCAATACACTCATGACCGGAGAGTTACCCAAGGAGTTAGCAGAGGATCTTCGTGAGCTATGTTTGGAAATAGTTCCGAGAGGTTATGTAGCAGCATTGGAGATTCAGTCTACTTTGATGGATAAGATCCGAGAAGCTCAGAAGACGAACAAGGAGATTGACGAGATAAAGGAAAGGATGGGCAAAGGAAGGGCTAAAGGATTTCGTGAGGATGAGCACAATACCTTATGGTTTGAGGGTCGCGTATATGTACCTAATGACCCCGAGATCAGGAAGTTCATTCTACAAGAGGTCCATGACTCGCCGTATTCGACTCACCCAGGAAATACCAATATGTATCTGGATTTGAACGACAGTTTCTGGTGGACCAGAATGAAGAAAGATATTGCGGAGTACGTAGCAGTTTGTGATGTATGTCAGAGAGTGAAGGCAGAACATCAAAAGCCAACAGGATTGCTACAGCCATTGCCGATACCTGAATGGAAGTGGGATAAGCTAGGCATGGATATCATCACGGGATTAACCAGGACTCGTTTAGGCTAGGACTCGATATGGGTTGTAGTCAATCGTTTGACGAAGGTAGCCCATTTCATCCCAGTGAAGACCACTTACACCAGTGCTAAGTTGGCAAAGATATACATGACCAGGATCGTATATCCGCATGGAGTTCGAGGACCATTGTATCGGATAGAGGAACCCGGTTTACCTCAAAGTTTTGGAATCGGTTGCATGAGACTTTGGGAACCAGGCTAGAGTTGATACAACCTTTCATCCATGCATGATGGGCAGACTGAGAGAGTGAATCAGATTCTGGAAGACATGTTGAGAGGTTGTGCGCTAGACTATGGATCTAGTTGGGATGACAATTTGCCATATGCAGAGTTCTCTTACAACAACAGCTACCAAGCCAGTTTGAAGATGGCCCCTTTCGAAGCATTGTACGGAAGAATGTGCGGGACACTGTTGTTGTGGGATGAAGTTGGAGACCGTCAGTTGTTTGGACCAGATTTGATTAAAGAGTCTGAAGAAAAGGTTAAGTTGATTCGCGATATACTCAAGGTAGCACAGTCTAGGCGAGAAGAGCTATCTGGATTCTAAACACAAGGAGATAGTTCTGAAGTCGGAGCAGAGTGTATCTTCGTGTGTCCCCACTTCAAGGAGTTAAGCGTTTTGGAGTTAAGGGAAGTTAGCACCACGTTTTGTGGGACCATACAAAGTTTTGGAACGTATGGGAGAAGTTGCTTACAAGTTGGAATTGCCCGAAGGATTGTTTGGAGTTCACGATGTGTTCCACGTTTCTCAGTTGAAGAAGTGCCACGCAGAGATGGCTGATATCCCTCTCAGAGATACAGTGCCACTGGAAGCAATTCAGTTGGATAGCGATTTGACCTACAAGGAGAAACGAGTGAAGATTCTCGAGTTTGCCAGCCGAGTCACACGCAGTAAGGTTATCAAGTTCTGTAAAGTTCAGTGGGACCACCATACCGAGGATGAAGCCACCTGGGAATGAGAGGAAGACCTACGGAAGGACCACCCTCACCTATTTTCTAGCCAACCCAAATGTCGAGGGCGAGATTCATCTTAAGGGGGGTAGGTTTGTAACATCCCAAATTTGGAATGTTATACATTAGATCATAATTGCATATCATATTTTATTGCATTTTGGCTTGATCGTAGAAATTCTATACAACTCAAGGACCCACGGAGAGAGTTGGGGATTTCATTATTTTCATATTTGAGTTCTCTCAAATTTTGAAAAAAAAGGATCGTTTGATTTTAATTATTTTCTCTTCAAATATTTCTTTTATGAAAATAAGAGAGAGGGGATAAAATGATTTCCCCAAAATAAAGAAATATTGGAGATTTAATATTAAAATCAAATAAGAATTTTATTCGGAGTTTTAGCGCTATTTTATTTGAATTAGGAAAAATTGCGTTTTTCAAAATTGCATTATAGTCCTCAAGAAATGTTCACCTTGTCCGGTAGATTTTTAGTGGACGGGGAAAACTTATTTCAGGATTTTTGGAGTCCGTTTAGTATTTTTTTTCTTCATTTTTCTGTGTGGATTTTTTTTTAAAAGTCAACCGACTTAGTCGGGCCGTACCCGACTAGGATTTCCGCCGCCCCAGGCTTTATAAGCCACCCCGCCGACCCCGCAGCCCACCCGCCACCGCCACCGAACCCTAACCTAACCCACGCACATGTTGTTGCCGCCGACGCCTTGCCTTGTGCACAATCGTCGCCGCCTCGACCCCGCCATTGGAGCCGCCGCCCGCCGCCACCGACCCCACCGCCGAGCTGCTCTCCGCCGCCGTCAACAACCCCGCCGACGACTAGGTAGCCGCCGCCGCCGGTTTTCGCGAGAAAACCGATTGGATTTTTGGTTTTTTTCAAAACCCTAGATCTAGATCGGTTCTGTTTTTTTTCTGTTTAGTTATTTAGCGAACGCCCGTTAACCACAGACAGCGAACGTTCACTCGATAGCCTGTTCGTCAGTTTTTCTTTTTCCAGGGTTTTTCCGCGATTATTTTCGATCGCGATTTCTGCCCTGTTTTTCGTTTTAGTTTATCTTTTAGCTCGTTTATCGGAATGAGGCGATTCAAGCGCCTATATTTTCGTCTCGAAGCCCTCTTTCTGTTTAACCAACTTGAACAAGATTTTGCTACTGTAAAATTTGACTTAAGTCCAGATTAGTAAACGAATCTTGTTTCTTTCATAGTTTGAGTTTCGTTGCTTCGTTTGATTTGATTCTTTTTGCAAACCGGAGTTCTTAAGTTGAACTTTCTGGTTAGATCTCTTATTTGAGTTTTACCCGTGCTTCTAGTTGAGTGCTTATTGTATGCTTGTTTTTTTGCGAGAGAGTACCCGGAGTGCGAAGCGTGCTACTACGAGTCTCTAAGTTTCACGGATCATCAGCAAGGCAAGTAACACTTTGGTCATACCTCTTTACTATTGGGTAACATAGTAATTTCAAAAAAAATCCTACGCACACGCAAGATCATGATGATGCATAGCAACTAGAGGGGAGAGTGTTGTCCACGTACCCTCGAAGACCGAAAGCGGAAGCGTTAGCACAACGCGGTTGATGTAGTCGTACGTCTTCACGATCCGACCGATCAAGTACCGAACGCAGGGCACCTCCGAGTTCAGCACACGTTCAGCTGATGGCGTCCCTCGAACTCCGATCCAGCCGAGTGTTGAGGAGAGTTTCACGACCTGACGGCGTGGTGGCGATGATGTTCTATCGACGCGAGGCTTCGCCTAAGCACCGCTTCTGATGTGCGAGGAGAACTATTGAGGAGGGGCACCGCTGCGGCTAAAAGATCAAACGATCAATTGTTGTGTCTCTAGGGTGCCCCTCTGCCCCCGTATATAAAGGAGCAAGGGGGGAGGTGGGGCCGGCCAGGAGGGGCGCGCCAGGAGGAGTCCTACTCCCACCGGGAGTAGGACTCCCTCCCATTTCCTTGTTGGATTAGGAGTGGAGGGGGAAAGAGGAGGGAGAGAGGAAGGAAAGGGGGGCGCCACCCCCCTCTCCTTGTCCTATTCGGACTAGGGGGAAGGGGCACGTGGCCCTGCCCTGGCCGTCTCTCCTCTTCTCCACAAGGCCCACTATGGCCCATTAAGCCCCCGGGGGGTTCCGGTAACCTCCTGGTACTCTTGTAAAATCCGATTTCACCCGGAACACTTCCGATATCCAAATATAGGCTTCCAATATATCAATCTTCATGTCTCGACCATTTCGAGACTCCTCGTCATGTCCGTGATCACTTCCGAGACTACGAACAACCTTCGGTACATCAAAACATATAAACTCATAATATAACTATCATCGAAACGTTAAGCGTGCGGACCCTACGGGTTCGAGAACTATGTAGACATGACCGAGACACGTCTTCGGTCAATAACAAATAGCGGAACCTGGATGCTCATATTGGCTCCCACATATGCTACGAAGATCTTTATCGGTCAGACCGCATAACAACATACGTTGTTCCCTTTGTCATCGGTATGTTATTTGCCCAAGATTCGATCGTCGGTATCTCAATACCTAGTTCAATATCGTTACCGGCAATTCTCTTTAATCATTCCGTAATACATCATCCCGCAACTAACTCATTAGTTGCAATGCTTGCAAGGCTTAAGTGATGTGCATTACCAAGAGGGCCCAGAGATACCTCTTCGACAATTGGAGTGACAAATCCTAATCTCGAAATACGCCAACCCAACAATTACCTTCAGAGACACCTGTAGAGCACCTTTATAATCACCCAGTTACGTTGTGATGTTTGGTAGCACATAAAGTGTTCGTTCAGTAAACGGGAGTTGCATAATCTCATAGTCATAGGAACATGTATAAGTCATGAAGAAAGCAATAGCAACATAGTAAACGATCGAGTGCTAAGCTAACGGAATGGGTCAAGTCAATCACATCATTCTCCTAATGATGTGATCCCGTTAATCAAATGACAACTCATGTCAATGGCTAGGAAACATAACCATCTTTAATCAACGAGCTAGTCAAGTAGAGGCATACTAGTGACACTCTGTTTGTCTATGTATCCACACATATACTATGTCTCCGGTTAATACAATTCTAGCATGAATAATAAACATTTATCAAGATATAAGGAAATAAATAATAACTTTATTATTGCCTCTAGGGCATATTTCCTTCAGTCTCCCACTTGCACTAGAGTCAATAATCTAGATTACACAGTAATGATTCTAACACCCATGGAGCCTTGGTGCTGATCATGTTTTGCTCGTGGAAGAGGCTTAGTCAACGGTCTGCAACATTCAGATCCGTATGTATCTTGCAAATTTCTATGTCTCCCACCTGGACTAAATCCCGGATGGAATTGAAGCGTCTCTTGATGTGCTTGGTTCTCTTGTGAAATATGGATTCCTTTGCCAAGGCAATTGCACCAGTATTGTCACAAAAGATTTTCATTGGACCCGATGCACTAGGTATGACACCTAGATCGGATATGAACTCCTTCATCCAGACTCCTTCATTTGCTACTTCCTAAGCAGCTATGTACTCCGCTTCACACGTAGATCCCGCCACGACGCTTTGTTTAGAACTGCACCAACAGACAGCTCCATCGTTCAATGTAAACACATATCTGGTTTGCGATTTAGAATCGTCCGGATTAGTGTCAAAGCTTGCATCAATGTAACCATTTACGATGGCCTCTTTGTCACCTCCATAAACGAGAAACATATCCTTAGTCCTTTTCAGGTATTTCAGGATGTTCTTGACCGTTGTCCAGTGATCCACTCCTGGATTACTTTGGTACCTCCCTGCTAGACTTATAGCAAGGCACACATCAGGTCTGGTACACAGCATTGCATACATGATTGAGCCTATGGCTGAAGCATAGGGAACATCTTTCATTTTATCTCTATCTTCTGCAGTGGTCGGTCATTGAGTCTTACTCAACTTCACACCTTGTAACACAGGCAAGAACCCTTTCTTTGCTTGATCCATTTTGAATTTCTTCAAAACTTTCTCAAGGTATGTGCTTTGTGATAGTCCAATTAAGCGTCTTGATCTATCTCTACAGATCTTGATGCCCAATATATATGCAGCTTCACCGAGGTCTTTCATTGAAAAACTCTTATTCAAGTATCCCTTTATGCTATCCATAAATTCTATATCATTTCCAATCAGCAATATGTCATCCACATATAATATCGTAAATGCTCTGAGCTCCCACTCACTTTCTTGTAAATACAAGCTTCTCCAAAAGTCTGTACAAAACCAAATGCTTTGATCACACTATCAAAGCGTTTATTCCAACTCGAGAGGCTTGCACCAGTCCATAAATGGATCGCTGGAGCTTGCACACTTTGTTAGCTCCTTTGGATCGATAAAACCTTCGGTTGCATCATATACAACTCTTCTTCCAGAAATCCATTCAGGAATGCAGTTTTGACATCCATTTGCCAAATTTCATAATCATAAAATGCGGCAATTGCTAACATGATTCGGACAGACTTAAGCATCGCTACGGACGAGAAGGTCTCATCGTAGTTAATCCCTTGAACTTGTCGAAAACCTTTTGCAACAAGTCGAGCTTTATAGACAGTAACATTATCGTCAGCGTCGGTCTTCTTCTTGAAGATCCATTTATTCTCAATTGCTTGCCGATCATCGGACAAGTCAACCAAAGTCCACACTTTGTTCTCATACATGGATCCCATCTCAGATTTCATGGCCTCAAGCCATTTCGTGGAATCTGGGCTCACCATCGATTCTTCATAGTTCGTAGGTTTGTCATGGTCTAGTAACATAACCCCCAGAACAGGATTACCGTACCACTCTGGTGCGGATCTTACTCTGGTTGACCTACGAGGTTCAGTAACAACTTGATCTGAAGTTTCATGATCATCATCATTAACTTCCTCACTAATTGGTGTAGGTGTCGTAGAAACCGGTTTCTATGATGAACTATTTTACAATAACGGAGCAGGTACAGTTACCTCATCGAGTTCTACTTTCCTCCCACTCACTTCTTTCGAGAGAAACTCCTTATCCAGAAAGATTCCGAATTTAGGAAGAAAAGTCTTGCCTTCAGATCTATGATAGAAGGTGTACCCAACAGTCTCCTTTGGGTATCCTATGAAGACACATTTCTCTGATTTGGGTTCGAGCTTATCAGGTTGAAGTTTTTTCACATAAGCATCGCAGCCCCAAACTTTAAGAAACGACAACTTTGGTTTCTTGTCAAACCATAGTTCATTAGGCGTCGTCTCAACGGATTTCGATGGTGCCCTATTTAACGTGAATGCGGCCGTCTCTAAAGCATAACCCCAAAACGATAGCGGTAAATCAGTAAGAGACATCATAGATCGCACCATATCTAGTAGAGTACGATTACGTCGTTCGGACACACCATTACGCTGTGGTGTTCCGGGTGGCATGAGTTGCGAAACTATTCCACATTGTTTCAAATAAAGACCAAACTCATAACTCAAATATTCTGCTCCACGATCAGATCGTATAAACTTTATTTTCTTGTTATGATGATTTTCAACTTCACTCTGAAATTCTTTAAACTTTTCAAATGTTTCAGACTTATGTTTCAATAAGTAGATATACCCATATCTGCTTAAATCATCTGTGAAGGTGAGAAAATAATGATATCCGCCACGAGCTTCAACATTCATCGGACCACATACATCTGTATGTATGATTTCCAACAAATCTGTTGCTCTCTTCATAATACCGGAGAACAACATTTTAGTCATCTTGCCCATGAGGCACGGTTCGCAAGTACCAAGTGATTCATAATCAAGTGGTTCCAAAAGTCCATCGAGATGGAGTTTCTTCATGCGCTTTACTCGATATGACCTAAATGGCGATGCCACAAATAAGTTGCACTATTATTATCAAGTCTGCATATTTTGGCTTCAACATTATGAATATGTGTATCACTACTATCGAGATTCATCAAAAATAGACCGCTCTTCAAGGGTGCATGACAATAAAAGATATTACTCATATAAATAGAACAACCATTATTCTCTGATTTAAGTGAATAACCGTCTTGCATCAAACAAGATCCAGATATAATGTTCATGCTCAACGCTGGCACCAAATAACAATTATTTAGGTCTAAAACTAATCCCGAAGGTAGATGTAGAGGTAGCTTGCCGACCGCGATCACATCGACTTTGGAACCATTTCCCACGCGAATCGTCACCTCATCCTTAGCCGATCTTCGCTTAATCCGTAGCCCCTGTGTCGAGTTGCAAATATTAGCAATAGAACTAGTATCAAATACCCAGGTGCTACTACGAGCATTAGTAAGGTACACATCAATAACATGTATATCAGATATACCTTTGTTCACCTTGCCATCCTTCTTATCCGCCAAATACTTGGGGCAGTTCCGCTTCCGAAGACCAGGTCTTCTTGCGGTAGAAGCACTCGGTCTCGTGCTTAGTTCGGACTTGGGTTTCTTCTCTGAGCAGCAACTTGCTTGCAGTTCTTCTTGAAGTTCCCCTTCTTCTTCCCTTTGCCCTTTTTCTTGAAACTGGTGGTCTTATTGACCATCAACACTTGATGCTCCTTCTTGATTTCTACCTCTGCAGCCTTTATCATTGCGAAGAGCTCGGGAATCGTTTTATCCATCCCTTGCATGTTATAGTTCATCACGAAGCTCTTGTAGCTTGGTGGCGATGATTGGAGAATTACATCAATGGCGCTATCATCCGGAAGATTAACTCCCGGTTGAATCAAGTGATTATTATACCCGACATTTTGAGTATATGCTCCTTGACGAACTATTCTCCTCCATCTTGCAGCTGTAGAACTTATTGGAGACTTCATATCTCTCAATCCGGGCATTTGCTTGAAATATTAACTTCAACTCCTGGAACATCTCATATGCTCCATGACGTTCAAAACGTCGTTGAAGTCCCGGTTCTAAGCCGTAAAGCATGGCACATTGAACTATCGAGTAGTCATCAGCTTTGCTCCGCCAGACGTTCTTAACGTCGTTAGTTACATCAGCAGCAGGCCTGGCACCCAGTAGTGCTTCCAGGACGTAATTCTTCTGTGCAGCAATGAGGATAATCCTCAAGTTACGGACCTAGTCCGTGTAATTGCTACCATCATCTTTCAACTTTGCTTTCTCAAGGAACGCATTAAAATTCAACGGAACAATAGCACGGGCCATGTATCTACAATCAACATAGACAAGCAAGATACTATCGGGTACTAAGTTCATGATAAATTTAAGTTCAATTAATCATATTACTTAAGAACTCCCACTTAGATAGACATCCCTCTAATCCTCTAAGTGATCACGTGATCCATATCAACTAAACCATGTCCGATCATCACATGAGATGGAGTAGTTTCAACGGTGAACATCACTATGTTGATCATATCTACTATATGATTCACGCTCGACCATTCGGTCTCGGTGTTCCTAGGCCATATCTGTTATATGCTAGGCTCGTAAAGTTTAACCTGAGTATTTCGCGTGTGCAACTGTTTAGCACCCGTTGTATTTGAACGTAGAGCCTATCACACCCGATCATCACGTGGTGTCTCAGCACGAAGAACTTTCGCAATGGTGCATACTCAGGGAGAACACTTATACTTTGATAATTTAGTGAGGGATCATCTTATAATTCTACCATCAATCAAAGCAAGATAAGATGCATAAAAGATAAACATCACATGCAATCAATATAAGTTATATGATATGGCCATCATCATCTTGTGCTTGTGATCTCCATCTCCGAAGCACCGTCATGATCACCATCGTCACCGGCGCGACACCTTGATCTCCATCGTAGCATCGTTGTCGTCTCGCCAATCTTATGCTTCTCGACTATCGCTACCGCTTAGTGATAAAGTAAATCATTACAAAGCGATTGCATTGCATACAATAAGCGACAACCATATGGCTCCTGCCATTGCCCATAACTTCGGTTACAAAACATGATCATCTCATACAATAAAATATAGCATCACGTCTTGACCATATCACATCACAATATGCCTGCAAAAACAAGTTAGGCGTCCTCTACTTTGTTGTTGCAAATTTTACGTGGCTGCTACGGGCTTAGCAAGAACCGTTCTTACCTACTCATCAAAACCACAATGATAGTTTGTCAAGTTGGTGCTGTTTTAACCTTCACAAGGACCGGCGTAGCTACACTTGGTTCAACTAAAGTTGGAGAAACCGACACCGCCAGCCACACGTGTGCAAAGCACGTCGGTAGAACCAGTCTCGCGTAAGCGTCTGGCGTAATGTCGGTCGGGCCGCTTCATCCAACAATACCGCCAACCAAAGTATGACATCTTTGGTAAGCAGATGACTTATATCGCCCACAACTCACTTGTGTTCTACTCGTGCATATGACATCTACGCATAAAACCAGGCTCGGATGCCACTGTTGGGTAACATAGTAATTTCAAAAAAAATCCTACGCACACGCAAGATCATGATGATGCATAGCAACGAGAGGGGAGAGTGTTGTCCACGTACCCTCATAGACCGAAAGTGGAAGCGTTTGCACAATGCGGTTGATGTAGTCGTACGTCTTCACGATCCGACCAATCAACTACCGAAGGCACGACACCTCCGAGTTCAGCACACGTTCAGCCCGATGACGTCCCTCAACTCCTATCCAGCCGAGTGTTGAGGGAGAGTTTCGTCAGCACGACGGCGTGGTGACGATGATGATGTTCTACCGGCGTAGGGCTTCGCCTAAGCACCGCTACAGTATTATCGAGGAGGACTATGGTGGAGGGGGGCACCGCACACGGCTAAAAGGTCAAACGATCAATTGTTGTGTCTCTAGGTGTTGGGGAACGTAGCAGAAATTCAAAATTTTCTACGCATCACCAAGATCAATCTATGGAGAGACTAGCAACGAGAGAGAGGGGAGTGTATCTTCATACCCTTGAAGATCGTGATGCGGAAGCGTTACAAGAACGCGGTTGGTGGAGTCGTACACGCAGCGGTTCAGATAGCGGTTGATTCTGATCTAAGCGCCGAACGGACGTCGCCTCCGCGTTCAACACACGTACAACCCGGTGACGTCTCCCATGCCTTGATCCAGCAAGGAGAGTGGGAGAGGTTGGGGAAGACTCCGTCCAGCAGCAGCACGACGGCGTGGTGGTGGTGGAGGAGCGCGATACTCAGCGAGGCCGCCAAGCACTACGAGAGACGAGGAGGAGAGAGGTAGGGCTGCGCCTTGGGAGAGAGGGACTCATGTGTTGGGCAGCCCCAAAACCTCCACTATATATAGGGGCAAGGGAGGAGGCGCCCTAGGGTTTCCCTAGGGGCGGCGGCTGAGGCAGATGGGATCTCCCTTTGGGAGACTTGGCCCCAAGCCGGAGGTGGGAACCCTAGATGGGCGCCTGAACCCCTGGTCACATGGGAATAGGTGAGGGGCCGACGGCCCTTAGTGGGCTGGTTTGCCCCTTCCCTTGGCCCATGAAGCCCCCAACACTTGCCGGGGCTCCCAAATACCTTTCGGTCATGCTGGTCATCACCGGTACCTCCTAACACTTCCGGACTCCAAAACCCTTCACAAATTTATCAGTCTTCACCTCCAGACCATTCCGGAACACCTCGTGACGTCTGGGATCTCATTCGGGACTCCGAACAACATTCGGTAACCGCGTACATACCTTCCCTATAACCCTAGCGTCATCGAACCTTAAGTGTGTAGACCCTACGGGCTCGGGAATCATGCAGACATGATCGAGACATCTCTCCAGTCAATAACCAACAGCGGGATCTGGATACCCATGTTGGCTCCCAAATGTTCAATATGATCTCATCGGATGAACCACGATGTCGGGGATTCAAGCAATCCCGTATACAATTCCTTTTGTCAATCGGTACGTTACTTGCCCGAGATTCGATCGTCGGTCTCCCAATACCTCGTTCAATCTCGTTACCGGCAAGTCACTTTACTCTTTCCATAATGCATGATCCCGTGACTAAGTACTTAGTCACATTGAGCTCATTATGATGATGCATTACCGAGTGGGCCCAGAGATACCTCTCCGTCATACGGAGTGACAAATCCCGTCTCGATTCGTGCCAACCCACGGGCACTTTCGGAGATACCGTAGTGCACCTTTATAGCCACCCGTTACGTTGTGGCGTTTGGTACACCCAAAGCATTCCTACGGTATCCGGGAGTTGCACAATCTCATGGTCTAAGGAAGCGATACTTGACATTAGAAAAGCTTTAGCAAACGAACTACACGATCTTGTGCTATGCTTAGGATTGGGTCTTGTCCATCACATCATTCTCCTAATGATGTGATCCCGTTATCAATGACATCCAATGTCCATGGTCAGGAAACCATAACCATCTATTGATTAATGAGCTAGTCAACTAGAGGCTTACTAGGGACAATTTGTCGTCTATGTATTCACACATGTATTACGGTTTCCAATTATTACAATTATAGCATGAACAATAGACAATTATCATGAATAGGGAAATACAATAATAACCATTTTATTATTGCCTCTAGGGCATATTTCCAACAGTCTCCCACTTGCACTAGAGTTAATAATCTAGTTCACATCACTATGTGATTGTAATGAATCCAACACCCATGGGGTTTGTTCATATTCTCGCCAGAGAGAGGTTATTAGTCAGCGGTCCGAACCTTTCAGATCCGTGTGTGCTTTACAAATCTCTATGTCATCTTGTAGATGCAGCTACCACGCCGCTACTTGGAGCTATTCCAAATAACTGCTCTACTATACTGAATCCGTTTTACTACTCAGAGTCATCTGGATTAGTGTCAAAGTTTGCATCGACGTAACCCTTTACGACGAACTCCTTTACCACCTCCATAATCGAGAAAATTTCTTAGTCCACTAGTTACTAAGGATAAGTTCGACCGCTGTCATGTGATCCATTCCTGGATCACTCTTGTACCCCTTGACTGACTCATGGCAAGGCACACTTCAGGTGCGGTACACAGCATAGCATACTGTAGAGCCTACGTCTAAAGCATAGGGGACAACCTTCGTCCTTTCTCTCTCTTCTGCCGTGTTCATGTTTTGAGTCTTACTCAATGCTCACACCTTGTAACACAGCCAAGAACTCCTTCTTTGCCGATCTATTTGAGCTCCTTCAAAATCTTGTCACGGTATGTATTCATTTGAAAGTACTATTAAGCGTTTTTGATCTATCCTTATAGATCTTGATGCTCAATGTTCAAGTAGCTTAATCCAGGTTTTCCATTGAAAAACACCTTTCAAATAACCCTATATGCTTTCCAGAAATTCTATAGCATTTCTGATCAACAATATGTTAACTACATGTACTTATCAGAAATTCTATAATGCTCCCACTCACTTCTTTGGAAATACAAGTTTCTCATAAACATTGTATAAACCCAAAATCTTTGATCATCTCATCAAAGCGTATATTCCATCTCCGAGATGCTTACTCCAGTCCTTAGAAGGATTACTGGAGCTTTGCACACTTGTTAGCATCTTTCAGGATTGACAAAACCTTTTGGTTGTATCACATACAACCTTCCTCAAGAAAATCGTCGAGGAAAAAATGTTTTGACATCCTATCTGCAAGATTTCATAAATAGTGCAATAGCTGCTAATATAATTCCAGCAGACTCTTAGCATCGCTACGAGTGAGAAAGTCTCATCGTAGTCAACTCCTTGAACTTGTCGGAAAACATCTTAGTGACAAGTCGAGCTTTCTTAATGGTGACACTTACCATCATTCTCCGTCTTCCTTTTAAAAAAAATCTATCTGTACTCAACAGCCATACGACCATCGAGTGGTTCTTCCAAAGTCTATACTTTGTTTTCATACATGGATCCTCTCTCAGATTTTATGTCCTCGAGCCATTCGTCGGAATCCGGGCCCACCATCGCTTCTCCATAGCTCGTGGTTCATTGTTGTCTACCAACATGACTTCCAAGACAGGATTACGTACCACTCTGAAGTAGTACGCATCCTTGTCGACCTACGAGGTTTGGTAGTGACTTGATCCGAAGTTTCATGATCACTATCATAAGCTTCCACTTCAATTGGTGTAGGTGCCATAGGAACAACTTCCTGTGCCCTGCTACTCACTAGTTGAAGTGACGGTTCAATAACCTCATCAAGTCTCCACCATCCTCCCACTCAATTCTTTCGAGAGAAACTTTTCCTCGAGAAAGGACCTGTTTCTAGAAACAATCACTTTTGCTTCCAGATCTGAAACAGGAGGTATACCCAACTGTTTTGGGTATTCTATGAAGATGCATTTATTCGCTTTGGGTTCGAGCTTATCAGCCTGAAACTTTTTCACATAAGCGTCCCAGCCCCAAACTTTTAAGAAATGACAGCTTAGGTTTCTCTAAACCATAGTTCATACGCTGTCATCTCAATGGAATTACGTGGTGCCCTATTTGAAGTGAATGCGGTTGTCTCTAATGCCTAACCCGTAAACGATAGTGTTAATTCGATAAGAGACATCATGGTATGCACCATATCCAATAGGGTACAATTATGATGTTTGGACACACCATCACACTATGGTGTTCCAGGCGGTATTAGTTGTGAAACAATTTCCACAATGTCTTAATTGTGTGCCAAACTCGTAACTCAGATATTCATCTCTATGATCATATCATAGACATTTTATCCACTTGTCACGACGATCTTCAACTTCACTCTGAAATTACTTAAACCTTTCAATAATTCAGACTTGTGTTTCATGAAGTAAATGTACTCAGCATCTACTCAAATCATCTGTGAAGTAAGAATATAACGATATCCACTGTGTGCCTCAGCACTCATTGGACTGCACACATCAAAATGTATTACTTCCAACAAGTTGCTTTCTTGTTCTATTTTACTGAAAACGAGGCCTTTCAGTCATCTTGCCCATGTGGTATGATTTGCATGTCTCAAGTGATTCAAAATCAAGTGAGTCCAAACGATCCATCTGTATGGAGTTTCTTTATGCATATCTACCAATAGACATGGTTCGCATGTCTCAATCTTTTCAAAAATGAGTGAGTCCAAAGATCCATCAACATGGAGCTTCTTCATGCGTTTTATACCAATATGACTCAATGGCAGTGCCACAAGTATGTGGTACTATCATTACTATTTTATATCTTTTGGCATGAACATGTGTATCACTACGATCGAGATTCAATAAACCATTCATTTTAGGTGCAAGACCATTGAAGGTATTATTCAAATAAACAGAGTAACCATTATTCTCCTTAAATGAATAACCGTATTGCGATAAACATAATCCAATCATGTCTATGCTCAACGCAAACACCAAATAACAATTATTTAGGTTTAACACCAATCCCGATGGTAGAGGGAGCGTTCGATGTTTGATCACATCAACCTTGGAAACACTTCCAACACATATCGTCATCTCACCTTTAGCTAGTCTCCGTAGCCTTTTACTTCGAGTTACTAACACTTAGCAACCAAACCGGTATTTATTACCCTGGTGCTACTAGGAGTACTAGTAAAGTACACAATAATATAACGTATATTCAAAATACTTCTGTCGACCTTTCCAGCCTTCTCATCTACCAAGTATCTAGGGTAGTTCTTCAGTGACCGTTCCCCTCCTTACAGAAGCACTTAGTCTCGGGTTTGGGTTCAACCTTGGGTTTCTTCACTAGAGCAACAACTGATTTGTTGTTTCATGAAGTATCCCTTCTTTCCCTTGCCCTTCTTGAAACTAGTGGTTTTACTAACCATCAACAATTGATGCTCATACTTGATTTCTACTTTCGCGGTGTCAAACATCACGAGTTGCTCAAGGATCATCATGTCTATCCCTGATATGTTATAGTTCATCACGAAGCTCTAATAGCTTGGTGGCAGTGGCTATGGAGAACCATCACTATCTCATCTGGAAGATTAACTCCCACTCGATTCAAGCGATTGTAGTACTCAGACAATCTGAGCACATGCTCAACGATTGAGCTTTTCTCCCTTAGTTTGCAGGTTAAAAAACTTGTCGGAGGTCTTATACCTCTTTACGTGGGCACAAGCCTGAAATCCTAATTTCAGCTCTTGGAACATCTCATATGTTCTGCAACGTTTCAAAATTGTCTTCGGTGCCTTAATTCTAAACCGTTTAACATTACGCACTGAACTATCACGTAGTCATCAAAACGTGTATGTCAGATGTTCGCAACATCCACAAACGACGCTCGAGGTTCGGCACACCGAGCGGTGCATTAAGGACATAAGCCTTCTGCATAGCAACGAGGACAATCCTCAGTTCACGGACCTAGTCCGCATAATTGCTACTATCAACTTTCAACTAAATTTTCTCCAGGAACATATCTAAAACAGTAGAACTAAAGCGTAAGCTACGACATAATTTGCAAAGACCTTTTGACTATGTTCATGATAATTAAGTTCATCTGATTATTTAATGAACTCCCACTTAGATAGACATCCCTCTAGTCATCTAAGTGATACATGATCCGAGTCAACTAGGTCGTGTCTGATCATCACGTGAGACGAACTAGTCATCATCGGTGAACATCTTCATCTTGATCGTATCTGCTATACGACTCATGTTCGACCTTTCGGTCTCTTGTGTTCCGAGGCCATGTTTGTACATGCTAGGCTCGTCAAGTCAACCTAAGTGTTTTGCTTGTGTAAATCTGGCTTACACCCGTTGTATTCGAACGTTAGAATCTATCACACCCGATCATCACGTGGTGCTTCGAAACAACGAACCTTCGCAATGGTGCACAGTTAGGGGGAACACTTTCTTGAAATTTTATGAGGGATCATCTTATTTATGCTACCGTCGTTAGAAGCAAATAAGATGCAAAAACATGATAAACATCACATGCAATCAAATAGTGACATGATATGGCCAATATCATTTTGCTCCTTTTGATCTTCATCTTCGGGGCGCCATGATCATCATCGTCACCGGCATGACACCATGATCTCCATCATCGTGTCTTCATGAAGTTGGATCGCCAACTATTACTTCTACTACTATGGCTAACGGTTTAGCAATAAAGTAAAGTAATTACATGGCGTTATCCATTGACACGCAGGTCATACAATAAATTAAGACAACTCCTATGGCTCCTGCCGGTTGTCATACTCATCGACATGCAAGTTGTGATTCCTATTACAAGAACATGATCAATCTCATACATCACATATATATCATTCATCACATCCTTTTGGCCATATCACATCACACGACATATGCTGCAAAAACAAGTTAGACGTCCTCTAATTGTTGTTGCAAGTTTTTTTTACGTGGCTGCTATAGGTTTCTAGCAAGAACGTTTCTTACCTACGCCAAAACCACAACGTGATATGCCAATTGCTATTTACCCTTCATAAGGAACCTTTTCATCGAATCCAATCCGACTAAAGTGGGAGAGACAGACACCGCTAGCCACCTTATGCAACTAGTGCATGTCGACCGGTGGAACTCGTCTCACGTAAGCGTCGTGTAAGGTCGGTCCGGGCCGCTTCATCCCACGATGCCGCCGAATCAAGATAAGACTAGTAGTGGCAAGTAAATTTACAAAATCGACGCCCACAACAACTTGTGTTCTATTCGTGCGTAGAAACTACGCATAGACCTAGCTCATGATGCCACTGTTGGGGAACGTAGCAGAAATTCAAAATTTTCTACGCATCACCAAGATCAATCTATGGAGAGACTAGCAACGAGAGAGAGGGGAGTGCATCTTCATACCCTTGAAGATCGCGATGCGGAAGCGTTACAAGAACGCGGTTGGTGGAGTCGTACACGCAGCGATTCAGATCGCGGAAGATTCCGATCTAAGCGCTGAACGGACGGCGCCTCCGCGTTCAACACACGTATAGCCCGGTGACGTCTCCCATGCCTTGATCCAACAAGGAGAGAGGGAGAGGTTGGGGAAGACTCCGTCCAGCAGCAGCACGACGGCGTGGTGGTGGTGGAGGAGCGCGGTACTCCAGCAGGGCTTCACCAAGCACTACGAGAGGCGAGGAGGGAGAGAGGTAGGGCTGCGCCTTGGGAGAGAGAGACTCATGTGTTGGCCAGCCCCAAAACCTCCACTAAATATAGGGTCAAGGGGGAGGGGAGGCGCCCTAGGGTTTCCCCTACAGGGGGCGGGGGCCAGGGCAGATGGGATCTCCCCTTTGGGTGACTTGGCCCCCAAGCCAGGAGGTGGGAACCCTAGATGGGGCGCCCCAAACCGGGAGCTCCTAGTCGACGCGTGTTGCATCCGATTTCCACGCGCCGCATAGGGACAGCCCCCGACTGGGCCGGCCCATTGGTAGGCCTAGCTGGTGCGATTAGCGTGGCAGTGCAGCGTAAAAACATCACCAAAAAACAGCAGTGCAGCGCAAAACCATCACCAAAAAAGCAACAGCGCTCCCGCGTGGGATCGAACTGACGACCACTTTGATGGTGAATGTCGTTGCATGCCACTAGACATGATGACCATTCATGGCTATCAAGCACCACTAAACTCTAAAACATATATGTAGCGGCAGATTGAACAGTTTACAACGTTTCCGAACATTTTCTTGAAAATGTGATTTAGAAAACAATTCTGAACAGTTTCAGAAAAATACGAATAAATTTTGAACTTCCAAAAGGTTTTTTAACATGAGAACAATTTTTCAAATTTGTGATTCATTTTTGAAATTCCGAACAAATTTTGAAAACCACGAGCATTTTTTGAAACTCTCGAACATTTTTCGAATTTGTGAACAAAATTTAAAAAACAGAAACTTTTTTTGAAATTCGGAACAAAAATTTTGAAACCACGAACATTTTTTGAATTTGAGAACAAATTTTGAAAAACGGGAACATTTTTTGAATTTGTGAACAAAATTTGAAAAACAGGAATTTGTTTTGAAATTTGGAACAAATTTTTTGAACCCACGAACATTTTTTGAATTTATGAACAAATGTTGAAAACCAGGGATATTTTTTAAAATTCTGAATAATATTTGAAATTTCCAAAAAACTTGAAAAAGAAAAATAAACTTGAAATGAAAAAAAGGAAAAAAAGGAAAAAGAAAGAAACAGAAAAAAGAAAAGAAAAAAACACAAAGAAGAGAAATAGAAAAAAGAAAAACGGGAAAGAAACTGAAAAATAGAAAGCTGGTTCAGGAACCTTCTAGAACATTCCAAAACCCGAAAAAAACCGCCTGGGAAACTCTACAAGGTTCCCAAATCCAGAAAAGCTGTAAACACGGTAAATGGCCGGCCCATGACATCGCTCGATCGCCAGGTGTGTGCGAAACGACGACACTTTGACGCAACGAGCGTCCAATAGGAAATTCCCCAAACCCCACAGTCACGTGGGAATAGGTGAGGCGCGACAGCCCCTTAGTGGGCTGGATTGCCCCTTCCTTGGCCCATGAAGCCCCCAACACTACCCGGGCTCCCAAAATACCTTTCGGTCATGCCGGTCATCACCGGTACCTCCGAACACTTCCGACTCCAAAACCCTTCGTCCAATATATCAATCTTCACCTTCGCACAATTCCGAACTCCTCGTGACGTCCGGATCTCATCCGGACTCAAACAACATTCGTAACCGCACATACCTTCCCTATAACCCTAGCATCATCGAACCTTAAGTGTGTAGACCCTACGGGCTCGAATCATGCGCACATGACCGAGACATCTCTCCGGTCAATAACCAACAGCGGGATCTGGATACCCATGTTGGCTCCCACATGTTCCACGATGATCTCATCGGATGAACCACGATGTCGGGGATTCAAGCAATCCCGTATACAATTCCTTTTGTCAATCGGTATGTTACTTGCCCGAGATTCGATCGTCGGTATCCCAATACCTCGTTCAATCTCGTTACCGGCAAGTCACTTTACTCGTTCCATAATGCATGATCCCGTGACTAACTACTTAATCACATTGAGCTCATTATGATGATGCGTTACCGAGTGGGCCCAGAGATACCTCTCCGTCATGCGGAGTGACAAATCCCTCTCGATTCGTACCAACCCAATGTACACTTTCGGAGATACCGTAGTGCACCTTTATAGCCACCCGATTCGTTGTGGCGTTTGGTACACCAAAGCATTCCTACGGTATCCGGAGTTGTGTAGCAACCCGACCTCGACGGTCAAGCCTCGTGTTGTTGTGCCATCCTCGGATCAAGATCTTTGGCACACACAAGACATCAATGTATATATCAAAGTGCAATCACATGTATAATTAACATAAAACTGATATATACCTCATAAGTCACAGCTGAAACAAATAGTCGGGTGTGGAGTCCCATCAACGCCATCGGCAAAGTTGAGTGTAGACCGTAACCTGTATCGTAACTCTTACTGTCGAGGAAATATCTGCAACATGATACGTTGCAGCCGTGTAGGTCAAGACATTGAATGTACCGCAAGATCACAATAAGAGAGAACAGATGGTAAACTATACTATATGCGGTATGGCTTTGTGGCTCAGATCGAGTTTTGTTTATGTAAAAGCTGGTTTTATTTTCCTACATCAAAGGAGTAAATGAAGTCTGTACTATAGAGTTTTCTATCATGACATGGTTCCGCCAACCGATGTCTCATAGCCCAAATTCATCATAAGTTGCCCACAATTAAGTTATCATCCGGTGTTGAGAGTTCCGAGATAGATCTAAGTCCAGATGCTCAAGTTGTCCGTGAATCGGGACACGGCTAATCGATTAGGTTTAAACCCTCTGCAGAGGTTTGTACACTTTACCCGCAAGATTCGATCCTCTCTTTACGCTCTCGCACTTCAGGTGTTTGAGAACAAGATGACCAAACATGGTCTTCCAAGAGTTCCCCGACCACCGTCCGGTGCTCATTCAATCCTACCGTAGTTCTACATCTGCTAGCACCGTCCCCAGCCAGAGTCACAACTAAGGTCAACCAAGCCAGAGCCCATAGTGACTTGCGGTTGCACAGTAAGCTTCCGGCATGAAGTATTCTTCCGCCTCTTTGAGTCTGGGTGAAGCTTTCCGCAAGATGTCATGGCGCTTCTCCATGCATCCCGCCAATCACCGGTTTCTCCAGGTGCCGTCAACCATCCTTCACCCGAGAGTGTGTATTGAATTCTTTTCTCGAGTCTTGAAGTCTTGAGGCCTTGAAGATGCAGTCCTTGCAGATTCCATCATGGAGTTGTCGTCATTGACGTAGATCCTCCATTCTCACACCACTCCCGAGCACTCATACCAACCCTGTCTACTATAGTGTAGCATTAAAATAAATAACGTCCCGGGCTTGGTAACAGGGTGATGGGTTCCTACCTCATGCATACTACTCAACTACAAGGATTCAATATCACTACTAGAGGGATTGTTGCGAAGATGACACTAGATGCAATAAAACACATAGGTATGCAAAACATGGTCAAAGTGAACTTGCCTGGTATTACTTGATGAAGATAATAACGCTCTCAGAATAAAGTCTTGGTAGAACTAATCGTCACTCCGTTGAAAATCTATATTAAACAGACAATCATATAAGCAATCATCCTAGCAATCAATTCTATCAATCATAACAATACTCAATCAAAATAAAAGCAACAAGAAAACCAAGTCGAAAACCAAAGGATAAACTTCGAAAGAAAAATTCAAGGGAAAACTAGTGGTGACCAACTCACACAATCTTAACATAACATCACTAAATTACTCTAATAGTTTTTTCTACAGCAAAGAAAATATAAATCTAATTAAATAACAGAAAATAAATTACTAATTTAACAACTAACAAAAAGAACTAATATAAAACTACTATAACTATCTAGTTAACACTAGGAAACTATAACAACTAACAAAACACTAAGGCAATAATGCGCAATACTAAAATAATTATGAAAACTAATTTACTTCTAAATAACAGAATCAATCACAACATAGATTGAAGTGTCAAAAAGAATTACTTTTAAAACTAATAAAACTATCACTATGAACTAAACAAGCAAACACAAAACCAGTAGCTAAACACTAATAAATAACTACCAAAATTTATCTACTGTAGTATAACAGAAACATATATCAACATGTAAAATTTTACTAAAAGAATTAACTAAAAATAATTAAAAACACTAATTATATGACTAAAACAACTAAATAAGAAAAACAGTACTGTTTTTAATAAAACCCTAATTTAAATTATTCAAAAATTACCAAACTAAATCCTATAGTTAAACAATACCATAAGTGACCAGTAGCAAAAAGAATTAATTAAAAACCTAGTTTTAAACTCAAGTTATGGCCAAAATACTAATCTGAACTAAATCCTATTGTTAAACAATACCATAAGTGACCAGTATTCATGGAGACCCCGCGCCAGGAGAAGAAGACGACGATTCCACTTGCCCGGAGAACTACATCATCATCGATGACACCGACTCGGACCCCGATGATAGCGATGATGACTTTGTTGATGAAGCTGGAGCAGATATCGTGGAGTCTTCACCGATCAATTTTTCGAGTCGACCACCATATCAGTAGTAGTATTCCCCATGTATATAGCTTAGTCCGAGCACTTTTGTAACGATAGTTAGACCGATTGTATGCCCTTGTTTGAATTGATTGAAGTGATATGTTTGTGTTTGTCTCATGTGCATATGGGTAGTGTTTTCCCTCTAGACCTCATTCTATTCAGTTTTCTCATCCTTTCTAAACCCATCAGATGCCTCCGAGAAGCGACAATGGATTTGCTTTCCCACCGGAGCTCACTCAGTTGATCCAGCAGCAGAATGCATTGATGCAGATACTAGTCCAGAATCAAAATCTGGGGAACAACAACAACCCACCACCACCACCACCTATTGATCACTTAGCCCGTTTTCTAAGGCTGAATCAGCCGGTGTTCTCTAGTAGCACCGAGCCGATAGTTGCAGATGATTGGCTCTGCAAGATTGAAAGGGAGTTGACCATTGCAGGATGCACAGATGCGGAGAGAGTGCGTTTTGCCGCACATCAGCTTGATGGACCCGCAGCATCATGGTGGGAGAATTTCACAGCCACTTACCCCATCGACACTGTCACATGGGAACAATTTCAGCAGGCTTTTCACACATCCCATGTTTCAGCAGGAGCTATGGCCATGAAGAAGTGCGAATTTCGCAATTTGCGCCAAGGAGGACGCACAGTTGGCCAGTATGTGGATGATTTTAGTAAGCTAGCACGTTATGCCCCGGATGACATTGCTACGGATGTAGCTAAGCAGGAGAAGTTTCTGGAAGGACTGAATGATGAGCTGAGCATGAAGTTGATGGTGGCAACCTTCAATAACTACCAGGAGTTGGTAGATAGAGCTCTCATGATTGAAGGGAAGCAGCAGCAGATTGACAACCGCAAGAGGAAGTATGGACAAGGGAAGTACAATTCTGGAGCTCAGCAGAGGCCCCATTTTACCCCGAACTCGGGAGGACCCGTTCAGCATAACCATGGAGGTCAAAATCACAATGGAGGAAGTTCGCACAACCATAGTGGCCCCAAGAACGGAATGGTAATGGAGGAAGCAACGCCGTAACTGCTCCAACCCAAAGAATGCCCGCCAAGAAGGATCTAAGTCAGATTACTTGTTTCAAGTGCGGGAAGAATGGACATTATGCCACGGAGTGTTCTGAAGCAAAGAATGGAAACGGCAATGGGAGCGCTGGGAAGAAGCCCAACCCTTTCAACAGGGGACAAGTGAACCACGTTTACTGCAATCGTTCTTTTTTATACTGGTGCATCGCATTCATACATTTCAAGGGGATTTGTGGATAAGTTTAAATTGCCAACCCAAGCCCTTAGGTCAACCATGTTAGTAACCTCGCCAGGAGCAGAGTATATGGCTAGCCTATGGTGTGAGCGGTTACCATTAAGGATTGGTAGCTACGTGTTTACCTCAGACCTATTAGTATTGGAGTCACAAGGACTGGATGTGATATTAGGCATGGATTGGTTATCGAAGTATGGAGGGAACATTGACTACGCCAGTAAGTCGTTTTTTCGTACCACCCCAGAAGGAAGAAGGATCAAGTATGTATCCCGGCATGTGCCGAGTAGGACTCAAGTAAATTCCTTATCAGGAGTTGTACAGGAGGAAGTACCAGTGGTGAAGGATTTCCCTGATGTATTTCCAGAAGAGTTGCCAGGCATGCCACCAGATAGAGACATTGAATTTCTGATTGAGCTTTTGCCAGGCACAGGTCCAATATCTAAGAGACCGTACAAGATGCTCGCTAAGGATTTGGAGGAAATTAAGAAGCAGATTAAGGAGTTACTGGATAAAGGTTATATTCTCCCAAGTTCGTCACCTTGGGGATTACCAGTGCTTCTAGTGGAGAAGAAGGATGGATCGTTGAGGATGCTTGTCGATTATCGTGGATTGAATGAGGTGACGATCAAGAACAAGTACCCACTACCGATGATCAATGATTTATTTGACCAGTTGCAAGGAGCTAAAGTGTTTTCCAAGATCGTTCTGCGATCAGGATACCACCAGCTGAAGATTCGAGAGCAGGATATAGCTAAGACAGCTTTTAGCACGAGGTACGGGCTATATGAGTATACCGCTATGTCATTTGGTATGACTAACACACCTGCCTATTTCATGAACATGATGAACGAGGTGTTTATGGAGTTTTTGGATAAGTTCGTCGTGGTGTTAATTGATGATATTCTGGTCTACTCGAAGAATGAAGAGGAGCATAAAGAGCATTTGCGTTTGGTACTTGGGAAGCTCAGAGAACATTAGTTATATGCCAAGTTCAGCAAGTGTGAGTTTTGGTTGAAGGAAGTTGGATTCCTCGGACATGTTATATCCGGAGAAGGAATAGCAGTAGACCCTACCAAGGTTGTCACTGTGACAAATTGGGAAGCACCCATGTCAGTTGGAGAAATCCGGAGTTTTCTTGGACTCGCAGGATACTACAGGAGGTTCATTGAGAATTTCTCGAAGATTGCAAAGCCCATGCCGGAGTTGTTGAAGAAGGACACCAAGTTCAAATGGACTGAGGAATGTGAGGCCAGTTTTTAGGAGTTGAAGAAACGTTTAGTTATAGCTCCAGTGTTGATTCTGCTAGATCAACGCAAGGATTACCATGTGTATTGCGACTCTTCTCGTCAAGGACTTGGAACAGTGCTTATGCATTAGGCAAGAGTTGTTTCATATGCCTCACGGCAGCTTAAACCCCATGAGTTGAATTATGCTACCCATGATTTGGAGTTAGCAGCCGTAGTACATGCGTTGAAGATATGGAGACATTGTCTCATCGGAAACCATTGTGAGGTGTACACGGATCACAAGAGTTTGAAGTATATTTTCACGCAGAAGGAGTTGAATCTCAGGCAGAGGAGATGGTTGGAGCTCATTATGGATTATGATATGAAGTTGCATTATCATCCCGGAAAGGCTAACGTAGTAGCCGATGCGTTGAGCCGCAAGAGTCACGTCAATACACTCATGACCGGAGAGTTACCCAAGGAGTTAGCAGAGGATCTTCGTGAGCTATGTTTGGAAATAGTTCCGAGAGGTTATGTAGCAGCATTGGAGATTCAGTCTACTTTGATGGATAAGATCCGAGAAGCTCAGAAGACGAACAAGGAGAGTGAAGAGATAAAGGAAAGGATGGGCAAAGGAAGGGCTAAAGGATTTCGTGAGGATGAGCACAATACCTTATGGTTTGAGGGTCGTGTATATGTACCTAATGACCCCGAGATCAGGAAGTTCATTCTACAAGAGGTCCATGACTCGCCGTATTCGACTCACCCAGGAAATACCAATATGTATCTGGATTTGAACGACAGTTTCTGGTGGACCGGAATGAAGAAAGATATTGCGGAGTACGTAGCAGTTTGTGATGTATGTCAGAGAGTGAAGGCAGAACATCAAAAGCCAACAGGATTGCTACAGCCATTGCCGATACCTGAATGGAAGTGGGATAAGCTAGGCATGGATATCATCACGGGATTAACCAGGACTCGTTTAGGCTAGGACTCGATATGGGTTGTAGTCAATTGTTTGACGAAGGTAGCCCATTTCATCCCAGTGAAGACCACTTACACCAGTGCTAAGTTGGCAAAGATATACATGACCAGGATCGTATGTCTGCATGGAGTTCCGAGGACCATTGTATCAGATAGAGGAACCCAGTTTACCTCAAAGTTTTGGAATCAGTTGCATGAGACTTTGGGAACCAGGCTAGAGTTCAGTACAACCTTTCATCCACAGACAGATGGGCAGACTGAGAGAGTGAATCAGATTCTGGAAGACATGTTGAGAGGTTGTGCGCTAGACTATGGATCTAGTTGGGATGACAATTTGCCATATGCAGAGTTCTCTTACAACAACAGCTACCAAGCCAGTTTGAAGATGGCCCATTTCGAAGCATTGTACGGAAGAAGGTGCAGGACACCGTTGTTGTGGGATGAAGTTGGAGACCGTCAGTTGTTTGGACTAGATTTGATTAAAGAGTCTGAAGAAAAGGTTAAGTTGATTCGCGATATACTCAAGGTAGCACAGTCTAGGCAGAAGAGCTATGCGGATTCTAAACACAAGGAGATAGTTTACGAAGTCGGAGACAGAGTGTATCTTCGTGTGTCCCCACTTCAAGGAGTTAAGCGTTTTGGAGTTAAGGGAAGTTAGCACCACGTTTTGTGGGACCATACAAAGTTTTGGAACGTATGGGAGAAGTTGCTTACAAGTTGGAATTGCCCGAAGGATTGTTTGGAGTTCACGATGTGTTCCACGTTTCTCAGTTGAAGAAGTGCCACGCAGAGATGGCTGATATTCCTCTCAGAGATACAGTGCCACTGGAAGCAATTCAGTTGGATAGCGATTTGACCTACAAGGAGAAACGAGTGAAGATTCTCGAGTTTGCTAGCCGAGTCACACGAAGTAAGGTTATCAAGTTACAGAAAGTTCAAGGGGACCACCATACCGAGGATGAAGCCACCTGGGAACGAGAGGAAGACCTACTTAAGTACCACCTCACCTATTTTCTAGCCAACCCAAATGTCGAGGGCGAGATTCATCTTAAGGGGGGTAGGTTTGTAACATCCCAAATTTGGAATGTTATACATTAGATCATCATTGCATATCATATTTTATTGCATTTTGGCTTGATCGTAGAAATTCTATACAACTCAAGGACCCACGGAGATAGTTGGGGATTTCATTATTTTCATATTTGAGTTCTCTCAAATTTTGAAAAAAAAGGATCGTTTGATTTTAATTATTTTCTCTTCAAATATTTCTTTTATGAAAATAAGAGAGAGGGGATAAAATGATTTCCCAAAATAAAGAAATATTGAGATTTAATATTAAAATCAAATAAGAATTTTATTCGGAGTTTTAGCGCTATTTTATTTGAATTAGGAAAAATTGCGTTTTTCAAAATTGCATTATAGTCCTCAAGAAATGTTCACCTTGTCCGGTAGATTTTTAGTGGACGGGGAAAACTTATTTCAGGATTTTTGGAGTCCGTTTAGTATTTTTTTCTTCATTTTTCTGTGTGGATTCTTTTTAAAAAGTCAACCGACTTAGTCGGGCCGTACCCGACTAGGATTTCCGCCGCCCCAGGCTTTATAAGCCACCCCGCCGACCCCGCAGCCCACCCGCCACCGCCAACCCTAACCCTAACCCTAACTCAACCGCTGCCGTTGCCGACGCCATTGCCAGCGCCATGCCATCGCCGACCCGACCCATTGCTGGAGCCGCCGCCGCCCGCCGCCACCGACCCCGCCGTCGGAGCTGCTCTCCGCCGCCGTCAGCAACCCCGCCGCCGACTAGGTAGCCGCCGCCGCCGGTTTTCGCGAGAAAACCGATTGGATTTTTGGTTTTTTTCGAAACCCTAGATCTAGATCGGTTCTGTTTTTTTTCTGTTTAGTTATTTAGCGAACGCCCGTTGACCACAGACAGCGAACGTTCATTCGATAGCTTGTTCGTCAGTTTTTCTTTTTCCAGGGTTTTTCCGCGATTATTTTCGATCGCGATTTACTCTTCTGCTTTTCGTTTTAGTTTATCTTTTCATTCGTTTATCGGAATGAGGCGATTCAAGCGCCTATATTTTCGTCTCGAAGCCCTCTTTCTCTTTAACCAACTTGAACAAGATTTTGCTACTGTAAAATTTGACTTAAGTCCAGATTAGTAAACGAATCTTGTTTCTTTCACAGTTTGAGTTTCGTTGCTTCGTTTGATTTGATTCTTTTTGCAAACCGGAGTTCTTAAGTTGAACTTTCTGGTTAGATCTCTTATGTGAGTTTTACCCGTGCTTCTAGTTGAGTGCTTCTTGTATGCTTGTTTGTTTGCGAGAGAGTACCCGGAGTGCGAAGCGTGCTACTACGAGTCTCTAGGTTTCACGGATCATCAGCAAGGCAAGTAACACTTTGATCATACCTCTTTACTGTTGGGTAACATAGTAATTTCAAAAAAAATCCTACGCACACGCAAGATCATGATGATGCATAGCAACTAGAGGGGAGAGTGTTGTCCACGTACCCTCGAAGACCGAAAGCGGAAGCGTTAGCACAACGCGGTTGATGTAGTCGTACGTCTTCACGATCCGACCGATCAAGTACCGAACGCAGGGCACCTCCGAGTTCAGCACACGTTCAGCCTGATGACGTCCCTCGAACTCCGATCCAGCCGAGTGTTGAGGGAGAGTTTCGTCAGCACGACGGCATGGTGACGATGATGTTCTACCGACGCAGGGCTTCGCCTAAGCACCGCTTCTGATATCGAGAGAGAACTATTGAGGAGGGGGCACCGACACGGCTAAAAGATCAAACGATCAATTGTTGTGTGTCAGTAGGGTGCCCCTCCGCCCACGTATATAAAGGAGCAAGGGGGAGGTGCGGCCGGCCAGGAGGGGCGCGCCAGAGGAGTCCTACTCCCACCGGAGTAGGACTCCCTCCCTTTCTTTGTTGGATTAGGAGTGGAGGGGAAAGAGGAGGAGAGAGGAAGGAAGGGGCGCCGCCTCTCCTTGTCCTATTCGGACTAGGGGAGGCACGTGGCCCTGCCCCGCCGCCTCCTCTTCTCCACAAGGCCCACTATGGCCCATTAAGCCCCCGGGGGGTTCCGGTAACCTCCTGGTACTCTTGTAAAATCCGATTTCACCCGGAACACTTCCGATATCCAAATATAGGCTTCCAATATATCAATCTTCATGTCTCGACCATTTCGAGACTCCTCGTCATGTCCGTGATCACATCCGAGACTCCGAACAACCTTCGGTACATCAAAACATATAAACTCATAATATAACTATCATCGAAACGTTAAGCGTGCGGACCCTACGGGTTTGAGAACTATGTAGACATGACCGAGTGTAGCGACCCGACCTCAGACGGTCAAGCCTCTGTGTATCCATGCCATCCCTGGATCAGTATGCTGGCACACACAGTACATCAATGTATATATCAAAGTGCAATCACATGTATAAATAACGAAACTGATATATACCTCATAAGTCTCAGCTGAAACAAGTAATCGGGTGTGGAGTCCCATCAACGCCATCGGCAGGTTGAGTGTAGACCGTAACCCTGTATCGTAACTCTTACTGTCGAGGAAATATCTGCAACATGATACGTTGCAGCCGTAGGTCAAGACATTGAATGTACCGCAAGATCACAATAAGAGAAAGCAGATGGTAAACTATACTATATGCAATATGGCTTTGTGGCTCAGATTCGAGTTTTGTTTGCGTAAAAGCTGGTTTTATTATCCCTACATCAAAGGAATAAATGAAGTCTGTACTATGGAGTTCTCTATCATGACATGGTTCCGCCAACCGATGTCTCATAGCCCAAAATCATCATAAGTTGCCCACAATTAAGTTATCAATCCGTGTTGAGAGTTCCAGATAGATCCAGTCCAGATGCTCAAATTGTCCGTAATCGGGACACGGCTAATCGATTAGGTTTAAACCTCTGCAGAGGTTTGTACACTTTACCCGCAAGATTCGATCCTCTCTTTACGCTCTCGCACTTCGGGTGTTTGAGAACAAGATGACCAAACATGGTCTTCCAAAGAGTTCCTCCGACCACCGTCCGTACTCAACCCATCCTACCGTAGTTCTACATCTGCTAGTACCGCCCCAGCCAGAGTCACAACTAAGGTCAACCAAGCCAGAGCCCATAATGACTTGCGGTTGCATGTAAGCTTCCGGCATGAAGTATTCTTCCGCCTCTTTGAGTCTGGGTGAAGCTTTCCGCAAGATGTCATGGCGCTTCTCCATGCATCCCGCCAACCACTGGTTTCTCCAGGTGCCCACAACCGCCCTTCACCCAAGAGTGTGTATTGAATTCTTGTCTCGAGTCTTGAAGTCTTGAGGTCTTGAAGATGCAGTCCTTGCAGATTCCATCATGGAGTTGTCGCCATTGACGAGAGTCCTCCTTCTTCACACCACTCTCGAACACTCATACCAAACCCCGTCCTACTACAGCGTAGCATTAGAATAAAATAACGCCCCGGCTTGGTAACAGGGTGATGGGTTCCTACCTCATGCATACTACTCAACTACAAGAATTTCAATAACACTACTGAGGGGTGGTTGCAAAGGTGCCACTAAATGCAATAAAACATAGGTAAGAAAGCATGGTCAAAGTGAACTTGCATGGTGATGTTGACGAAGAAGAATTATCGTTCTCAAGAAATAACTTGATAGACTACTCGTCACTCTGATGAAATCTATATAACAAACATATCATTCACATAAGCACTCACACTAACAATCAAAACAAAAGAGAGAGCTTAATAAGAATCAAGGAACTTCAAATAAAACTAGGAGTCTTCTTCTACAACATTCACAAAAATAGTTTTGTCTAACGGAAAATAAAACACTAAAATAACAGAGAATAAAATATAAATTTAGTTAAGACAAAGAAAAAATAAAGTATTTTTTCATAAAGCTATTTTGAAAGTATTTTCAATTGGGAGTTAAAACAGTAGAGAAATCCATTGCAAGTTATTAGCGAACTTGAATTGATTTCACGATAACAAAATAAAAATAAATATAAAAACTTGTTGAACACCTACTGTTTAACTAATAGAAACCAAACATAAACTTTCTGAAATATAAAATAAAATAATTTAAAACAACTATAGAAAAGAAGTAGCTATAATTCAATAGAACTAAAACAGAATTTGTTTTACATGAAACAATAAGCTAAAATACTCAAACAATTTTGAAGTTTTTACCACTGGTAAATATGATCACTAGTGATCAGTAGAAAAAGAATCAAATAAAAATCTATTTTTAAACTCCCGGAATAAGCAAAACAAGCTTTAATTCAAATCTGATCTAACTCAATTTTGTTAAATCCAAACATAGACAAATTATATATTTTTGGAAACTACAAGAAAATTGTGATCTAACGCAAAAAGAATCAGCATCATTGGACTTCTAGATCAAAAGTTATAAGCTAAACAAGAACGGAACTAAATCTGTTACGGAAATAAATCTGAAAACAAAAACGGAGTTACCTGTACGTGAGGCAGAGATGGCAGGAAGGAGATGGCGATGTGGAGGGCTGCTCGGCGAGGGGCGAGGTCGCCGGCGATGGTGGGGTGGCGGAGGAGGGGTCGGCGCTGGGGAGGTGGCGCTGGGCGATGGGAGGTTCCAGAGAGCTCCTGGTGAGCGCTTCTAGGCAGGAAAAGGAGGACGGTGGCGAGAAGGCTACGGGCAGGAGGGGCGTGGTGATGGGAAAATGGAACGAGGAGAGGGAGGGGTTTATAGGCGGTCTCGGGAGGCGCTGGGATGGAAAGACGAGGAGATCGGAAGGTGGAGTTTCCTGCCTCCATGGATATGGAAAGCTTCAGAACGTGAGAGGAAACAGAGGAAGGAGATGATCTCTTGTTGGGCTAGAATAGGAAAGTGCTTAATGGGCCAGCAGGTTTTTCCTAATAAAACGATTCCATTCCTATTTTTAAAATTAGGAAACAAAAACAATAAAAAGGAAATCAAATCAATTCGAATAAAGAGTTTTATATACTAAAATTATCAAAAAATAAAATGTAGATGATGAGCATTATTCCACGGCCAAAATAAAACTTAAAAAATGTTTTTCAGAAAATCCATAAAGGCTTTATTTCTTTTTGCAAATAATTTTAAATAAAAACTTTGGTTTTTTCTTGGCTCAATATTTTCAAAATGCCCTGATTTTGGAGGGTCATTTTCTCCGCTTTTTCTTGCTTGCAAGAATTTATTTTTCGGGTATTTCTCGGGAAGAAAAATAGAGAAACAAGTGCAAATATTTGAAAGAATTAAATTGCAAAACTCCGCTCAAATTCTTCATAGTTGAAGAAGTCATGTCATCTTCTCTCATTGATTTTAATAGGATGAATTTGAATTTACGGAGAAGGGAAAGTCATTTTATTCCTCTCTTTAAAAAGTTTTTGAAAAGGTTCAAATTTCACTCAAGTTTAATTCACTCAAGCAAACAAACAAACAATTCAATTAATTATATTAACATTCCAAAATTTGGGATGTTACAAACCTACCACATTTAAAATGAATCTCGCCCTCGAGATTCAAGAGGCTAGCAAGAAAAGGTTAGGGTTGGGGTCTTCTAGCAAATGTCTTGGTCGAAGGTCGGGGTGCTACCACACTTAAAAACAAGGTCATGGTTCCAATAAACTCAGATATTTCCTCCGAGGGCTGACAATGTATGTCTCTTCACATATCTTACAATAGCTCCTTCATTAAAGCTCTTCCATCGTCAAGCATAGAGTTTTCCTCAAAAGCTTGGGTCGGTTCACAAAGTTGAAGTTCGTCCGAGACCGGATCTTCTTAGCTGATGGGTCTGTGTCCATTCTAAACAACTATCAAAACACTCATGGTGGTCTACAATTTATGGTTTTCTCCTGCAGAAAACGGGTCTGTTGAACCTCACCGATAACCTACGCTTGGCAACGGTTGCTGTAATGGGGTTCCATCGTCCTACCATTTTATGGTTTTATGGCTTATCGCTATCGACACTCTTCTAAGTTTTTCAAGGCTCTCTGATTTTCCATCAACATATGATAGTTCATGATAGAAGTCTCCGTATGGGGCCAATCCATCCCGTATTTGAACCATTACCACATATGTAAATATCGAATCACGATTCTAACACTTGGGCATTCTCACAAGCATTGCAGAAATTTCTCTTGTTCCCGAACTGGTTTCGAGTAAATCCATGGTTTCGCAAGCCAAACAAAACATCTATCGTTACTTCACCACTCTTAGGTTTTTATGTAACCTCCTACGGAACGTATGCTGATTTGATCACCGCTTCTTCCAAGTGTATTCCTTTATCCGAGGTTACAACTGTTCCTTCTCAAAATCCTCGGCCTGTGGGTTATGGCCCACTTCAACACTAGTGCAGCTTTAAATCATCCTTGAGTAACTCTCTTGTTACACCTCCTTTGAATCCAGAGTACTGCTTCTTCATACCATCATATCAAAACAAAACTCCAACTTATTTTGTTCAGCTTCCTTCTATGGACCGTCATGAATAACACATTTCTTTCTTCATTGATCTTGTGGCTTTACAGAGTACTATGACCAAAAGAATGCACAAGTTTATCCATAAAATCTCATTATTTTCATATCAATCTTTCATTACATCCTTAACCATTTTCAGAATTCAAATTCCAAAAGTACTTTGTTACAAATGCTGCCACCCACATGATTTGGTATGGTCGGCATTACTTCCAACTTTATTCATTTATCCTCCTCGAGGATTTTTCATCCCACCGAAGTGTGCGACATGAGCCTTGAAATCTTCAATCTTCTTTTTCATCATGGTGGTCTTGAGCTTCACCTTCATCATCTCTCGCATGCACTTCGCTTAGGTATTCCCGAGTATAACGGAGTCTTGCTTCAAGTATTTCTCCGATCCGGCGATGGCTTCCATGGCTGCTTCACTAACAATGTCAAGAAAGTTGCTTGTGGCACACGTGAGATGAAAAAGTAATGCCCCATCCTCTTTGGGCAAACTCCTTTCAAACGGTGGAGGTGTACTCCACATACCAAAGTTCCACTCCCTTTGCATGAAGGGTAGCCTTTGTAGACTGCATCTCCTTCAAGGTGAATATGCTTCATCATGTCCTTCAAGATCTTCGGTAATCATGATCACTTGTCGTGGTCATGATCGCTTCAGGCCCTTAAGGAAAGACTCATAAAGGGTTGTCATCTGCATGTGTAGGATAGGAGGGTGCTCGTAACAAGGAATGTATCTCCATGGGGAAATTGCAATTGTCTCCGTAAAAGTTTGGTGTTCAGTTGTCCATGGGTTCAAGATTCCGGGTTTGGTTGAGATAGAAAGAGAAAGCAATTACCCACTCATCAACAAAATTATCGCTTGTAATGGGCCGTTCTACTATGGTTTCGCTTCTAAGTCCTCATTTCTTCAGTCTTCAATGCTCGGAGTTTTCCAATTCTGATGTTGTTCCCATATGAAGGCCTTCTACCATTCTTCCAGAATTTCGTCTCTCATGGTTGAAATAAATACAAATCTACGATATCGTGATCTATCCAACCATTCAATAAACACACAAAATAATAGCAACCAAGCATTCATTTATTCAATCAATACTACAAGATCGCCACCCACATAAGTTGGTATGGTCGATACTTAAATCGAGGAAGCGCTCATCTTTATTACTCTCATGGTGGGATACTACTAAGCTAATTTATTAGGAACTTGGTCATTGTCCCCACCGGGCTTCTTCCGTGGACTTGATCTCCTCCAGCTTCTTCGCTAGATTTTCTCTCGACACGGAGTTTCTTGTGACGACCTCAGATGTCCCGAAGTTGTTCCTTGAGCTTCGGATCTCAACGCCCTTTGCATGAGACATGGTCCTGCTGTTCTTCGCCTCGACGATTCTCGAGATCTCGAGGTTCTCCTCCTCCAGCTTGTTTACCTTCACCTCGAGTCTTGACCTCTTCTCGTAGTGCTTCATTGTCGAACAGGGCTTCCAGAGGTCCATCCAAGATTCTTGACGATTGTTCCAGATCCTGATTGTACACTAAAAGTGGGGAGAACTTCATCTTTTGCGCTCCGTCAAGGCAATAGTTGCTCCATCGACTTCTGCCATCCCATCCTTCCAAAGAAGTGTGAGTTTAGTGCAGCACGATGACGATAGCATAAACGTGCAATAGCATCATGGACGGCAGTGTTGATGCCCATATCACAGTCACCATTTATAGTTCCTTAGCTGATGTCTGCAGCCTTGGGGGCTTTTTACGACCAAAAACTTGGGTCTTGACTCCCATGATCTGGACGCCCTCTTAGTTGCCTTGATCTCGTGTATCGGTAACTTCAGCACTGACTAGCTCCACAAGGAAGGGCCTCCAAGAACCTTCTCGTAGTGTTCTCTTTTGTTCGTAATGTAGCTCTCCATCTATAGTTTGAGATAAGGAAGGTTCAAGAAAAGGAATGAGGTGTTACGAGAGTAGTACAAAACAAAGGTCATTCCTATTGGGGTCTTCATATTACTAAGTCATTTTCTAGGGTCACGTTTCTACAGCCAACATGTGCTCGATACCATTTCAGAGCGACCGACCTCGAGACGGTCAAGCCTCTCGTGTATCCATGCCATCCTCGATCAAGATGTCTTTGCACACACAAGACATCAATGTATATATCAAAGTGCAATCACATGTATAAATAACGAAACTGATATATACCTCATAAGTCTCAGCGGAAACAAGTAATCGGGTGTGGAGTCCCATCAACGCCATCGGCAGGTTGAGTGTAGACCGTAACCTCAGATCGTAACTCTTACTGTCGAGGAAATATCTGCAACATGATACGTTGCAGCCGTGTAGGTCAAGACATTGAATGTACCGCAAGATCACAATAAGAGAAAACAGATGATAAACTATACTATATGCAATATGGCTTTGTGGCTCAGATCTGAGTTTTGTTTATGTAAAAGCTGGTTTTATTTTCCCTACATCAAAGGAATAAATGAAGTCTGTACTATGGAGTTTTCTATCATGACATGGTTCCGCCAACCGATGTCTCATAGCCCAAAATCATCATAAGTTGCCCACAATTGAGTTATCAATCCGTGTTGAGAGTTCCAGATAGATCCAGTCCAGATGCTCAAATTGTCCGTGAATCGGGACACGGCTAATCGATTAGGTTTAAACCTCTGCAGAGGTTTGTACACTTTACCCGCAAGATTCGATCCTCTCTTTACGCTCTCGCACTTCGTGGTGTTTGAGAACAAGATGACCAAACATGGTCTTCCAAAGAGTTCCTCCGACCACCGTCCGTACTCAACCCATCCTACCGTAGTTCTACATCTGCTAGTACCGCCCCAGCCAGAGTCACAACTAAGGTCAACCAAGCCAGAGCCCATAATGACTTGCGGTTGCACAGTAAGCTTCCGGCATGAAGTATTCTTCCGCCTCTTTGAGTCTGGGTGAAGCTTTCCGCAAGATGTCATGGCGCTTCTCCATGCATCCCGCCAACCACTGGTTTCTCCAGGTGCCCACAACCGCCCTTCACCCAAAGAGTGTGTATTGAATTCTTGTCTCGAGTCTTGAAGTCTTGAGGTCTTGAAGATGCAGTCCTTGCAGATTCCATCATGGAGTTGTCGCCATTGACGAGAGTCCTCCTTCTTCACACCACTCTCGAACACTCATACCAAACCCCGCCTACTACAGCGTAGCATTAGAATAAAATAACGCCCCGGCTTGGTAACAGGGTGATGGGTTCCTACCTCATGCATACTACTCAACTACAAGAATTTCAATAACACTACTTGAGGGGTGGTTGCAAAGGTGCCACTAAATGCAATAAAACATAGGTAAGAAAGCATGGTCAAAGTGAACTTGCATGGTGATGTTGACGAAGAAGAATTATCGTTCTCAAGAAATAACTTGATAGACTACTCGTCACTCTCTGATGAAATCTATATAACAAACATATCATTCACATAAGCACTCACACTAACAATCAAAACAAAAGAGAGAGCGAATAAGAATCAAGGAACTTCAAATAAAACTAGGAGTCTTCTTCTACAACATTCACAAAAATAGTTTTGTCTAACGGAAAATAAAACACTAAAATAACAGAGAATAAAATATAAATTTAGTTAAGACAAAGAAAAAATAAAGTATTTTTTCATAAAGCTATTTTGAAAGTATTTTCAATTGGGAGTTAAAACAGTAGAGAAATCCATTGCAAGTTATTAGCTAACTTGAATTGATTTCACGATAACAAAATAAAAATAAATATAAAAACTTGTTGAACACCTACTGTTTAACTAATAGAAACCAAACATAAACTTTCTGAAATATAAAATAAAATAATTTAAAACAACTATAGAAAAGAAGTAGCTATAATTCAATAGAACTAAAACAGAATTTGTTTTACATGAAACAATAAGCTAAAATACTCAAACAATTTTGAAGTTTTTACCACTGGTAAATATGATCACTAGTGATCAGTAGAAAAAGAATCAAATAAAAATCTATTTTTAAACTCCCGAATAAGCAAAACAAGCTTTAATTCAAATCTGATCTAACTCAATTTTTAAATCCAAACATAGACAAATTATATATTTTTGAAACTACAAGAAAATTGTGATCTAACGCAAAAAGAATCAGCATCATTGGACTTCTAGATCAAAAGTTATAAGCTAAACAAGAACGGAACTAAATCTGTTACGGAAATAAATCTGAAAACGAAAACGGAGTTACCAGACGTGAGGCAGAGATGGCAGGAAGGAGATGGCGATGTGGAGGGCTGCTCGGCGAGGGGGCGAGGTCGCCAAGCGAGGGTGGGGGTGGCGGAGGAGGGGTCGGCGCTGGGGAGGTGGCGCTGGGCGATGGGGAGGTTCCAGGAGAGCTCCCGTGAGCGTTTTAGGCAGGAAAAGGAGGACGGTGGCGAGAAGGCTACGGGCAGGAGGGGCGTGGTGATGGGAAAATGGAACGAGGAGAGGAGGGGTTTTATAGGCGGTCTCGGGAGGCGCTGGGATGGAAAGACGAGGAGATCGGAAGGTGGAGTTTCCTGCCTCCATGGATATGGAAAGCTTCAGAACGTGAGAGGAAACAGAGGAAGGAGATGATCTCTTGTTGGGCTAGAATAGGAAAGTGCTTAATGGGCCAGCAGGTTTTTCCTAATAAAACGATTCCATTCCTATTTTTAAAATTAGGAAACTAAAACAATAAAAAGGAAATCAAATCAATTCGAATAAAGAGTTTTATATACTAAAATTATCAAAAAAATAAAATGTAGATGATGAGCATTATTCCACGGCCAAAATAAAACTTAAAAAATGTTTTTCAGAAAATCCCTAAAGGCTTTATTTCTTTTGCAAATAATTTTAAATAAAACTTTGGTTTTTCTTGGCTCAATATTTTCAAAATGCCCTGATTTTGGAGGGTCATTTTCTCCGCTCTTTCTTGCTTGCAAGAATTTATTTTTCGGGTATTTCTCGGGAAGAAAAATAGAGAAACAAGTGCAAATATTTGAAAGAATTAAATTGCAAAACTCCGCTCAAATTCTTTATAGTTGAAGAAGTCATGTCATCTTCTCTCATTGATTTTAATAGGATGAATTTGAATTTACCGGAGAAGGGAAAGTCATTTTATTCCTCTCTTTCAAAAGTTTTTGAAAAGGTTCAAATTTCACTCAAGTTTAATTCACTCAAGCAAACAAACAAACAATTCAATTAATTATATTAACATTCCAAAATTTGGGATGTTACAAACCTACCACATTTAAAATGAATCTCGCCCCTCGAGATTCAAGAGGCTAGCAAGAAAAGGTTAGGGTTGGGGTCTTCTAGCAAATGTCTTGGTCGAAGGTCGGGGTGCTACCACACTTAAAAACAAGGTCATGGTTCCAATAAACTCAGATATTTCCTCCGAGGGCTGACAATGTATGTCTCTTCACATATCTTACAATAGCTCCTTCATTAAAGCTCTTCCGTCGAAGCATAGAGTTTTCCTCAAAAGCTTGGGTCGGTTCGTCAAAGTTGAAGTTCGTCCGAGACCGGATCTTCTTAGCTGATGGGTCTGTGTCCATTCTAAACAACTATCGAAACACTCATGGTGGTCTACAATTTATGGTTTTCTCCTGCAGAAAACGGGTCTGGTTGAACCTCACCGATAACCTACGCTTGGCAACGGTTGCTCGTAATGGGGTTCCATCGTCCTACCATTTTATGGTTTTATGGCTTATCGCGTCGACACTCTTCTAAGTTTTTCAAGGCTCTCTGATTTTCCATCAACATATGATAGTTCATGATAGAAGTCTCCGTATGGGGCCAATCCATCCCGTGTTGAACCATTACCACATATGTAAATATCGAATCACGATTCTAACACTTGGGCATTCTCACAAGCATTGCAGAATTTCTCTTGTTCCCGAACTGGTTTCGAGTAAATCCATGGTTTCGCAAGCCAAACAAAACATCTATCGTTACTTCACCACTCTTAGGTTTTTATGTAACCTCCTACGGAACGTATGCTGATTTGATCACTGCTTCTTCCAAGTGTATTCCTTTATCCAAGGTTACAACTGTTCCTTCTCAAAATCCTCGGCCTGTGGGTTATGGCCCACTTCAACACTAGTGCAGCTTTAAATCATCCTTGAGTAACTCTCTTGTTACACCTCCTTTGAATCCAGAGTACTGCTTTCTTCATACCATCATATCAAAACAAAACTCCAACTTATTTTGTTCAGCTTCCTTCTATGGACCGTCATGAATAACACATTTCTTTCTTCATTGATCTTGTGGCTTTACAGAGTACTATGACCAAAAGAATGCACAAGTTTATCCATAAAATCTCATTATTTTCATATCAATCTTTCATTACATCCTTAACCATTTTCAGAATTCAAATTCCAAAAGTACTTTGTTACAAATGCTGCCACCCACATGATTTGGTATGGTCGGCATTACTTCCAACTTTATTCATTTATCCTCCTCGAGGATTCTTCATCCCAATCGAAGTGTGCGACATGAGCCTTGAAATCTTCAATCTTCTTTTTCATCATGGTGGTCTTGAGCTTCACCTTCATCATCTCTGCATGCACTTCGCTTAGGTATTCCCGAGTATAACGGAGTCTTGCTTCAAGTATTCGATCCGCGATGGCTTCCATGGCTGCTTCACTAACAATGTCGAAGAAAGTTGCTTGTGGCACACGTGAGATGAAAAGTAATGCCCCATCCTCTTTGGGCAAACTCCTTTCAAACGGTGGAGGTGTACTCCACATACCAAAGTTCCACTCCTTTGCATGAAGGGTAGCCTTTGTAGACTGCATCTCCTTCAAGGTGAATATGCTTCATCATGTCCTTCAAGATCTTCGGTAATCATGATCACTTGTCGTGGTCATGATCGCTTTGAGGCCCTTAAGGAAAGACTCATAAAGGGTTGTCATCTGCATGTGTAGGATAGGAGGGTGCTCGTAACAAGGAATGTATCTCCATGGGGAAATTGCAATTGTCTCCGTAAAAGTTTGGTGTTCAGTTGTCCATGGGTTCAAGATTCCGGGTTTGGTTGAGATAGAAAGAGAAAGCAATTACCCACTCATCAACAAAATTATCGCTTGTAATGGGCCGTTCTACTATGGTTTCGCTTCTAAGTCCTCATTTCTTCAGTCTTCAATGCTCGGAGTTTTCCAATTCTGATGCTGTTCCCATATGAAGGCCTTCTACCATTCTTCCGTAACTTCGCCTCTCATGGTTGAAATAAATACAAATCTACGATATCGTGATCTATCCAACCATTCAATAAACACACAAAATAATAGCAACCAAGCATTCATTTATTCAATCAATACTACAATGTCGCCACCCACATAAGTTGGTATGGTCGATACTTAAATCGAGGAAACGCTCATCTTTATTTCTCTCATGGTGGGATACTACTAAGCTAATTTATTAGGAACTTGGTCATTGTCCCCACCGGGCTTCTTCCGTGTGGACTTGATCTCCTCCAGCTTCTTCTCGCTAGATTTTCTCTGTCGACACGGAGTTTCTTGTGACGACCTCAGATGTCCCGAAGTTGTTCCTTGAGCTTCGGATCTCAACGCCCTTTGCATGAGACATGGTCCTGCTGTTCTTCGCCTCGACGATTCTCGAGATCTCGAGGTTCTCCTCCTCCAGCTTGTTTACCTTCACTCGAGTCTTGACCTCTTCTCGTAGTGCTTCATTGTCGAACAGGGCTTCCAGGAGGTCCATCTCAAGATTCTTGACGATTGTTCCAGATCCTGATTGTACACTAAAAGTGGGGAGAACTTCATCTTTTGCGCTCCGTCAAGGCAATAGTTGCTCCATCGACTTCGCCATCCAATCCTTCCAAAGAAGTGTGAGTTTAGTGCAGCACGATGACGATAGCATAAACGCGCAATAGCATCATGGACGGCAGTGTTGATGCCCATATCACGCCACCATTTATAGTTCAAGATGATGTCTGCAGTCTTGGGGGCTTCTTTACGACCAAAAACTTGGGTCTTGACTCCCATGATCTGGACGCCCTCTTAGTTGCCTTGATCTCGTGTATCGGTAACTTCAGCAAACTGACTAGCTCCACAAGGAAGGGGCCTCCAAGAACCTTCTCGTAGTGTTCTCTTTTGTTCGTAATGTAGCTCTCATCTATAGTTTGAGATAAGGAAGGTTCAAGAAAAGGAATGAGGTGTTACGAGAGTAGTACAAAACAAAGGTCATTCCTATTGGGGTCTTCATATTACTAATTCATTTTCTAGGGTCACGTTTCTACAGCCAACATGTGCTCGATACCATTTCAGAGCGACCCGACCTCGAGACGGTCAAGCCTCTCGTGTATCCATGCCATCCTCGGATCAAGATGTCGGCACACACAAGACATCAATGTATATATCAAAGTGCAATCACATGTATAAATAACGAAACTGATATATACCTCATAAGTCTCAGCGAAACAAGTAATCGGGTGTGGAGTCCCATCAACGCCATCGGCAAGTTGAGTGTAGACCGTAACCTGTATCGTAACTCTTACTCGTCGAGGAAATATCTGCAACATGATACGTTGCAGCCAGTAGGTCAAGACATTGAATGTACCGCAAGATCACAATAAGAGAAAGCAGATGATAAACTATACTATATGCAATATGGCTTTGTGGCTCAGATCTGAGTTTTGTTTGCATAAAAGCTGGTTTTATTTTCCCTACATCAAAGGAATAAATGAAGTCTGTACTATGGAGTTTTCTATCATGACATGGTTCCGCCAACCGATGTCTCATAGCCCAAAATCATCATAAGTTGCCCACAATTAAGTTATCAATCCGTGTTGAGAGTTCCAGATAGATCCAGTCCAGATGCTCAAATTGTCCGTAAATCGGGACACGGCTAATCGATTAGGTTTAAACCCTCTGCAGAGGTTTGTACACTTTACCCGCAAGATTCGATCCTCTCTTTACGCTCTCGCACTTCGTGGTGTTTGAGAACAAGATGACCAAACATGGTCTTCCAAAGAGTTCCTCCGACCACCGTCCGCACTCAACCCATCCTACCGTAGTTCTACATCTGCTAGTACCGCCCCAGCCAGAGTCACAACTAAGGTCAACCAAGCCAGAGCCCATAATGACTTGCGGTTGCATGTAAGCTTCCGGCATGAAGTATTCTTCCGCTCTTTGAGTCTGGGTGAAGCTTTCGCAAGATGTCATGGCGCTTCTCCATGCATCCCGCCAACCACCGGTTTCTCCAGGTGCCCACAACCGCCCTTCACCCAAAGAGTGTGTATTGAATTCTTGTCTCGAGTCTTGAAGTCTTGAGGTCTTGAAGATGCAGTCCTTGCAGATTCCATCATGGAGTTGTCGCCATTGACGAGAGTCCTCCTTCTTCACACCACTCTCGAACACTCATACCAAACCCCGCCTACTACAGCGTAGCATTATAATAAAATAACGCCCCGGCTTGGTAACAGGGTGATGGGTTCCTACCTCATGCATACTACTCAACTACAAGAATTTCAATAACACTACCGAGGGTGGTTGCAAAGGTGCCACTAAATGCAATAAAACATAGGTAAGAAAGCATGGTCAAAGTGAACTTGCTCGGTGATGTTGACGAAGAAGAATTATCGTTCTCAAGAAATAACTTGATAGACTACTCATCACTCTCGATGAAATCTATATAACAAACATATCATTCACATAAGCACTCACACTAACAATCAAAACAAAAGAGAGAGCTAATAAGAATCAAGGAACTTCAAATAAAACTAGGAGTCTTCTTCTACAACATTCACAAAAATAGTTTTGTCTAACGGAAAATAAAACACTAAAATAACAGAGAATAAAATATAAATTTAGTTAAGACAAAGAAAAAATAAAGTATTTTTTTCATAAAGCTATTTTGAAAGTATTTTCAATTGGGAGTTAAAACAGTAGAGAAATCCATTGCAAGTTATTAGCTAACTTGAATTGATTTCACGATAACAAAATAAAAATAAATATAAAAACTTGTTGAACACCTACTGTTTAACTAATAGAAACCAAACATAAACTTTCTGAAATATAAAATAAAATAATTTAAAAACAACTATAGAAAAGATGTAGCTATAATTCAATAGAACTAAAACAGAATTTGTTTTACATGAAACAATAAGCTAAAATACTCAAACAATTTTGAAGTTTTTACCACTGGTAAATATGATCACTAGTGATCAGTAGAAAAAGAATCAAATAAAATCTATTTTTAAACTCCCGAATAAGCAAAACAAGCTTTAATTCAAATCTGATCTAACTCAATTTTTATAAATCCAAACATAGACAAATTATATATTTTTGAAACTACAAGAAAATTGTGATCTAACGCAAAAAGAATCAGCATCATTGGACTTCTAGATCAAAAGTTATAAGCTAAACAAGAACGGAACTAAATCTGTTACGGAAATAAATCTGAAAACGAAAACGGAGTTACCTGACGTGAGGCAGAGATGGCAGGAAGGAGACGGCGATGTGGAGGGCTGCTCGGCGAGGGGCAAGGTCGCCGCGAGGGTGGGGTGGCGGAGGAGGGGTCGGCGCTGGGGAGGTGGCGCTGGGCGATGGGAGGTTCCAGAGAGCTCTTGGTGAGCGTTTAGGCAGGAAAAGGAGGACGGTGGCGAGAAGGCTACGGGCAGGAGGGGCGTGGTGATGGGAAAATGGAACGAGGAGAGGGAGGGGTTTTATAGGCGGTCTCGGGAGGCGCTGGGATGGAAAGACGAGGAGATCGAAGGTGGAGTTTCCTGCCTCCATGGATATGGAAAGCTTCAGAACGTGAGAGGAAACAGAGGAAGGAGATGATCTCTTGTTGGGCTAGAATAGGAAAGTGCTTAATGGGCCAGCAGGTTTTTCCTAATAAAACGATTCCATTCCTATTTTTAAAATTAGGAAACTAAAACAATAAAAAGGAAATCAAATCAATTCGAATAAAGAGTTTTATATACTAAAATTATCAGAAAAATAAAATGTAGATGATGAGCATTATTCCACGGCCAAAATAAAAACTTAAAAAATGTTTTTCAGAAAATCCCTAAAGGCTTTATTTCTTTTTGCAAATAATTTTAAATAAAAACTTTGGTTTTTCTTGGCTCAATATTTTCAAAATGCCCCTGATTTTGGAGGGTCATTTTCTCCGCTCTTTCTTGCTTGCAAGAATTTATTTTCGGGTATTTCTCGGGAAGAAAAATAGAGAAACAAGTGCAAATATTTGAAAGAATTAAATTGCAAAACTCCGCTCAAATTCTTCATAGTTGAAGAAGTCATGTCATCTTCTCTCATTGATTTTAATAGGATGAATTTGAATTTTCCGGAGAAGGGGAAAGTCATTTTATTCCCTCTCTTTCAAAAGTTTTTGAAAAGGTTCAAATTTCACTCAAGTTTAATTCACTCAAGCAAACAAACAAACAATTCAATTAATTATATTAACATTCCAAAATTTGGGATGTTACACCGAGACACGTCTTCGGTCAATAACAAATAGCGGAACCTGGATGCTCATATTGGCTCCCACATATGCTACGAAGATCTTTATCGGTCAGACCGCATAACAACATACGTTGTTCCCTTTGTCATCGGTATGTTATTTTCCCAAGATTCGATCGTCGGTATCTCAATACCTAGTTCAATATCGTTACCGGCAAGTCTCTTTACTCGTTCCGTAATACATCATCCCGCAACTAACTCATTAGTTGCAATGCTTGCAAGGCTTAAGTGATGTGCATTACCAAGAGGGCCCAGAGATACCTCTCCGACAATTGGAGTGACAAATCCTAATCTCGAAATACGCCAACCCAACAATTACCTTCAGAGACTCCTGTAGAGCACCTTTATAATCACCCAGTTACGTTGTGATGTTTGGTAGCACATAAAGTGTTCGTTCAGTAAACGGGAGTTGCATAATCTCATAGTCATAGGAACATGTATAAGTCATGAAGAAAGCAATAGCAACATAGTAAGCGATCGAGTGCTAAGCTAACGGAATGGGTCAAGTCAATCACATCATTCTCCTAATGATGTGATCCCGTTAATCAAATGACAACTCGTGTCAATGGCTAGGAAACATAACCATCTTTAATCAACGAGCTAGTCAAGTAGAGGCATACTAGTGACACTCTGTTTGTCTATGTATCCACACATATACTATGTCTCCGGTTAATACAATTCTAGCATGAATAGTAAACATTTATCATGATATAAGGAAATAAATAATAACTTTATTATTGCCTCTAGGGCATATTTCCTTCAGTCTCCCACTTGCACTAGAGTCAATAATCTAGATTACACAGTAATGATTCTAACACCCATGGAGCCTTGGTGCTGATCATGTTTTGCTCGTGGAAGAGGCTTAGTCAACGGGTCTGCAACATTCAGATCCGTATGTATCTTGCAAATTTCTATGTCTCCCACCTGGACTAAATCCGGATGGAATTGAAGCGTCTCTTGATGTGCTTGGTTCTCTTGTGAAATATGGATTCCTTTGCCAAAGCAATTGCACCAATATTGTCACAAAAGATTTTCATTGGACCCGATGCACTAGGTATGACACCTAGATCGGATATGAACTCCTTCATCCGCACTCCTTCATTTGCTACTTCCTAAGCAGCTATGTACTCCGCTTCACACGTAGATCACGCCACGGCGCTTTGTTTAGAACTGCACCAAGACATGGCTCCATCGTTCAATGTAAACACGTATCTGGTTTGCGATTTAGAATCGTCCGGATCGGTGTCAAAGCTTGCATCAATGTAACCATTTACGATGACCTCTTTGTCACCTCCATAAGCGAAAACATATCCTTAGTCCTTTTCGTATTTCAGGATGTTCTTGACCGTTGTCCATGATCCACTCTGGATTACTTTGGTACCTCCTGCTAGACTTATAGCAAGGCACACATCAGGTCTGGTACACAGCATTGCATACATGATTGAGCCTATGGCTGAAGCATAGGGAACATCTTTCATTTTATCTCTATCTTCTGCAGTGGTCGGTCATTGAGTCTTAATCAACTTCACACCTTGTAACACAGGCAAGAACCCTTTCTTTGCTTGATCCATTTTGAATTTCTTCAAAACTTTCTCAAGGTATGTGCTTTGTGATAGTCCAATTAAGCGTCTTGATCTATCTCTACAGATCTTGATGCCCAATATATAAGCAGCTTCACCGAGGTCTTTCATTGAAAAACTCTTATTCAAGTATCCCTTTATGCTATCCATAAATTCTATATCATTTCCAATCAGCAATATGTCATCCACATATAATATCGTAAATGCTATAGAGCTCCCACTCACTTTCTTGTAAATCTGAGCTTCTCCAAAAGTCTGCATACAAAACCAAATGCTTTGATCACACTATCAAAGCGTTTATTCCAACTCCGAGAGGCTTGCACCAGTCCATAAATGGATCGCTGGAGCTTGCACACTTTGTTAGCTCCCTTTGGATCGATAAAACCTTCCGGTTGCATCATATACAACTCTTCTTCCAGAAATCCATTCAGGAATGCAGTTTTGACATCCATTTGCCAAATTTCATAATCATAAAATGCGGCAATTGCTAACATGATTCGGACAGACTTAAGCATCGCTACGGACGAGAAGGTCTCATCGTAGTTAATCCCTTGAACTTGTCGAAAACCTTTTGCAACAAGTCGAGCTTTATAGACAGTAACATTATCGTCAGCGTCGGTCTTCTTCTTGAAGATCCATTTATTCTCAATTGCTTGCCGATCATCGGGCAAGTCAACCAAAGTCCACACTTTGTTCTCATACATGGATCCCATCTCAGATTTCATGGCCTCAAGCCATTTCGTGGAATCTGGGCTCACCATCGATTCTTCATAGTTCGTAGGTTTGTCATGGTCTAGTAACATAACCCCCAGAACAGGATTACCGTACCACTCTGGTGTGGATCTTACTCTGGTTGACCTACGAGGTTCAGTAACAACTTGATCTGAAGTTTCATGATCATCATCATTAACTTCCTCACTAATTGGTGTAGGTGTCGTAGAAACCGGTTTCTGTGATGAACTACTTTACAATAACGGAGCAGGTACAGTTACCTCATCAAGTTATACTTTCCTCCCACTCACTTCTTTCGAGAGAAACTCCTTATCCAGAAAGATTCCGAATTTAGGAAGAAAAGTCTTGCCTTCGGATCTGTGATAGAAGGTGTACCCAACAGTCTCCTTTGGGTATCCTATGAAGACACATTTCTCTGATTTGGGTTCGAGCTTATTAGGTTGAAGTTTTTTCACATAAGCATCGCAGCCCCAAACTTTAAGAAACGACAACTTTGGTTTCTTGTCAAACCATAGTTCATTAGGCGTCGTCTCAACGGATTTCGATGGTGCCCTATTTAACGTGAATGCGGCCGTCTCTAAAGCATAACCCCAAAACGATATCGGTAAATCAGTAAGAGACATCATAGATCGCACCATATCTAGTAGAGTACGATTACGTCGTTCGGACACACCATTACGCTGTGGTGTTCCGGGTGGCATGAGTTGCGAAACTATTCCACATTGTTTCAAATAAAGACCAAACTCATAAATCAAATATTCTGCTCCACGATCAGATCGTAGAAACTTTATTTTCTTGTTATGATGATTTTCAACTTCACTCTGAAATTCTTTGAACTTTTCAAATGTTTCAGACTTATGTTTCAATAAGTAGATATACCCATATCTGCTTAAATCATCTGTGAAGGTGAGAAAATAATGATATCCGCCACGAGCTTCAACATTCATCGGACCACATACATCTGTATGTATGATTTCCAACAAATCTGTTGCTCTCTTCATAATACCGGAGAACAGCATTTTAGTCATCTTGCCCATGAGGCACGGTTCGCAAGTACCAAGTGATTCATAATCAAGTGGTTCCAAAAGTCCATCAGTATGGAGTTTCTTCATGCGCTTTACTCCGATATGACCTAAATGGCAGTGCCACAAATAAGTTGCACTATTATTATCAAGTCTGCATATTTTGGCTTCAACATTATGAATATGTGTATCACTACTATCGAGATTCATCAAAAATAGACCGCTCTTCAAGGGTGCATGACAATAAAAGATATTACTCATATAAATAGAACAACCATTATTCTCTGATTTAAGTGAATAACCGTCTTGCATCAAACAAGATCCAGATATAATGTTCATGCTCAACGCTGGCACTAAATAACAATTATTTAGGTCTAAAACTAATCCCGAAGGTAGATGTAGAGGTAGCTTGCCGACCGCGATCACATCGACTTTGGAACCATTTCCCACGCGAATCGTCACCTCGTCCTTAGCCGATCTTCGCTTAATCCGTAGCCCCTGTATCGAGTTGCAAATATTAGCAATAGAACTAGTATCAAATACCCAGGTGCTACTACGAGCATTAGTAAGGTACACATCAATAACATGTATATCAGATATACCTTTGTTCACCTTGCCATCCTTCTTATCCGCCAAATACTTGGGGCAGTTCCGCTTCAAAGGACCACCGATCGCTTGCGGTAGAAGCACTCGATCTCGGGCTTAGTTCCGCACTTGGGTTTCTTCTCCGAGCAGCAACTTGCTTGCGCTCTTCTTGAAGTTCCCTTCTTCTTCCCTTTGCCCTTTTCTTGAAACTGGTGGTCTTATTGACCATCAACACTTGATGCTCCTTCTTGATTTCTACCTCTGCAGCCTTTATCATTGCGAAGAGCTCGGGAATCGTCTTATCCATCCCTTGCGTGTTATAGTTCATCACGAAGCTCTTGTAGCTTGGTGGCGATGATTGGAGAATTCATCAATGACGCTATCATCCGGAAGATTAACTCCCAGTTGAATCAAGTGATTATTATACCCGCACATTTTGAGTATATGCTCACCGATGTAACTATTCTCCTCCATCTTGCAGTTGTAGAACTTCTTGGAGACTTCATATCTCTCAATCCGGGCATTTGCTTGAAATATTAACTTCAACTCTGGAACATCTCATATGCTCCATGACGTTCAAAACGTCGTTGAAGTCCCGGTTCTAAGCCGTAAAGCATGGCACATTGAACTATCGAGTAGTCATCGACTTTGCTCGCCAGACGTTCTTAACGTCGTTAGTTGCATCAGCAGCAGGCACGGCACCCAGCGGTGCTTCGGGATGTAATTCTTACGTGCAGCAATGAGGATAATCCTCAAGTTACGGACCCAGTCCGTGTAATTGCTACCATCATCTTTCAACTTTTCTTTCTCAAGGAACGCATTAAAATTCAACAGAACAATAGCACGGGCCATGTATCTACAATCAACATAGACAAGCAAGATACTATCGGGTACTAAGTTCATGATAAATTTAAGTTCAATTAATCATATTACTTAAGAACTCCCACTTAGATAGACATCCCTCTAATCCTCTAAGTGATCACGTGATCCATATCAACTAAACCATGTCCGATCATCACACGAGATGGAGTAGTTTCAACGGTGAACATCACTATGTTGATCATATCTACTATATGATTCACGCTCGACCATTCGGTCTCCGTGTTCCTAGGCCATATCTGTTATATGCTAGGCTCGTAAAGTTTAACCTGAGTATTTCGCGTGTGCAATTGTTTAGCACCCGTTGTATTTGAACGTAGAGCCTATCACACCCGATCATCACGTGGTGTCTCAGCACGAAGAACTTTCGCAATGGTGCATACTCAGGGAGAAAACTTTTACTTTGATAATTTATTGAGGGATCATCTTATAATTCTACCATCAATCAAAGCAAGATAAGATGCATAAAAGATAAACATCACATGCAATCAATATAAGTTATATGATATGGCCATCATCATGTTGTACTTGTGATCAACATCTCCGAAGCACCGTCATGATCACCATCGTCACCGGCGCGACACCTTGATCTCCATCGTAGCATCGTTGTCGTCTCGCCAATCTTATGCTTCTACGACTATCGCTACCGCTTAGTGATAAAGTAAATCATTACAAGGCGATTGCATTGCATACAATAAAGCGACAACCATATGGCTCCTGCCAGTTGCCCATAACTCGGTTACAAAACAGGATCATCTCATACAATAAAATATAGCATCACATCTTGACCATATCACATCACAATATGCCCTGCAAAAACAAGTTAGACGTCCTCTACTTTGTTGTTGCAAATTTTACGTGGCTGCTACGGGCTTAGCAAGAACCGTTCTTACCTACTCATCAAAACCACAATGATAGTTTGTCAAGTTGGTGCTGTTTTAACCTTCACAAGGACCGGGCGTAGCCACACTTGGTTCAACTAAAGTTGGAGAAACTGACACCCGCCAGCCACCTGTGTGCAAAGCACGTCGGTAGAACCAGTCTCGCGTAAGCGTACGCGTAATGTCGGTCCGGGCCGCTTCATCCAACAATACCGCCGAACCAAAGTATGACATGTTGGTAAGCAGTATGACTTATATCGCCCACAACTCACTTGTGTTCTACTCGTGCATATGACATCTACGCATAAAACCAGGCTCGGATGCCACTGTTGGGTAACGTAGTAATTTCAAAAAAAATCCTACGCACACGCAAGATCATGATGATGCATAGCAACGAGAGGGGAGAGTGTTGTCCACGTACCCTCATAGACCGAAAGTGGAAGCGTTAGCACAACGCGGTTGATGTAGTCGTACGTCTTCACGATCCGACCAATCAACTACCGAAGGCACGACACCTCCGAGTTCAGCACACGTTCAGCCCGATGACGTCCCTCAACTCCTATCCAGCCGAGTGTTGAGGGAGAGTTTCGTCAGCACGACGGCGTGGTGACGATGATGATGTTCTACCGGCGTAGGGCTTCGCCTAAGCACCGCTACAGTATTATCGAGGAGGACTATGGTGGAGGGGGGCACCGCACATGGCTAAAAGGTCAAACGCTCAATTTTTGTGTCTCTAGGTGTTGGGGAACGTAGCAGAAATTCAAAATTTTCTACGCATCACCAAGATCAATCTATGGAGAGACTAGCAACGAGAGAGAGGGGAGTGTATCTTCATACCCTTGAAGATCGTGATGCGGAAGCGTTACAAGAACGCGGTTGGTGGAGTCGTACACGCAGCGATTCAGATAGCGGTTGATTCCGATCTAAGCGCCGAACGGACGTCGCCTCTGAAGGAAATATGCCCTAGAGGCAATAATAATGTTATTATTTATTTCCTTATATCATGATAAATGTTTATTATTCATGCTAGAATTGTATTAACCGGAAACATAATACATGTGTGAATACATAAACCTACAAAGTGTCACTAGTATGCCTCTACTTGACTAGCTCGTTAATCAAAGATGGTTATGTTTCCTAACCATGAACAAGGAGTTGTTATTTGATTAACGGGATCACATCATTGGTTGAATGATCTGATTGACATGACCCATTCCATTAGCATAGCACCTGATCGTATAGTTTGTTGCTAGTGCTTTTCTTCATGACTTATACATGTTCCTATGACTATGAGATTATGCAACTCCCGTTTGCCCGAGGAACACTTTGGGTGCTACCAAACGCGTCAACGTAATCGGGTGATTATAAAGGTACATTACAGGTGTCTCCGAAGGTACATGTTGGGTTGGCATATTTGAGATTAGGATTTGTCACTCCGATTGTCGGAGAGGTATCTCTGGCCCTCTCGGTAATGCACATCATATAAGCCTTGCAAGCATTGCAACTAAATGTGTTAGTTGTGAGATGATGTATTACGGAACGAGAAAAGAGACTTGCCAAGATGTGAGATTGAACTAGGTATTGGATACCGACGATCGAATCTCGGGCAAGTAACATACCGATGACAAAGGAACAACGTATGTTGTTATGCGGTCCGACCGATAAAGATCTTCGTAGAATATGTAGGAACCAATATGGGCATCTAGGTCCCGCTATTGGTTATTGACCGAGAGGTGTCTCGGTCATGTCTACATAGTTCTCGAACCCGTAGGGTCCGCACGCTTAACGCTTCGATGGCGATGTTATTATGAGTTTATATGATATTGATGTACGAAGGTTGTTCGAGTCCCGGATGAGATCACGGACATGACGAGGAGTCTCGAAATGGTCGAGACATAAAGATTGATATATTGGAAGCCTATGTTTGGACTCGGAATCACTCCGGGTGAAATTGGGAATTTTACTCGAGTGCAGGGGTTACGGAACCTCCGGGGGTCAATGGGCCTTGATGGGCCTTAGTGGAAAGGAGGAAAGGGGCCCAAGTGCTGGCGCACCTTCCCCCTTCCCTAGTCCTATTAGGACTAGGAGAAGGGGCGCCCTCTCTCCTTCCCACTTGGCCAATCCTAGTTGGACTAGGATTGGGGAGAATCCTACTCGGTGGGAGTAGGACTCCCAGGCGCAGCCCTTGGTGGCCGGCCAGCCCCTCCCCTTCCCTCCTTTATATACAGGGGCAGAGGGCACCCCATGAGAGACAAGTTGATCATTGAGATCGTTCCTTAGCCGTGTGCGGTGCCCCCTTCCACCAAACTACACCTCGAATATACCGTTGCGGAGCTTAGGCGAAGCCCTGCGCCGGTGGAACATCAACATCGTCACCACGCCGTCGTGCTGACGAAACTCTCCCTCAACACTCGGCTGGATCGGAGTTCGAGGGACGTCATCGAGCTGAACGTGTGCAGAACTCGGAGGTGCCGTACGTTCGGTACTTGGATCGGTTGGATCGGGAAGAAGTACGACTACTTCCTCTCGTTGCGTCAACGCTTCCGTTGCTGGTCTCGAGGGTGCGTAGACAACACTCTCATCTCGTTGCTATGCATCACCATGGTCTTGCGTGATCGTGGGAAAATTTTGAAATTACTCGTTCCCCAACAGTGGCATCGAGCCTGGTTTTATGCGTTGATGTCATATGCACGAGTAGAACACAAGTGAGTTGTGGGCGATACAAGTCATACTACCTACCAGCATGTCATACTTTGGTTCAGCGGTATTGTGAGATGAAGCGGCCGGACCGACATTACAGCAGTCGCTTACGCGAGACTGGTTTCACCGCTGTGAGCACTCGTTGCTTAAAGGTGACCGGCGGGTGTCTGTCTCTCTCACTTTAGTTGAACCGAGTGTGGCTCGCCCGGTCCTTGAGAAGGTTAAACGGAGTCTATTTGACGAAGTATCGTTGTGGTTTTGATGCGTAGGTAAGAACGGTTCTTGCTCAGCCCGTAGCAGCCACGTAAAACTTGCAACAACAAAGTAGAGGACGTCTAACTTGTTTTTGCAGGGCATGTTGTGATGTGATATGGTCAAGACGTGATGCTATATTTTATTGTATGAGATGATCATGTTTTGTAACCGAGTTATCGGCAATCGGCGGGAGGCATATGGTTGTCGCTTTATTGTATGAAATGCAAGCGCCATGTAATTGCTTTACTTTATCACTAAGGAGTAGCGATAGTCGTAGAAGCAATAGTTGGCGAGATGACAACGATGCTACGATGGAGATCAAGGTGTCGCGCCGGTGGCGATGGTGATCATGATTGTGCTTGAGATGGAGATCACAAGCACAAAATGATGATGGCCATATCATATCACTTATATTGATTGCATGTGATGTTAATCCTTTATGCATCTTATCTTGCTTTGATTGACGGTAGCATTATAAGATGATCCTTACTAAATTATCAAGAAGTGTTCTCCCGAGTATGCACCGTTATAAAGTTCTTCGTCTTTGAGACACCACGTGATGATCGGGTGTGATAGGCTCTACGTTCAAATACAGCGGGTGCAAAACAGTTGCACACGCGAATACTCAGGTTATACTTGACGAGCTATGCATATAAGATATGACCTCGGAACACGGAGACCGAAGGTCGGCGTGAATCATATAGTAGATATGATCAACATATTGATGTTCACCATTGAAACTACTCCATCACACGTGATGATCGGTCATGGTGTAGTTGATATGGATCACGCAATCACTTAGAGAATTGGAGGATATTTTTCTAAGTGGGAGTTCTTAAGTAATATGATTAATTGAACTTAAATTTATCATGAACTTAGTACTGATAGTATCTTGCTTGTCTATGATGTGTAGATAGATGGCTCGTCTTTGTTGTTCCGTTGAATTTTAATGCGTTCCTTGAGAAAGCAAAGTTGAAAGATGATGGCAGCAATTACGGACTGGGTCCGTAACTTGAGGATTATCCTTATTGCTGCATTGAAGAATTACGTCCCCGAAGCACCGTTAGGTGCCGGGCCTGATGCAAGGCTGCGCCGGAAGTTATGAACGTCTGGCAAAGCAAAGTCGATGACTACTCTATAGTTCGATGTGCCATGCTTTACGGCTTAGAACCGGGACTTCAACGTCGTTTTGAACACCATGGGGCATATGAGATGTTCCAGAGTTGAAGTTAATATTCAGCGAATGCCCGGATTGAGAGATATGAAGTCTCCAATAAGTTCTATAGCTGTAAGATGGAGGAGAACGGTTACACGGTGAGCATATACTCAGAATGTCCGGATATAACAATCACTTGATTCAACTGGGAGTTAATCTTCCGGATGATTGCGTCATTGACAGAATTCTCCAATCACGCCACCAAGCTACAAGAGCTTCGTGATGAACTATAATATGCAAGGGATGACCAAAACAATGCCGAGCTCTTCGCGATCTTTGAAAGCAGCGGAGGTAGAAATCAAAAGGAGCATCAAGTGTTGATGGTTAACAAAACCACTAGTTTCAAGAAAAGGGCAAAGGAAAGAAAAGGAAACTTCAAAAGAGCGGCAAGCAAGTTGCTGATCAAGAGAAGAAACCCAAGTCTGGTCCTAAGCACAACCGAGTGCTTCTATTGCAAGCAGGCTGGTCCTTTGAAGCGGAACTGCCCCAAGTATTTGGCGGATAAGAAGGATGGCAAGGTTAACAAAGGTATATGTGATATACATGTTATTGATGTGTACCTTACTAGTACTCGCAGAGCACTGGTATTTGATCTGGTTACATTGCTAATATTTGCAACTCAAAGCAGGGACTCTGATTAGCGAAGATTGGCTAAGGACGAGGTGACAATGCGGCGTGGGAAATGGTTCCAAAGTCGATGTGATCGCAATCGACACGCTACCTCTACATCTACCTTCGGATTAGTATTAGACCTAAATAATTGTTATTTAGTACCAGCGTTGAGCATGAACATTATATCTGGATCTTGTTTGATGCGAGGCGGTTATTCATTTAAATCGAGAATAATGGTTGTTCTATTTATATGAATAATATCTTTTATGGTCATGCACCATTGAAGAATGGTTTGTTTTACTTAATCTTGATAGTAGTGATACACATATTCATAATGTTGAAACCAAAAGATGCAGAGTTGATAATGATGGTGCAACTTATTTGTGGCACTTGCCGTTTAGGTCATATCGATGTAAAGCGCATGAAGAAACTCCATCTTGATGGACTTTTGGAGTCACTTGATTATGAATCACTTGGCACTTATGAACCGTGCCTTATGGGCAAGATGACTAAAACACCGTTCTCGGAACTATGGAGAGAGCAACAGATTTATTGGAAATCATACATCTTGATGTATGTGGTCCAATGAATGTTGAGGCTCGTGGCGGATATCGTTATTTTCTCACCTTCACAGATGATTTGAGCAGATATGGGTATATCTACTTAATGAAACACAAGTCTGAAACATTTGAAAAGTTCAAAGAATTTCAGAGTGAAGTGGAAAATCATCGTAACAAGAAAATAAAGTTTCTACGATCTGATCGTGGAGGAGAATATTTGAGTTCTGAGTTTGGCCTACATTTGAAACAATGCGGAATAGTTTCGCAACTTACGCCACCGGAACACCACAACGTAATGGTGTGTCCGAACGTCGAATCGTACTTTATTAGATATGGTGCGATCTATGATGTCTCTTCTGATTTACCGCTATCGTTTTGGGGTTATGCTTTAGAGACGGCTACATTCACTTTAAATAGGGCACCATCTAAATCCGTTGAGACGACGCCTTATGAACTGTGGTTTGGCAAGAAACCAAAGTTGTCGTTTCGAAAGTTTGGGGCTGCGATGCTTATGTGAAAAGCTTCAACCTGATAAGCTCGAACCCAAATCGAGAAATGTGTCTTCATAGGATACCCAAAGGAGACAGTTGGGTACACCTTCTATCACAGATCCGAAGGCAAGATTTTTGTTGCTAAATTCGAAACTTTTTGGAGAAAGAGTTTCTCACGAAAGAAGTGAGTGGGAGGAAAGTAGAACTTGATGAGATAATCAGTATCTACTCCTTTATTGAGAAGTAGTACATCACGAAAAACAGTTTACGTGACACCTACACCAAATAGGAGGAAGCTAATGATGATGATCATGAAACTTCAGATCAAGTTTCTCAGAACTTCAGAGATCAACGAGCAAGATCCGCACTGAGTGGTACGGTAATCCTATTTTGGAAGTCATATTCTTTGGAACATGATGAACCTCGAACTATGAAGAAGCGATGGTGAGCCCAGATTCCACAAAATGGCTTGAGGCCATGAAATCTGAGATGGGATCCATGTATGAGAACAAAGTATGGACTTTGGTTGACTTGCCCGATGATCGGCAAGCAATTGAGAATAAATGGATCTTCAAGAAGAAGACCGACGCTGATGGTAATGTTATCGTCTATAAAGCTCGACTTGTTGCAAAAGGTTTTCGACAAGTTCAAGGGATTGACTACGATGAGACCTTCTCACCCGTGCGATGCTTAAGTCCGTCTCAATCATGTTAGCAATTGCCGCATTTATGATTATGAAATTTGGCAAATGGATGTTAAAACTGCATTCTGAATGGATTTACGGAAGAAGAGTTGTATATGATGCAACCGAAGGTTTTGTCGATCCAAAGGGAGCTAACAAAGTGTGCAAGCTCCAATGATCCATTTATGGACTGGTGCAAGCCTCTCGGAGTTGGAATAAACGTTTTGATAGTGTGATCAAAGCATTTGGTTTTATATGACTTTTGGAGAAGCTGTATTTACAAGAAAGTGAGTGGAGCTCAGAGCATTTACGATATTATATGTGGATGACATATTATTGATCGGAAATGATATAGAATTTCTGGATAGCATAAAGGGATACTTGAATAAGAGTTTTTCGATGAAAGACCTCGGTGAAGCTGCTTACATATTGGGCATTAAGATCTATAGAGATAGATCAAGGCGCTTAATAGGACTTTCACAAAGCACATACCTTGATAAAGTTTTGAAAAGTTCAAAATGGATCGAGCAAAGAAAGGGTTCTTGCGGTATTACAAGGTGTGAAGTTGAGTAAGACTCAATGCCCGACCACCGCAGAAGATAGAGAGAAATGAAAGATGTTCCTATGCTTCAGCCATAGGCTCTATCATGTATGCAATGCTGTGTACCAGACCTGATGTGTGCCTTGTCAGTAAGTTTAGCGGCAGGTACCAAAGTAATCCAGAGTGGATCATCGGACAGCGGTCAAGAACATCCTTAAGTACTTGAGAAGAACTAAGGATATGTTTCTCATTTATGGCGGTGACAAAGAGCTCGTCAGAACGGTTACGTCGATGCAAGCTTTGACACCGATCCGGACGATTCTAAATCGCAAACCGGATACGTATTTACATTAAACGGTGGAGCTGTCGGTTGGTGCAGTTCCAAACAAAGCGTCGTTATGGGATCTACATGTGAAGTTGAGTACATAGCTGCTTCGGAAGCAGCTAATGAAGGAGTCTGGATGAAGGAGTTCATAACCGATCTAGGTGTTGTACCTAGTGTATCGGGTCCAATGAAAATCTTTTGTGACAATCTTGGTGCAATTGCCTTGGCAAAGGAATCCAGATTTCACAAGAGAACCAAGCACATCAAAAGACGCTTCAACTCCATCCGGATTTGGTCCGGTGGGAGACATAGAGATATGCAAGATACATACGGATCTGAATGTTGCGGACCGTTGACTAAGCCTCTTCCACGAGCAAAACATGATCAGCACCAAGACTCCATGGGTGTTAGAATCATTCTTGTGTAATCTAGATTATTGACTCTAGTGCAAGTGGGAGATCAAGGAAATATGCCCTAGAGGCAATAATAATGTTATTATTTATTTCCTTATATCATGATAAATGTTTATTATTCATGCTAGAATTGTATTAACCGGAAACATAATACATGTGTGAATACATAAACCTACAAAGTGTCACTAGTATGCCTCTACTTGACTAGCTCGTTAATCAAAGATGGTTATGTTTCCTAACCATGAACAAGGAGTTGTTATTTTATTAACGGGATCACATCATTGGTTGAATGATCTGATTGACATGACCCATTCCATTAGCATAGCACCTGATCGTATAGTTTGTTGCTAGTGCTTTTCTTCATGACTTATACATGTTCCTATGACTATGAGATTATGCAACTCCCGTTTGCCCGAGGAACACTTTGGGTGCTACCAAACGTCACAACGAATCGGGTGATTATAAAGGTACATTACAGGTGTCTCCGAAGGTACATGTTGGGTTGGCATATTTGAGATTAGGATTTGTCACTCCGATTGCTCGAGAGGTATCTCTGGGCCCTCTCGGTAATGCACATCATATAAGCCTTGCAAGCATTGCAACTAAATGTGTTAGTTGTGAGATGATGTATTACGGAACGAGAAAAGAGACTTGCCATGAACGATATTGAACTAGGTATTGGATACCGACGATCGAATCTCGGGCAAGTAACATACCGATGACAAAGGAACAACGTATGTTGTTATGCGGTCTGACCGATAAAGATCTTCAGAGAATATGTAGGAACCAATATGGGCATCCAGGTCCCGCTATTGGTTATTGACCGAAGAGGTGTCTCGGTCATGTCTACATAGTTCTCGAACCCGTAGGGTCCGCACGCTTAACGCTTCGATGATGGTTATTATGAGTTTATATGATATTGATGTACGAAGGTTGTTCGAGTCCCGGATGAGATCACGGACATGACGAGGAGTCTCGAAATGGTCGAGACATAAAGATTGATATATTGGAAGCCTATGTTTGGACTCGGAATCACTCCGGGTGAAATTGGGAATTTTACCGAGTACCGGGGTTACGGAACCTCCCGGGGTCAATGGGCCTTGATGGGCCTTAGTGGAAAGGAGGAAAGGGGCCCAAGTGCTGGCACCTTCCCCCTTCCCTAGTCCTATTAGGACTAGGAGAAGGGGTGGCGCCTCTCTCCCTTCCCACTTGGCCAATCCTAGTTGGACTAGGATTGGGGAGGAATCCTACTCCCGTGGGAGTAGGACTCCCAGCGCAGCCCTTGGTGGCCGCCAGCCCTCCCTTCCCTCCTTTATATCTGAGGCGAGGGCACCCCATGAGAGACAAGTTGATCATTGAGATCGTTCCTTAGCCGTGTGCGGTGCCCCTTCCACCAAACTACACCTCGAATATACCGTTGCGGAGCTTAGGCGAAGCCTGGCGCGGTGGAACATCAACATCGTCACCACGCCGTCGTCTTGTGAAACTCTCCCTCAACACTCGGCTGGATCGGAGTTCGAGGGACGTCATCGAGCTGAGCGTGTGCAGAACTTCGGAGGTGCCGACGTTCGGTACTTGGATCGGTTGGATCGGGAAGAAGTACGACTACTTCCTCTACGTTGCGTCAACGCTTCCGTTGCTGGTCTACGAGGGTACGTAGACAACACTCTCATCTCGTTGCTATGCATCACCATGGTCTTGCGTGATCGTAGGAAATTTTTTGAAATTACTACGTTCCCCAACAGCCTCCGCGTTCAACACACGTACAGCCCGGTGACGTCTCCCATGCCTTGATCCAGCAAGGAGAGTGGGACAGGTTGGGGAAGACTCCGTCCAGCAGCAGCACGACGGCGTGGTGGTGGTGGAGGAGCGCGGTACTCCAGCAGGGCTTCGCCAAGCACTACGAGAGACGAGGAGGGAGAGAGGTAGGGCTGCGCCTTGGGAGAGAGGGACTCATGTGTTGGGCAGCCACTATATATAGGGGCAAGGGGGAGGGGAGGCACCCTAGGGTTTCCCCTAGGGGGGGCGGCGGCCAGGGCAGATGGGATCTCCCCTTTGGGAGACTTGGCCCCCAAGCCAGGAGGTGGGAACCCTAGATGGGGCGCCCAGAACCCCCTGGTCATGTGGGAATAGGTGAGGGGGCGCACAGCCCCTTAGTGGGCTGGTTTGCCCCCTTCCCTTGGCCCATGAAGCCCCCCAACACTTGCCGGGGCTCCCGAAATACCTTTCGGTCATGCTGGTCATCACCCGGTACCTCCGGAACACTTCCGGACTCCAAAACCCTTCGTCAAATTTATCAGTCTTCACCTCCAGACCATTCCGGAACACCTCGTGACGTCTGGGATCTCATTCGGGACTCCGAACAACATTCGGTAACCGCGTACATACCTTCCCTATAACCCTAGCGTCATCGAACCTTAAGTGTGTAGACCCTGCGGGCTCGGGAATCATGCAGACATGATCGAGACATCTCTCCAGTCAATAACCAACAGCGGGATCTGGATACCCATGTTGGCTCCCAAATGTTCAAGATGATCTCATCGGATGAACCACGATGTCGGGGATTCAAGCAATCCCGTATACAATTCCTTTTGTCAATCGGTACGTTACTTGCCCGAGATTCGATCGTCGGTATCCCAATACCTCGTTCAATCTCGTTACCGGCAAGTCACTTTACTCTTTCCATAATGCATGATCCCGTGACTAAGTACTTAGTCACATTGAGCTCATTATGATGATGCATTACCGAGTGGGCCCAGAGATACCTCTCCGTCATACGGAGTGACAAATCCCAGTCTCGATTCGTGCCAACCCACCAGGCACTTTCGGAGATACCTGTAGTGCACCTTTATAGCCACCCGGTTACGTTGTGACGTTTGGTACACCCAAAGCATTCCTACGGTATCCGGGAGTTGCACAATCTCATGGTCTAAGGAAACGATACTTGACATTAGAAAAGCTTTAGCAAACGAACTACACGATCTTGTGCTATGCTTAGGATTGGGTCTTGTCCATCACATCATTCTCCTAATGATGTGATCCCGTTATCAATGACATCCAATGTCCATGGTCAAGAAACCATAACCATCTATTGATTAATGAGCTAGTCAACTAGAGGCTTACTAGGGACAATTTGTCGTCTATGTATTCACGCATGTATTACGGTTTCCAGTTAATACAATTATAGCATGAACAATAGACAATTATCATGAATAGGGAAATACAATAATAACCATATTATTATTGCCTCTAGGGCATATTTCCAACAGTCTCCCACTTGCACTAGAGTTAATAATCTAGTTCACATCACTATGTGATTGTAATGAATCCAACACCCATGGGGTTTGTTCATATTCTCGCTTGTGAGAGAGGTTATTAGTCAACGGGTCTGAACCTTTCAGATCCGTGTGTGCATTACAAATCTCTATGTCATCTTGTAGATGCTGTTACCACGCGCTACTTGGAGCTATTCCAAATAACTGCTCTACTATACGAATCCGGTTTACTACTCAGAGTCATCTGGATTAGTGTCAAAGTTTGCATCGACGTAACCCTTTACGTCATAGAGGGTCGGCTCTCCCCCCTCCTCCACTCCTTTATATACGGGGGAAGGGGGCACCCCATAGACACACAAGTTGATCATTGATCTCTTAGCCCTGTGCGGTGCCCCCCTCCACCATGATCCACCTCGGTCATATCGTAGCAGTGCTTAGGCGAAGCCCTGTGTCGGTAGCCTCATCATCACCGTCATCATGTCGTCATGCTAACGAAGCTCTCCCTCGAAGTTCTACTGGATCGTGAGTTCGTGGGACGTCGCCGAGCTGAACGTGTGCAGATCGCGGAGGTGCCGTACGTTCGGTACTAGGATTGGTGAATCGTGAAGACGTACGACTACATCAACCGCGTTGTCATAACACTTCCACTTTCGGTCTACGAGGGTACGTGGACAACACCCTCCCCTCTCGTTGCTATGCATCACCATGATCTTGCGTGTGCATAGGAATTTTTTTGAAATTACAACGTTCCCCAATAGTGGCATCCGAGCCAGGTTTATGCGTAGATGTTATATGCACGAGTAGAACACAAATGAGTTGTGGGCGATAATAGTCATACTGCTTACCAGCATATCATACTTTGATTCGGCGGTATTGTTGGATGAAGCGGCCCGGACCGACATTACGCGTACGCTTACGCGAGACTGGTTCTACGGACGTGCTTCGCACATAGGTGGCTGGCGGGTGTCAGTTTCTCCAACTTTAGTTGAATCAAGTGTGGCTACGCCCGATCCTTGTTGAAGGTTAAAACATCACATACTTGACGAAAAATCGTTGTGGTTTTGATGCGTTGGTAAGAACGGTTCTTGCTCAGCCTCGTAGCAGCCACGTAAAACTTGCAACAACAAAGTAGAGGACGTCTAACTTCTTTTTGCAGGGCATGTTATGATGTGATATGGTCAAGACGTGATGAGACATAAATTGTTGTATGAGATGATCATGTTTTGTTAAAGTTATCGGCAACTGGCAGGAGCCTTATGGTTGACTCTTTATTGCATAAGATGCAAGTGCCATGTAATTGCTTTACTTTATCGCTATGCGATAGCAATAGTTGCAAAAGCAATAGCTGGTGAGACGACCATGTGATGACACGTTGATAAAAGATCAAGATGATGGAGATCATGGTGTCATGCCGGTAACAATGGAGATCATCACAGTACTTTGGAGGTGGAGATCAAAGGCACAAGATGATGATGGCCATATCATGTCACATATTTTGATTGCATGTGATGTTTATCTTTTATGCATCTTATTTTTCTTAGTACGGTGGTAGCATTATGAGACGATCTCTCACTAAATTTCAAGGTATAAGTGTTCTCTCTGAGTATGCACCGTTGCGACAGTTCGTCGTTCCGAGACACCACATGATGATCGGGTGTGATAAGCTCTACGTTCACATACAATGGGTGCAAGCTAGTTTTGCACACGCAGAATACTCGGGTTAAACTTGACGAGCCTAGCATATGCAGATATTGCCTCGAAACACTGGAGACCGAAAGGTCGAGCGTGAATCATATAGTAGATATGATCAACATAGTGATGTTCACCATTGAAAACTACTCCATCTCACGTGATGATCAGACGTGGTTTAGTTGATTTGGATCACGTGATCATTTAGATGACTAGAGAGATGTCTATCTAAGTGGGAGTTCTTAAGTAATATGATTAATTGAACTTTAATTTATCATGAACTTAGTCCTGATAGTATTAGCATATCCATGTTGTAGATCAATTGCTCACGATGTAGCTCCCCGTTTATTTTTTTATATGTTCCTAGAGAAAACTAAGTTGAAAGATGTTAGTAGCAATGATGCGGATTGGATCCATGATCTGAGGATTATCCTCATTGCTGCATAGAATAATTATGTCCTTGATGCACCGCTAGGTGAAAGACCGATTGCAGGAGCAGATGCAGATGTTATGAATGTTTGGCAAGCTCGATATGATGAGTACTTTATAGTTTAGTGCACCATGCTTTATGGCTTAGAATCGGGGCTTCAAAGACGTTTTGAACGCCACGGAGCATATGAGATGTTCCAAGAGTTAAACTTAGTATTTCAGACTCATGCCCATGTCGAAAGGTATGAGACCTTTGGCATGTACTTTGCCTACAAGATGGAGGAGAATAGCTCAGCTAGTGAGCATGTGCTCGGAATGTCTGAGTACTACAATCACTTGAATCAAGTGGGAGTTAATCTTCCAGATAAGATAGTGATTGACAGAGTTCTCTAGTCACTATCACTAAGTTACTAGAACTTCGTGATGAACTATAATATGCAAGGGATAACATAAACGATTCCCAAGCTCTTCGTGATGCTGAAATTGACGAAGGTGGAAATCAAGAAAAGCACCAAGTATTGATGGTTGACAAGAGCACTAGTTTCAAGAAAATGGCAAAGGAAAGAAGGGGAACTTCAAGAAGAACGGCAAGCAAGTTGCTGCTCAAGTAAAGAAGCCCATGTCTGGACCTAAGCCTGAGACTAAGTGCCGCAAAGGGATTGGTCACTGGAAGCAGAACTGCCCCAAGTATTTGGCGGATAAGAAGGATGGCAAAGTGAACAAAGGTATATTTGATATACATGTTATTGATGTGTACTTTACTAGTGTTTATAGCAACCCCTCAGTATTTGATACTAGTTCAGTTGCTAAGATTAGTAACTCGAAACGGGAATTGCAGAATGAAGAGAGACTAGTTAAGGGTGAAGTGATGATGTGTGTTGGAAGTGGTTCCAAGATTGATATGATCATCATCGCACACTCCCTATACTTTCAGGATTAGTGTTGAACCAAAATAAATGTTATTTGGTGTTTGCGTTGAGCATGAATATGATTTGATCATGTTTATTGCACTACGGTTATTCATTTAAAGTCAGAGAATAATTGTTGTTCTGATTACATGAGTAAAACCTTCGATGGTCATACACCCAATAAAATTAGTTTGTTGGATCTCGATCGTAGTGATACACATATTCATAATATTGCAGCCAAAAGATACAAAGTTAATAATGATAGTAAAACTTATTTGTGGCACTGCCGTTTAGGTAATATTGGTGTAAAACACATGAAGAAAATCCATGCTAATGGGCTTTTGAAATCACTTGATTATGAATCAGTTGATGCTTGCGAACCATGCCTCATGGGCAAGATGACTAAGACTCCGTTTTCAGGAACAATGGAGCGAGCAACAGACTTGTTGGAAATAATACATACTGATGTATGCAGTCCGATGAGTGTTGAGGCTCGCAACAGGTATCGTTATTTTATGACCTTCTTAGATGATTTGAGCAGATATGAATATATCTACTTGATGAAACATAAATCTGAAAATTTGATAAGTTCAAATAATTTCAGAGTGAAGTGGAAAATCATCGTGACAAGAAAATAAAGTTTCTACGATCTGATTGCGAAGACGAATATTTGAGTTACGAGTTTGGTCTTCAATTAAAACAATGTGGAATAGTTTCACAAATTCATGCCACCTGGAACACCACATCATAATGGTGTGTCCGAACATCGTAACTGTACTTTATTGGACATAGTGCAATCTATGATGTTTCTTACCGTTTTACCACTATCGTTTTGGGGTTATGCATTAGAGACAGCTGCATTCACGTTAAAAAGGGCACCATCTAAATCAGTTGAGATGACACCATATAAACTGTGTTTTACCAAGAAACCTAAGCTGTCGTTTCTTAAAGTTTGGGGTTACGATGCTTATGTGAAAAAGTTTCAACCTCATAAGCTCGAACCCAAATCGGAGAACTGCGTTTTCATAGGATACCCAAAAGAAAATGTTGGGTACACCTTCTATCACAAATCCGAAGGCAAGATCTTTGTTGCTAAGAATGGATTCTTTCTGGAGAAGGAGTTTCTCTCGAAAGAAGTGAGTGGGAGGAAAGTAGAACTTGATGAGGTAACTGTACCTGCTCCCTTATTGGAAAGTAGTTCATCACAGAAATCTGTTCTTGTGACTCCTACACCAATTAGTGAGGAAGCTAATGATGATGATCATGTAACTTCAGATCAAGTTACTACCAAACCTCGTAGGTCAACCAGAGTAAGATCCGCACCAGAGTGGTACGGTAATCCTGTTCTGGAGGTCATGTTACTTGACCATGACGAACCTACGAACTATGACGAAGCGATGATGAGCCCAGATTTCATGAAATGGCTTGAGGCCATGAAATCTGAGATGGGATCCATGTATGAAAACAAAGTATGGACTTTGCTGGAATTGCCCGATGATCGGCAAGCCATATAAAATAAATGGATCTTCAAGAGGAAGACGGACGCTGATAGTAGTGTTACTATCTACAAAGCTAGACTTGTCGAAAACAGTTTTTGACAAGTTCAAGGTGTTGACTACAATGAGATTTTCTCACTTGTATCGATGCTTAAAAGTCTGTCTGAATCATGTTAGCAATTGCCTCATTTTATGAAATTTGGCAAATGGATGTCAAACCTGCATTCCTTAAATGGATTTCTTAAATAAGAGTTGTATAAGATGCAACCAAAAGTTTTTGTCGATCCTAAAGGTGCTAACAAACTGTGCAAAGCTCCAGCGATCCATCTATGGACTGGTGCAAGCATCTCGGAGTTGGAATATACGCTTTGATGAGTTGATCAAAGCATATAGTTTTATACAGACTTACGGTGAAGCCTGTATTTACAAAAAAGTGAGTGGGAGCACTACAGCCTTTCTGATAAGTATATGTGAATGACATATTGTTGATCGGAAATGATGTAGAATTTTCTGGAAAGCATAGAGGAGTGTTTGAAAGGAGGTTTTCAAAGAAATACCTTGGTGAAGCTGCTTACATATTGGGCATCAAGATCTATAGAGATAGATCAAGACGCTTGATAAGTTTTTTCAATTAGTACATACCTTGACAAAATTTTGAAGTAGTTCAAAATGGAACAGTCAAAGAAAGAGTTCTTGCATGTGTTGTAAGGTGTAAAGTTGAGTAAGACTCAAAGCCCGACCCAGTAGAAGATAGAAATAGAATGAAAGTCATTCCCTATGCGTCAACCATAGGTTCTATAAAGTATGCCATGTTGTGTACCAGATCTATTGTACACCCTACACTAAGTTTGATAAGGGAGTACAATAGTGATCTAGGAGTAGATCACTGGACATCGGTCAAAATTATCCATAGTGGAATAAGGATATGTTTCTCGATTATGGAGATAACAAAAGGTTTGTCATAAAGGGTTACGTCGATGCAAGTTTTGACACTGATCCAGATGACTCTAAGTCTCAATCTGGATACATATTGAAAGTGGGAGCAATTAGCTAGAGTAGCTCCGTGCAGAGCATTGTTGACATTGAAATTTGCAAAATACATACAGATCTAAATATGGCAGACTTGTTGACTAAACTTCTCTCACAAGCAAAACATAATCACACCTTAGTACTCTTTGGGTGTTAATCACATGGCGATGTGAACTAAGATTACTGACTCTAGTAAACCCTTTGAGTGTTGGTCACCTGGCGATGTGACCTATGGGTGTTAATCACATGGTGATGTGAACTATTGGTGTTAAATCACATGGCGATGTGAACTAGATTATTGACTCTAGTGCAAGTGGGAGACTGAAGGAAATATGCCCTACAGGCAATAATAAAGTTGTTATTTATATTTCCTTGTATCATGATAAATGTTTATTATTCACGCTAGAATTGTATTAACCGGAAACTTAGTACATGTGTGAATACATAGACAAACAGAGTGTCACTAGTATGCCTCTACTTGACTAGCTCATTGAATCAAAGATGGTTAAGTTTCCTTGCCATAGACATGAGTTGTCATTTGATTAAGGGGATCACATCATTAGAGAATGATGTGATTGACTTGAGCCATTCCGTTAGCTTAGCATTTGATTGTTTAGTATATTGTTATTGCTTTCTTCATGACTTATACATGTTCCTATGACTATGAGCTTATGCAACTCCCGAATACCGGAGGAACACTTTGTTTGCTACCAAACGTCACAACGTAACTGGGTGATTATAAAGGAGCTCTACAGGTGTCTCCGAAGGTACTTGTTGAGTTGGCATAGATCGAGATTAGGATTTGTCACTCCGATTGTTGGAGAGGTATCTCTGGGCCCTCTCGGTAATGCATATCACTATAAGCCTTGAAAGCAGTGTAATTAATGAGTTAGTTGTGGGATGATGCATTATAGAATGAGTAAAGAGACTTGACGATAACGATATTGAACTAGGTATTGAGATACCGACGATCGAATCTCGGGCAAGTAACATACCGATGACAAAGGGAACAACGTATGTTGTTATGCGGTTTGATCGATAAAGATCTTCGTAGAATATGTAGGAACCAATATGAGCATCCAGGTTCCGCTATTGGTTATTCACCGGAGATGAGTCTCGGTCATGTCTACATAATTCTCAAACCCGTAGGGTCTGCACGCTTAACGTTCGGTGACGATCGGTATTATGAGTTTATGTGTTTTGATGTACCGAAGGTAGTTCGGAGTTTCGGATTTGATCACGGACATGACGAGGAGTTTGGAAATGGTCGAGACATAAAGATCGATATATTGGAAGCCTATATTTGGACATCAGAATAGTTCCGGGTGAATTCGGGAATTTACCGGAGTACCGGGAGGTTACCGGAACCCACCGGTAAGTGTATGGGCCTTATTGGGCCATAGTGGAGAGAGAGAGGAGGCCAGGGCAGGCCGCGCGCCCCCTTCCCCTCTGGTCCGAATTGGACTAGGAGGGGGCGGCGCCCCCCTTTCCTTCCTCCCTCTCTTCCCCTTCCTTCTCTCCTAGTCCAACTAGGGAAGGGGGGGGATCCTACTCCCGGTGGGAGTAGGACTCCTCTAGGGCGCGCCATAGAGGGCTGGCCCTCCCCCCTCCTCCACTCCTTTATATACGGGGGAAGGGGGCACCCCATAGACACACAAGTTGATCATTGATCTCTTAGTCGTGTGCCGTGCCCCCCTCCACCATAATCCAACTCGGTCATATCATGGCAGTGCTTTGGCGAAGCCCTGCGTCGGTAGCTTCATCATCACCGTCATCACGTCGTCGTGTTGATGAAGCTCTCCCTCGAAGCTCTACTGGATCATGAGTTCGTGGGAAGTTGCCGAGCTAAACGTGTGCAGATCGCGGAGGTGATGTACGTTCGGTACTAGGATCAGTCGATCGTGAAGACGTAAGACTACATCAACCGCGTTGTCAAAAAGCTTCTGCTTTCGGTCTACGAGGGTACGTGCACAACACTCTCCCCTCTCGCTGCTATGCATCACCATGATCTTGCGTGTGCGTAGGAAATTTTTTGAAATTATTACGTTCCCCAACAATGGGGGCACTCTACAGCGTGGCGGCGGTGCATGGCACGCCTGCTTGAAGTGGTTGCGATGCGGCGGCACGGATTCATCTCGCGTATTGGTGCTGTTAATGGCGGAGGAGGCGTGGGCACTTCCGAATATGTGTGGCATGAGCTCCGGCTATGCATTTGCCCATCCCTGCGGCGTGATTTTGGTGGCTGGGGGCTTGGGTTGAAGCTCTGCTAGGTTTGCGTCAGTGGTGACCGCTGCTTCTGTTGGCGGCTTGCCCGCTTGGTGCGATTGGGTGGCAGCCCGCCCTCCTGGCTCTCGGGTATTGTGCATCACGTCGGCTTCAGTTTTCTTCGCAGTCTTGGCTCGGGAGACTGCCAAAATTGTCCGTCCTCGGGCGGATATAGCTCGCTAGTTCTTTCCGACCGGCGGCAAGGATTGTGGTGGCTCATACATGGTCAGGGTGTGGTGGCTCCATGTGAGGTGTGCGGTCCAGCGAAGGTGTTGTGCGTGGGGGTGTGGGGGTTTGGGTGGTGCTCCAGGCGAAAGCTTGTCGGGCTCTTGCTGGCTGACGGTGTCGGCGTCTGTGGACGTCGTTTCATGTCCTTGGAGATGCTGATGTCACTACACAACCTTCTTCTTGTAGACGTTGTTGGGCCTCCAAGTGCAGAGGTTTGTAGAACAGTAGCAAATTTCCCTCAAGTGGATGACCAAAGTTTTATCAATCCGTGGGAGGCGTAGGTTGAAGATTGTCTCTCTCAAATAACCCTGCAACCAAATAACAAAGAGTCTCTTGTGTCCCCAACACACCCAATACAATGGTAAATTGGATAGTTGCACTAGTTCGGCGAAGAGATGGTGATACAAGTGCAATATCCATGGTAGATATAGGTATTTGTAATCTAAAAATATAAAAACTGCAAGCTAGAAAGTGGTAAAAGTGAGGGTAAACGGTATTGCAATGCTTCGGAAGAAGGCCTAGGGTTCATACTTTCACTAGCGCAAGTTCTCTCAACAATAATAACATAATTGGATCATATAACTATCCCTCAACATGCAACAAAGAGTCACTCCAAAGTCACTAATAGCGGAGAACGAACGAAGAGATTATTGTAGGATACGAAACCACCTCAAAGTTATCCTTTCTGATCGATCTATTCAAGAGTCCATAGTAAAATAACACGAAGCTGTTCTTTCCGTTCGATCTATCATAGAGTTCGTACTAGAATAACACCTTAAGATACAAATCAACCAAAACCCTAATGTCACCTAGATACTCCAATGTCACCTCAAGTATCCGTGGGTATGATTATACGATATGCATCACACAATCTCAGATTCATCTATTCAACCAATACAAAAAAACTTCAAAGAGTGCCCCAAAGTTTCTACCGGAGAGTCAAGCAAAAACGTGTGCCAACCCCTATGCATAAGTTCACAATGTTACGGAACCCGCAAGTTGATCACCAAGACATACATCAAGTAGATCACGTGAATATCCCATTGTCACCACAGATAAGCACATGCAAGACATACATCAAGTGTTCTCAAATCCTTAAAGACTCAATCTGATAAGATAACGTCAAAGGGAAAACTCAATCCATTACAAGAGAGTAGAGGGGGAGAAACATCATAAGATCCAACTATAATAGCAAAGCTCGCGATACATCAAGATCGTGCCGCATCAAGAACACGAGAGAGAGAGAGAGAGAGAGAGAGAGAGAGATCAAATACATAGCTACTGGTACATACCCTCAGCCCCAAGGGTGAACCTCTCCCTCCTCGTCATGCAGAGCGCCGGGGTGATGAAGATGGCCACCGGTGAGGGATTTCCCCTCTGGCAGGGTGCCGGAACGGCTCTAGATTGGTATTCGGTGGCTACAGAGGCTTGCGGCGGCGGAACTCCCGATCTAGGTTATTTTCTGGAGGTTTCTGTATATATAAGAGGTTTTGGCGTCGAGAACAAGTCAGGGGGGTCTCCGGGCTGTCCACGAGGTAGGGAGGCGCGCCCAGGGGGGTGGGCGCGCCCCCACCCTCGTGAACAGCCCGGAACTCTTCTGGCCCAACTCTTTTACTCCTTGGCCTTCTTATGGTCCAAAAATAAGCTCCATGAAATTTCAGGTCAATTGGACTCCGTTTGATTTTCCTTTTTTGTAAAACTCAAAAACAAGGAAAAAACAGAAACTGGCACTGGGCTCTACGTTAATAGGCTAGTCCCAAAAATCATATAAAATAGCATATAAATGCATATAAAACATCCTAGATGGATAATATAATAGCATGAATACTTCATAAATTATAGATACGTTGGAGACGTATCAGCATCCCCAATCTTAATTCCTACTCGTCCTCGAGTAGGTTAATGATAAAAGAAATAATTTATGAAGTGTGAAGGCTAGCAAGTGCATAAGTTTGATGAATGATAGTTCCAATCACTTTTTCTAGCATCATTATATATCATAACCGTAGCTCATATTATAAAGCTTCTCATGATCAAGTAACAAGCTATTCACATGTTAAAGTATAGATCATAAACTTTCTTGAAAACTAACAAATCGTTCTCAGTCATCAAACAATTGCAGTTCATCTTATTTTCAGGAAGGGTCTATGTAAGAGCTTTGATTTAGCAAATCCCACATACTCAACTATCATATAGTCTTCCATGATTGCTACCACTCAAAGCATATTTTTAGAACAAATAGCATCCATCGAACACAGAGAAAGATAGGGGCTTAATGTTTCGCCTCCCAACTTATTTATCATATAGATAATTGTCAACAATAATAATTCATGATCAAATATATTTGAATGGCCATATATGCTTAGATATTTCTCCACCACATGATGCTTGCCAACTAAAAAGTAGGTTGAATGAGAAGGAATACTACTGACTCTTGCAAAAAAGTAAAAGATAGGCCCTTCGCAGAGAGAAGGAGGGATTTGTAGAGGTGCCAGAGCTAGAAGCTAAAACAGAGATGAAAATAATTTTGAGATGTATGCTTTCATTTTTAACATAACGACCAAGATTTCCCAATATCTTCCATACTAGATACATTATAGGCAGTTCCCAAACAGGGGGGTAAAGATTTTACTCCCCCTCCACCAACAATCACACACCACGGCTTGTTCGAAACAATGGGTGCCGTCCAACTATCAAAAATCCTGTGGGAGTTTGTTTAAATTATTTGCGAATTTGTTTTTGATCTTTTGATCATAGGACTGGGCATCCCAGTTACCAGCCATTTTCTCGTGAATGATGAGCGGAGTTCACTCGTCGTGAGAATAACCCACCTAGCATGGAAGATACTGACAGCCCCTAGTCGCTACATGAGCGATTCAGGCATACAAAACAGATTATTATTTGATGGTTTAGAGTTTGGCACATGCAAATTTACTTGGAACGGCAGGTAAATACCACATATAGGTAGATATCTTTGACATCTTTGCTGCGACCAGGACCTCAAATAGTCGATCTACGTCTTTGGTGTCATCCCTGGATCAGTAATGCTAACACCACATAGTACTTGAAGGATTTATAACAGAGTAGTAATCACACACCTATTACATCGAATGTCTCAAGAGAGAACTTATTACAATAAAAATGGCTTAAGACCATCTAAAAATGATAACAGCGGAAGGCTTGGAAGATAAGCGAGTCCATCAACTCCAACGGCATCACTGAGTATACAACCACGACCTAAAGGCACCGTACTCGTCGTCTGAAAAGTCTGCAACAAGAAACGTTGCAGCCCAAAAACGGGTCAGCACATGGAGTATGCTGGCAATGTAACACATAGAGAGTAATGAAAGAATAAGCTATACTACATGCATATATGGCTGGTGGAAAGCTCTATGGTTACAGTTTTGCGTAAAGCCAATTTTCCCTACTGCAAAGGAATAAATTTTATTTAACTATCATGGTGGTTGTTAAACATTGAGAATACTTGACAGCATCCTCAATCCCAATTAAGCATCATCATTAAAACCCAACAAAATTAATTAAAGTAACATGATGATATTCGCATGATAATCCAAGTACTAGATACTCAAAACGTCCATAGCCGGGGACACGGCTAACCATGATTAGTTTGTACACTCTGCAGAGGTTTGCGCACTTTTCCCCACAAGAATCGATCTCCTCCGTTGGATTTCTCGCACTACATGGTGTTTGAGAAACGGATGACCGAGACATAGTCTTTCAGAAACGCTAGCACCTTACGATCGGGTAGACCATACCAACCTAAATCCCCTACATCAGCTAGTCTACCACTGTATGAGTTCGCACGACTTAGTCAACTATGCTAGAGCCCATAGTAGCTTGTGGCTGCACACGGAAGTTTCTAGTATGAATAGTCTCATGATCCCTTTGAGCACAGGTGGCGTTCCAAAAGAAAACAGGCAATCTGGAATACCCAGTACCTCAATCCACCCAGATGTGTGTTTAAGTTGCCACCTTAGATAAACCATTTATTAACAATCTCACATCATCATGGATATCACTCACCCAATCCACGTCTACCAACATAGCATGGCATAAGAAGCAAGCGTAGAAGTAACTCCCAAAGGTTTAATAGTAAAACGGGTAATAGGTACTACCTCATCTACTTCCCATCCAACAATTTAATTAGATCCTAATCATGCAATGTTTGAGGATTGATCTAATGCAATAAAAACTGGGCAGTAGAAAGGTATGATCAAAGTGTTACTTGCCTTGCTGACGATTCGCGAAACCTAGAGATTCAAAGTAACAGGCGGCGCACTCCGGGTACTCTATCGCAAACAAACAAACAAGCATACAATAAGTACTCATCTAATACACAGGTAAAACTCAAATAAGAGATCTAACCAAAAAGTTCAACTTAAGAACTCAAGTTTGCAAAAAGAATCAAATCAAACGAAGCAACGAAAATCAAACGGCGAAAGAAAACAACTTCGTTTTACTAATCTGGACATAAGTCAAATTTTACAGAAGCAAAAACTTGTTTAAGTTGGTTAAACGGAAAGAGGGTTTCGATACGAAACTCTAGGCGCTTGAATCACCTGATTCCGATAAACGAGCGAAAAGTTATACTAAAACGAAAATCGGATCAGAAATCACGATGAGAAATAATCGCGGAAAATCCGAGAAAAAGAAAAATGATGAACAGATTAACGAACGAACGTTCGTTATCTGGATCTAAACGATGAACGCGTTCGTTAAAACAAACAAATGATCGAACGCTCACTAAATAAATAAACCAGAAAAAACCGATCTATAAAAAACAAAACTTAAATAAATAAATAAATCATGGTTAAATGAAAAACCAGGCGGTTTTCTGAGGAAAACCACCGGCGACGGCGGCTACTCGGGCGGCGGGTCCGGCGAGGCGGCGGGCGGCTCAGCGAAGCGCGTCTTGGCGGCGATGCAGCGGGCGGCGGCGAGGCGCCGTGCAATGGCGAGGCGGCGACGACGCGCTGAACGAGGCGGGCGGCGGCGCTAGGGTTTGGGGCGCGCGGTTGCGGCTGGTGGTGGGCTGGTGGGGGGCCCGGGCGGCTTATAAAACCCCAGCCAGCGGAGTCGTGGCGATTACGCCCAAGGTCGGTTCGGACTTTTTTTTTAAAAAAAAAATTAGTTCCGCACAGAAAAACTAACGAAAGAAATACTAAACGGACTCCAAAAATCCCGAAATAAATTTTGCCCGACTTATAAAATCAAGCCGGACAAAGTGAACATTTATTTGGGGCCTAAATGCAATTTTGAGAAACACATATTTTTCCTAAATTCAAATAGTAGCGAAAAACTCCGAAACAAAATCTTATTTGATTTTATTATTAAATCCTTAATATTTATTTATTTTGGGAAAGTCATTTTAGTCCCTCTCTCATAATTTTTTGTAATAGAAATAATTGAAGATAAAATCATTAAAATCAAATGATCCTATTCTCAAAATTTGAGAAAACTCAAATATGAAAATAACGAAATCCCCAACTCTCTCCGTGGGTCCTTGAGTTGCGTAGAATTTCTAGGATCAAAACCAAAAGCAAAAAAGATATGATATGCAATGATGATCTAGTGTATAACATTCCAAATTGAAAATTTGGGATGTTACAAACCTACCCCCCATAAGATGAATCTCGCCCTCGAGATTCGGGTTGGTTAGAAAATAGGTGAGGGTGTTCTTTCAGCAAATCTTCCTCTCGCTCCCAGGTGGCATCATCCTCTGTGTGGTCGCTCCACTGAATTTTGCAAAATTTGATAACCTTGCTGCGGGTGACTCGGCTGGCAAACTCAAGAATCTTAACTGGTTTCTCCTCATGGGTCAAATCGTTATCCAACTGAATTGCCTCCAACGGCGCGGTATCCCTCAGCGGTATATCAGCCATCTCCGCGTGGCACTTCTTCAGCTGAGAAACGTGGAACACATCATGAACTCCTGACAATCCTTTGGGCAATTCCAACTTGTAGGCCACTTCTCCCATACGTTCCACAACTCGGTATGGTCCTACAAAACGTGGCGCTAACTTTCCCTTAACACCAAAACGCTTAATTCCCCGAAGTGGAGATACTCGAAGATAAACACGGTCTCCGACTTCGTAAACTGTCTCCTTGCGTTTAGAATCTGCGTAGCTCTTCTACCTGGACTGGGCTACCTTGAGCCTATCACGAATCAACTTCACCTTCTGTTCAGACTCCTTAATCAAATCCGGTCCAAACAACTGGCGGTCTCCAACTTCGTCCCACGACAACGGTGTCCTGCACCTCCTTCCGTACAAGGCTTCGAAAGGGGCCATCTTCAAACTGGATTGATAGCTATTGTTGTAAGAGAACTCTGCATATGGCAAGTTGTCATCCCAACTTGATCCATAATCTAGCGCATAGGCTCTTAGAATATCCTCCAAAATCTGATTGACTCTCTCGGTCTGTCCATCTGTCTGTGGATGAAAAGTTGTGCTGAACTCTTGCCTGGTACCCAACGTTTCGTGCAACTAATTCCAGAACTTTGAGGTAAACTGGGTTCCTCTATCTGATACCATGCTCCTCGGAACTCCATGCAAGCATACGATTCTGGTCATGTATATCTTCGCCAACTTAGCACTGGTGTAAGTGGTCTTTACCGGGATGAAATGAGCTACCTTTGTCAATCGATCAACTACAACCCAAATTGAGTCATAGCCTGAACGAGTCCTGGGTAATCCCGTGATAAAATCCATGCCTAACTTATCCCACTTCCATTCGGGTATCGGCAATGGCTGTAACAATCCTGCTGGCTTCTGATGCTCTGCCTTTACTCTCTGGCATACATCACAAACTGCTACATACTCCGCAATATCTTTCTTCATTCCGGTCCACCAGAAAGTATCCTTCAAATCCAAATACATCTTGGTATTTCATGGGTGAATCGAATATGGTGAATCATGGGCCTCTTGCAGAATTAACTTCCTGATCTCTGGGTCATTTGGCACATAAACTCGGTCCTCAAACCATAGGGAATCGTGTTCATCCTCACGAAATCCCTTAGCCTTTCCTTTGCTCATTTTCTCCTTTATAGAGGCAATCTCCCTGTCAATCTTCTGAGCTTCTCTGATTTTATCCATCAAAGTCGACTGAATCTCCAATGCTACTACATAGCCTCTCGGAACTATCTCCAAACATAGCTCACGAAGATCCTCGGCTAACTCCTTTGGCAACTCTCCCGTCATTAGTGTATTGACATGGCTCTTACGGCTCAATGCGTCAGCTACTACATTAGCCTTTCCGGGATGATAATGCAATCTCATATCATAATCCTTGATGAGTTCCAAGCATCTCCTTTGTCTGAGGTTTAACTCCTTCTGAGTGAAAATGTACTTCAAACTCTTGTGATCCATGTACACCTCACAATGGTTTCCAATGAGGAAATGTCTCCATGTTTTCAATGCATGCACTACGGCTGCTAACTCCAAATCATGCGTGGCATAATTCAATTCATGAGGTTTCAGTTGTCGTGAAGCATACAAAACAACTCTTCCCTCTTGCATAAGCACGGCTCCAAGTCCTCGACGTGAATCGTCGCAATACACCTCATAATCCTTGTTCTGATCTGGCAGAATCAACACTGGTGAGGTAACCAAACGTTTCTTCAACTCCTGGAAACTAGCCTCACACTCCTCACCCATATGAACTTGGTATCCTTCTTCAACAACTCCGTCATAGGCTTTGCAATCCTTGAGAAGTTCTCAATAAATCTTGATAGTATCCTGCGAGTCCAAGGAAACTCCGGATCTCTCAACTGTTGTTGGTGCTTCCCAATTTTTACAAAGGATAACCTTTGTGGGATCAACTGCTATTCCTTCTTCGGATATAACATGTCCGAGGAATCCCACTTCCTTCAACCAAAACTCACATTTGCTGAACTTGGCATACAACTGATGTTCTCTGAGCTTCTCAAGTACCAATCGCAAATGTTCTTTATGCTCCTCTTCATTCTTCGAGTAAATCAGAATATCATCAATGAACACTACGACGAACTTATCCAAAAACTCCATAAACACTTTGTTCATCATGTTCATAAAATAGGCAGGTGCGTTAGTCAGACCAAAAGACATAACGGTATACTCATACAGCCCATACCTGGTGGTAAAAGCTGTCTTAGGTATGTCCTGCTCTCGAATCTTCAACTGATGGTACCCTGATCGCAAATCGATCTTGGAAAACACTTTAGCCCCTTGTTCAAACAGATCATTGATCATCGGTAGTCGGTACTTGTTCTTGATTGTTACTTCGTTCAATCCACGATAATCAACAACCATCCTTAATGTTCCATCCTTCTTCTCCACTAGAAGTACTGGCGATCCCCAAGGCGAAGAACTTGGGCGAATATACCCTTTATCCAATAACTCCTTAATCTGCTTCTTAATCTCCTGTGCCTGGCAAAAGCTCAATCAAAAACTCGATGTCTCTATCCGGTGGCATGCCTGGCAACTCTTCTGGAAATACATCCGGAAAATCCTTTACTACTCGTACTTCCTCCGGCACAACTCCTGATAAGGAATTTACTTGAGTCCTTTTCAGCACATGTCATGATACATACTTGATCCTTCTTCCTTCTGGCGTCGTAAGCAAGATTGTCTTACTAGCGCATTCAATGTTCCCTTCATACTTTGATAACCAATCCATGCCTAATATCACATCCAATCCTTGAGATTCCAGTACTATTAGGTCCGAGGGAAACACATAGTTACCAATCCTTAATGGTAATCGATCACACCATCGACTAGCCATATACTCTGCTCCAGGCGAGGTTACTAACATGGGTGACCTAAGGGCTTGGGTTGGTACAGATATTTTGAATGCGCCACATGTTAGTACAGTATTCCTGCTTATACGATATTTTGGCTAGCCATATCGCAGGAATTTGGATGCACAAGCAGTATTCCTGCTTAGTACAGATATTTTGGCTAGCAAAGGATTCTAAATAGCAAGCACCACATGTTAGAGGATCCATAACAATATAACTTCTATACAAATATACCCAAGCATAACTCATTATGTTGTCTTCCTTGTCCAACTTCAACTAATTTGCTCAGGTTTGAAAATAATTAATGGGGCTCACAATCATAGAAGATGTCCAATATAGTATATTTATATGTGAAATCTCTCTTCCTTCAATATTCTTTCATGAATTGTTCAAGTGACCAATACAATGTTTGCTAACCTTCAATAAATTTACCACCTCTACTTCTTATATGTGAGATCATTACTCCCCATGGGATAAGCATATGAAACATATATAATTTCATATTTATGATATTCAAATCTTTCAACCATTTACTCATAGGATATAAGTGCACCACACGAGTAAATGACAAAGTACTCCAAAAAGATATAAGTGAAGATCAATGAGTAGTTAAATAATTATGTAGCTATGTGACGACTCTCTCTTGTTTAAGAATTTCAGATCTTGGGATATTATTCAAACAGCAAGCAAAACAAAATAAAACGACATTTCAAGGATAGAACTCATCATCTGAAGAAGCAAAAACTTAGGCCCAACCGATACTAACCGATAATTGTTGAAGAAGAAAGGTGGGATGCCTACCGGGGCATCCCCAAGCTTAGATGCTTGAGAATTCTTGAAATATTATCTTGGGGTGCCTTGGGCATCCCCAAGCTTGAGCTTTTGTGTCTCCTTAATTCCTCTCATATCACGGTTTCCTAAATCTCGAAAGTTTCATCCACACCAAACTCAAAGTTATCCTTTCTTATCGATCTATTCAAGAGTCCATAGTAAAATAACATGAAGCTATTCTTTCCGTTCGATCTATCATGGAGTTTGTACTAGAATAACACCTTAAGAGACAAATCAACCAAAACCCTAATGTCACCTAGATACTCCAATGTCACCTCAAGTATCCGTGGGTATGATTATACGATATGCATCACACAATCTCAGATTCATCTATTCAACCAACACAAAGATCTTCAATGAGTGCCCCAAAGTTTCTACCGGAGAGTCAAGACTAAAACGTGTGCCAACCCCTATGCATAAGTTCACAATGTTACGGAACCCGCAAGTTGATCACCAAAACATACAAGTAGATCACATGAATATCCCATTGTCACCACAGATAAGCACATGCAAGACATACATCAAGTGTTCTCAAATCCTTGAAGACTCAATCCGATAAGATAACTTCAAAGGGAGAACTCAATCCATTACAAGAGAGTAGAGGGGGAGAAACATCATAAGATCCAACTATAATAGCAAAGCTCGCGATACATCAAGATCGTGTCGCATCAAGAACACGAGAGAGAGATACCAAACACATAACTACTGGTACATACCCTCAGCCCCGAGGGTCAACTACTCCCTCCTTGTCATGGAGAGCACCGAGATGATGAAGATGGCCACCGGTAAGGGACTCCCCCTCCGGCAGGGTGCTGGAACGGGTCTAGATTGGTTTTCGGTGGCTACAAAGGCTTGCGGTGCCGGAACTCCCGATCTAGGTTATTTTCTAGAGGTTTTTGTATATATAATAGGTTTTGGCATCGAGAACAAGTCAGGGGGGTCTCCGGGCTGTCCACGAGGTAAGGAGGCGCGCCCAGGGGGTGGGCGTGCCCCCCACCCTCGTTGGCAGCCCGGGACTCTTCTGGCCCAACTCTTTTACTCCATGGCCTTCTTCTGGTCCAAAAATAAGCTCCGTGAAATTTCAGGTCAATTGGACTCCGTTTGATTTTCCTTTTCTGTAAAACTCAAAAACAAGGAAAAAATAGAAACTGGCACTGGGCTCTAGGTTAATAGGTTAGTCCCAAAAATCATATAAAATAGCATATAAATGCATATAAAACATCCTAGATGGATAATATAATATCATGAATACTTCATAAATTATAGATATGTTGGAGACGTATCAGATGCCACTACGGATTCCACCCTTTGCGCACCCTTGGATCCAGTACATCGGGCAAAAGCCTAAGGCCCGGTCGGGTCGGGCGACGACGTCGGCATCACCGCTTCCCTCTTTGGGTCGTCGCCTGGAAGAACTTTGGATGTCATTTATGCGCTCCATGGGCTGGACGTTCACGCCATTACTGTTGGCAGGTGCCCGTTCAAAAATGTTTTTGATCTACGAGGCTTCTTTTCTGTGGCAATGATGGCGGCTTTGGGCAGAGATGGCTTGTTGATGGGTTTTGGTAGTTGGTCTCTTCCGGCGTGTTCGAGTGGTCACCGTGCCTTGCTTTGTCTTCCTGAAGTCGGAGCTGCCGAGGAGGGGCCATTGCAGTGACGACAACACGAGACAGGTGGTCGGCTCTGTGGCTGGCTCAACGCAAACCCAACGCTTTTCTCCCCCAATGCTCGTCGACAAACTCGGAGCTGCCTGGTTGCCGGCGTGTGTGGGTGACTGTTTGGCATCAACCGCCGCAAGCCTTCACGCTTGTTTGCGGTGAGGGCTTCTTTGGTGGTCGTCAATGGTGGAGTTGGAGTCACCCTCAGGGAGGGGTGATGTCGGTGATGTCGAGCTGCAACCTCGACGACGCTTTAATCCTCGGTGACATGTGTATGTTCTTGTGCGAGTTGCCGGGTCGCCTCGCGTGGCTTGTTTTTGTGGGCGTGATACATATCCATGACACATCCATGACATTTCGGGACGAACGAAATTTTTTTGTCATACATATGACACTTCTATGACGATAATTGTGACAAAACCCGGTATCACCATTGATGTGGTGGGCTCCTACTTCTATGACAAAAAATCATGACAGAAAGTGGGCTTTTCGTCCTGGGCGGGCCGGAGACGCAGCTGCATGACATTCTTTGGGCCGTCCATGACGGAAAAACCATGGTAGAAGCGAGGGGAGGAAAATTTCGGGAGTTCCGGTTCACGGTGGGAGGTCGGGGCGAGTGATGCGCGTTTCTCTCATACACGCATACAGCGTGTGCGCGGCGTTAGCTCTAATCAACCCGAAGCGAGGCGTTGGGCTCTAATCGAACCCGAGCGATTGCCGCAGCAGCGCTACGTTCTTGAACCCGAGCGATCGATCGATGGCTGTTAATCGAACCCGATCGGCGACTCGCCGCTCTGCGCTAATCAAGCCGATCGATGCTGCCTCGATGATGAGCGGTGCGCGTTGGGGGAGTTGGATGAATAGTGGCGGTGGCGTTTGCCTCTGGATGAACAGGACCCGTGGTGTGGAGGGCTGGATGAGCAGAGAGCGTTGGGAGGGTGCCCGTGGAGGGTGGTTGAACAGACCCCGTGGTGTGGAGGGCTGGATGAGCAGAGAGCGGTGGAGGGTGGTTGAGCAAGAGCCGTGGAGTAGCGCGGTGGAGGCTGGATGAACAGGAGCCCGTGGAGGCTGGAGGAGCTCGGCGGTAGCCCGTGGAGGCCGGAGGAGGTCGACGGTGGAGATGAACAGATCCGTGGAGTCCGTTTTGCGACGCCACACCCCTCCCGATGAACAGGACCCCGTTTGACCGTAGTGCTCCAACACAAGTTCGTTTAAATCCGTTTTGCGTGCGCCACACCCTCCACCCCGTTTAACCGTAGGAGGTCTGTTTCCTACGTTTTGCGGTACACCACACCCCTCCTGATCAATAGGACCCCCGTTTCGACCATAGGAGGCCCGTTTCCTCCGTTTTGCGGTACGCCACACCCCTCCCGATCAACAGAACACCGTTCCGAGCATAGGAGGTCCGTTTCTCCGTTGTGCGGTACGCCAGGCCTCGTTTCCATCGCCTGTTCCGTCCAAGCCCTCCCGATGAACACGACCACGCATTCCGTTCCGACCCAGCCGGTTGGCTCCCACGCGTTCCGTTGCCTCCCGATGAACACGATGCATTCCGTTGCCTCCCCATGAACACGACGCACTCCGTTGCCTCCCCATGAACACGACGACGACGCTGTTTCTACGTTCCGACCCAGCCATGTACACGAGCCCTGGCCGTACGTATGCGCAAGTAGGCGTTCGAGACCCCGCCCGTATGTAGACATACGTGGATGTATTTTCTTTCTTGCACCCTGGCCGCTGTACGTACACGTGCGCGCCTCTACTACGACACGTGCGCGCCTCTACAACGACCAGTATGTACGTACACGTGCGCGACCAGAATGACAACGCCACGGACGCTTCGACCAGGTGGGTCCCGACTGTCAGGCACTTCCTTGCATGCAAAGATGTAGCTGGTGGGTCCCAGTAGTCAGGGGGCGAATCAGTTTTTTTTGCCCGGACGCACTTCCTTGCGTGCGAAGATGTAGTCGGTGGGTCCCAGCAGTCAGGGGGGCGAATCGTTTTTTTTGCCCGGACGCACTTCCTTGCGTGCGAAGGTGTAGCTGGGGGTCCCAGCATCGAAGCGAATCGTTTTTTGCGGGCGCACTTTCTTGCGTCATGAAGATTAAGTGGTGGGTCCCAGCAGTCAGGGGAAACATTTTTTCTGTGAAATACAGTGGCCCGTCCGGTGGGTCCCAGCTGTTAGGTGGACGAATCATTATTTTCCGCGTAATAAGGAGGCACTTCCTTGCTGCGGCCGTGGACCTAGCTGTCAGCCTCTCCACGTACAGTCCACGCCCGATGGAAGCCATTCCTTGACCATATTGACCACGCTTGGCCCGAGCACCGAGGCGATGGACGACGGCGAGGCCTAGGAAGGGGACGACGCGGAGTCGGGGAAGATGCGGCAGTGGATGCCCACGCGTAGAAGAGTATGAGGGTTCACTCGTTCGGCTGCGGTGTGAGGCTGCCGTCGCCGCAGAATAATAGGGGGTGTGGGTGCGTAGAGGGATGGCCTGACCAGCGGTGGGAGTAGTAGGGGTCGGTGAGGCCTACGCGGCATCACATGAAGGAAATATGCCCTAGAGGCAATAATAATGTTATTATTTATTTCCTTATATCATGATAAATGTTTATTATTCATGCTAGAATTGTATTAACCGGAAACATAATACATGTGTGAATACATAAACCTACAGAGTGTCACTAGTATGCCTCTACTTGACTAGCTCGTTAATCAAAGATGGTTATGTTTCCTAACCATGAACAAGGAGTTGTTATTTGATTAAAGGGATCACATCATTGGTTGAATGATCTGATTGACATGACCCATTCCATTAGCATAGCACCTGATCGTATAGTTTGTTGCTAGTGCTTTTCTTCATGACTTATACATGTTCCTGTGACTATGAGATTATGCAACTCCCGTTTGCCCGAGGAACACTTTGGGTGCTACCAAACGTCACAACGTAATCGGGTGATTATAAAGGTACATTACAGGTGTCTCCGAAGGTACATGTTGGGTTGGCATATTTGAGATTAGGATTTGTCACTCCGATTGTCGGAGAGGTATCTCTGGGCCCTCTCGGTAATGCACATCACATAAGCCTTGCAAGCATTGCAACTAAATGTGTTAGTTGTGAGATGATGTATTACGGAACGAGAAAAGAGACTTGCCATGAACGAGATTGAACTAGGTATTGGATACCGACGATCGAATCTCGGGCAAGTAACATACCGATGACAAAGGAACAACGATGTTGTTATGCGGTCGACCGATAAAGATCTTCGTAGAATATGTAGGAACCAATATGGGCATCCAGGTCCCGCTATTGGTTATTGACCAGAGAGGTGTCTCGGTCATGTCTACATAGTTCTCGAACCCGTAGGGTCCGCACGCTTAACGCTTCGATGATGCTTATTATGAGTTTATATGATATTGATGTACCAAGGTTGTTGAGTCCCGGATGAGATCACGGACATGACGAGGAGTCTCGAAATGGTCGAGACATAAAGATTGATATATTGGAAGCCTATGTTTGGACTCCGGAATCACTCCGGGTGAAATTGGGAATTTTACCGGAGTACCGGGGGGTTACCGGAACCTCCCGGGGGGTCAATGGGCCTTGATGGGCCTTAGTGGAAAGGAGGAAAGGGGCCCAAGTGCTGGCCGGACCTTCCCCTTCCCTAGTCCTATTAGGACTAGGAGAAGGGGTGGCCTCTCTCTCCTTCCCACTTGGCCAATCCTAGTTGGACTAGGATTGGGAGAGAATCCTACTCCGTGGGAGTAGGACTCCCGCGCAGCCCTTGGTGGCCGGCCAGCCCCTCCCCTTCCCTCCTTTATATACAGGGGCAGAGGGCACCCCATGACACACAAGTTGATCATTGAGATCGTTCCTTAGCCGTGTGCGGTGCCCCCTTCCACCAAACTACACCTCGAATATACCGTTGCGGAGCTTAGGCGAAGCCTGCGCGCCGGTGGAACATCATCATCGTCACCACGCCGTCGTCTTGTGAAACTCTCCTCAACACTCGGCTGGATCGGAGTTCGAGGGACGCCATCGAGCTGAACGTGTGCAGAACTCGGAGGTGCCGTCGTTCGGTACTTGGATCGGTTGGATCGGGAAGAAGTACGACTACTTCCTCTACGCTATGTCAACGCTTCCGTTGTCTGGTCTCGAGGGCGTGAGACAACACTCTCATCTCGTTGCTATGCATCACCATGGTCTTGCGTGATCGTAGGAAATTTTTGAAATTACTACGTTCCCCAACAAAGGGCATCCGAGCCTGGTTTTATGCGTTGATGTCATATGCACGAGTAGAACACAAGTGAGTTGTGGGCGATACAAGTCATACTACCTACCAGCATGTCATACTTTGGTTCAGCGGTATTGTGAGATGAAGCGGCCGGACCGACATTACGCCAGACGCTTACGCTTCTGAGAGACTGGTTTCACCGCTGTGAGCACTCGTTGCTTAAAGGTGACCGGCGGGTGTCTGCTCTCTCACTTTAGTTGAACTGAGTGTGGCTACGCCGGTCCTTGAGAAGGTTAAACGAGTCTATTTGACGAAATATCGTTGTGGTTTTGATGCGTAGTAAGAACGGTTCTTGCTCAGCCCGTAGCAGCCACGTAAAACTTGCAACAACAAAGTAGAGGACGTCTAACTTGTTTTTGCAGGGCATGTTGTGATGTGATATGGTCAAGACGTGATGCTATATTTTATTGTATGAGATGATCATGTTTTGTAACCGAGTTATCGGCAATGGCAGGAGCCATATGGTTGTCGCTTATTGTATGAAATGCAACGCCATGTAATTGCTTTACTTTATCACTAAGGAGTAGCGATAGTCGTAGAAGCAATAGTTGGCGAGACGACAACGATGCTACGATGGAGATCAAGGTGTCGCGCGGTGGCGATGGTGATCATGACGGTGCTTGGAGATGGAGATCACAAGCACAAAATGATGATGGCCATATCATATCACTTATATTGATTGCATGTGATGTTAATCCTTTATGCATCTTATCTTGCTTTGATTGACGGTAGCATTATAAGATGATCCTTACTAAATTATCAAGAAGTGTTCTCCCGAGTATGCACCGCTATGAAAGTTCTTCGTCTTTGAGACACCACGTGATGATCGGGTGTGATAGGCTCTACGTTCAAATACAACGGGTGCAAAACAGTTGCACACGCGAATACTCAGGTTATACTTGACGAGCTATGCATATAAGATATGACCTCGGAACACGGAGACCGAAGGTCGGCGTGAATCATATAGTAGATATGATCAACATATTGATGTTCACCATTGAAACTACTCCATCACACGTGATGATCGGTCATGGTGTAGTTGATATGGATCACGCAATCACTTAGAGAATTGGAGGATATTTTTCTAAGTGGGAGTTCTTAAGTAATATGATTAATTGAACTTAAATTTATCATGAACTTAGTACCGATAGTATCTTGCTTGTCTATGATGTGTAGATAGATGGCTCGTCTTTGTTGTTCCGTTGAATTTTAATGCGTTCCTTGAGAAAGCAAAGTTGAAAGATGATGGCAGCAATTACACGGACTGGGTCCGTAACGAGGATTATCCTTATTGTTGCACGGAAGAATTACGCCCGGAAGCACCGTTAGGTGCCAGGCCTGGTGCAAGGGCTGCGCCGAAGTTATGAACGTCCGCAAAGCAAAGCTGATGACTACTCTATAGTTCGATGTGCCATGCTTTACGGCTTAGAACCGGGACTTCAACGTCGTTTTGAACACCATGGGGCATATGAGATGTTCCAGAGTTGAAGTTAATATTCAAGCGAATGCCCGGATTGAGAGATATGAAGTCTCCAATAAGTTCTATAGCTGTAAGATGGAGGAGAACGGTTACATCGGTGAGCATATACTCGAATGTCCGGATATAACAATCACTTGATTCAACTGGAGTTAATCTTCCGGATGATTGCGTCATTGACAGAATTCTCCAATCATCGCCACCAAGCTACAAGAGCTTCGTGATGAACTATAATATGCAAGGGATGACCAAAACAATGCCCGAGCTCTTCGCGATGCCGAAAGCCGGAGGTAGAAATCAAAAGGAGCATCAAGTGTTGATGGTTAACAAAACCACTAGTTTCAAGAAAAGGGCAAAGGAAAGAAAAGGAAACTTCAAAAGAGCGGCAAGCAAGTTGCTGATCAAGAGAAGAAACCCAAGTCTGGTCCTAAGCCTGGCCCGAGTGCTTCTATTGCAAGCAGGCTGGTCACTTTGAAGCGGAACTGCCCCAAGTATTTGGCGGATAAGAAGGATGGCAAGGTTAACAAAGGTATATGTGATATACATGTTATTGATGTGTACCTTACTAATACTCGCAGAGCACTGGTATTTGATCTTGGTTCTGCTGCTAATATTTGCAACTCAAACAGGGCTACGGATTGCCGAAGATTGGCTAAGGACGAGGTGACAATGCGCGTGGAAATGGTTCCAAAGTCGATGTGATCGCAATCGGCACGCTACCTCTACATCTACCTTCGGGATTAGTATTAGACCTAAATAATTGTTATTTAGTACCAGCGTTGAGCATGAACATTATATCTGGATCTTGTTTGATGCGAGACGGTTATTCATTTAAATCGAGAATAATGGTTGTTCTATTTATATGAATAATATCTTTTATGGTCATGCACCATTGAAGAATGGTTTGTTTTACTTAATCTTGATAGTAGTGATACACATATTCATAATGTTGAAACCAAAAGATGCAGAGTTGATAATGATAGTGCAACTTATTTGTGGCACTTGCCGTTTAGGTCATATCGGTGTAAAGCGCATGAAGAAACTCCATCTTGATGGACTTTTGGAGTCACTTGATTATGAATCACTTGGCACTTGCGAACCGTGCCTTATGGGCAAGATGACTAAAACACCGTTCTCCGGAACTATGGAGAGAGCAACAGATTTATTGGAAATCATACATACCGATGTATGTGGTCCAATGAATGTTGAGGCTCGTGGCGGATATCGTTATTTTCTCACCTTCACAGATGATTTGAGCAGATATGGGTATATCTACTTAATGAAACACAAGTCTGAAACATTTGAAAAGTTCAAAGAATTTCAGAGTGAAGTGGAAAATCATCGTAACAAGAAAATAAAGTTTCTACGATCTGATCGTGGAGGAGAATATTTGAGTTACGAGTTTGGCCTACATTTGAAACAATGCGGAATAGTTTCGCAACTTACGCCACCGAACACCACAACGTAATGGTGTGTCCGAACGTCAGAATCGTACTTTATTAGATATGGTGCGATCTATGATGTCTCTTACTGATTTACCGCTATCGCTTTGGGGTTATGCTTTAGAGACGGCTACATTCACTTTAAATAGGGCACCATCTAAATCCGTTGAGACGACGCCTTATGAACTATGGTTTGGCAAGAAACCAAAGTTGTCGTTTACGAAAGTTTGGGGCTGCGATGCTTATGTGAAAAGCTTCAACCTGATAAGCTCGAACCCAAATCGAGAAATGTGTCTTCATAGGATACCCAAAGGAGACAGTTGGGTACACCTTCTATCACAGATCCGAAGGCAAGATTTTTGTTGCTAAATTGAAACTTTTTGGAGAAAGAGTTTCTCACGAAAGAAGTGAGTGGGAGGAAAGTAGAACTTGATGAGATAATCGTATCTACTCCCTTATTGAAAAGTAGTACATCACGAAAACAGTTTCGTGACACCTACACCAAATAGGAGGAAGCTAATGATGATGATCATGAAACTTCAGATCAAGTTTCTACAGAACTCAGAGATCAACGAGCAAGATCCGCACTGAGTGGTACGGTAATCCTATTTTGGAAGTCATGTTCTTTGAACATGATGAACCTCGAACTATGAAGAAGCGATGGTGAGCCCAGATTCCACAAAATGGCTTGAGGCCATGAAATCTGAGATGGGATCCATGTATGAGAACAAAGTATGGACTTTGGTTGACTTGCCCGATGATCGGCAAGCAATTGAGAATAAATGGATCTTCAAGAAGAAGACCGACGCTGATGGTAATGTTATCGTCTATAAAGCTCGACTTGTTGCAAAAGGTTTTCGACAAGTTCAAGGGATTGACTACGATGAGACCTTCTCACCAGTGGCGATGCTTAAGTCCGTCCGAATCATGTTAGCAATTGCCGATTTTATGATTATGAAATTTGGCAAATGGATGTTAAAACTGCATTCTGAATGGATTTACGGAAGAAGAGTTGTATATGATGCAACCGAAGGTTTTGTCGATCCAAAGGAGCTAACAAAGTGTGCAAGCTCCAATGATCCATTTATGGACTGGTGCAAGCCTCTCGGAGTTGGAATAAACGCTTTGATAGTGTGATCAAAGCATTTGGTTTTATCTGACTTTTGGAGAAGCCTCAGATTTACAAGAAAGTGAGTGGGAGCTCAGTAGCATTTCGATATTATATGTGGATGACATATTATTGATCGGAAATGATATAGAATTTCGGATAGCATAAAGGGATACTTGAATAAGAGTTTTCGATGAAAGACCTCGGTGAAGCTGCTTACATATTGGGCATTAAGATCTATAGAGATAGATCAAGACGCTTAATAGGACTTTCACAAAGCACATACCTTGATAAAGTTTTGAAAAAGTTCAAAATGGATCGAGGCAAAGAAAGGGTTCTTGCCGTATTACAAGGTGTGAAGTTGAGTAAGACTCAATGCCCGACCACCGCAGAAGATAGAGAGAAAATGAAAGATGTTCCTATGCTTCAGCCATAGGCTCTATCATGTATGCAATGCTGTGTACCAGACCTGATGTGTGCCTTGCTGTAAGTTTAGCAGTAGGTACCAAAGTAATCCAGAGTGGATCATCGGACAGCGGTCAAGAACATCCTTAAGTACTTGAGAAGAACTAAGGATATGTTTCTCATTTATGGCGGTGACAAAGAGCTCGTCAGAACGGTTACGTCGATGCAAGCTTTGACACTGATCCGGACGATTCTAAATCGCAAACCGGATACGTATTTACATTAAACGGTGGAGCTGTCGGTTGGTGCAGTTCCAAACAAAGCGTCGCTATGGGATCTACATGTGAAGTTGAGTACATAGCTGCTTCGAAGCAGCTAATGAAGGAGTCTGGATGAAGGAGTTCATAACCGATCTAGGTGTTGTACCTAGTGTATCGGGTCCAATGAAAATCTTTTGTGACAATCTTGGTGCAATTGCCTTGGCAAAGGAATCCAGATTTCACAAGAGAACCAAGCACATCAAAAGACGCTTCAACTCCATCCGGATTTGGTCCAGTGGGAGACATAGAGATATGCAAGATACATACGGATCTGAATGTTGCGCACCGTTGACTAAGCCTCTTCCACGAGCAAAACATGATCAGCACCAAGACTCCATGGGTGTTAGAATCATTACTGTGTAATCTAGATTATTGACTCTAGTGCAAGTGGGAGATCAAGGAAATATGCCCTAGAGGCAATAATAATGTTATTATTTATTTCCTTATATCATGATAAATGTTTATTATTCATGCTAGAATTGTATTAACCGGAAACATAATACATGTGTGAATACATAAACCTCAGAGTGTCACTAGTATGCCTCTACTTGACTAGCTCGTTAATCAAAGATGGTTATGTTTCCTAACCATGAACAAGGAGTTGTTATTTGATTAAAGGGATCACATCATTGGTTGAATGATCTGATTGACATGACCCATTCCATTAGCATAGCACCTGATCGTATAGTTTGTTGCTAGTGCTTTTCTTCATGACTTATACATGTTCCTATGACTATGAGATTATGCAACTCCGTTTGCCGAGGAACACTTTGGGTGCTACCAAACGTCACAACGTAATCGGGTGATTATAAAGGTACATTACAGGTGTCTCCAAGGTACATGTTGGGTTGGCATATTTGAGATTAGGATTTGTCACTCCGATTGTCGGAGAGGTATCTCTGGCCCTCTCGGTAATGCACATCACATAAGCCTTGCAAGCATTGCAACTAAATGTGTTAGTTGTGAGATGATGTATTACGGAACGAGAAAAGAGACTTGCCAAGAACGTGAGATTGAACTAGGTATTGGATACCGACGATCGAATCTCGGGCAAGTAACATACCGATGACAAAGGAACAACGATGTTGTTATGCGGTCTCGACCGATAAAGATCTTCGTAGAATATGTAGGAACCAATATGGGCATCCAGGTCCCGCTATTGGTTATTGACCGAGAGGTGTCTCGGTCATGTCTACATAGTTCTCGAACCCGTAGGGTCCGCACGCTTAACGCTTCGATGATGCTTATTATGAGTTTATATGATATTGATGTACCAAGGTTGTTCGAGTCCCGGATGAGATCACGGACATGACGAGGAGTCTCGAAATGGTCGAGACATAAAGATTGATATATTGGAAGCCTATGTTTGGACTCGGAATCACTCCGGGTGAAATTGGGAATTTTACCGAGTACCGGGGTTACCGAACCTCCCGGGGTCAATGGGCCTTGATGGGCCTTAGTGGAAAGGAGGAAAGGGGCCAAGTGCTGGCAGACCTTCCCCCTTCCCTAGTCCTATTAGGACTAGGAGAAGGGGTGGCCTCTCTCCCTTCCCACTTGGCCAATCCTAGTTGGACTAGGATTGGGGGAGAATCCTACTCCCGTGGGAGTAGGACTCCCAGCGCAGCCCTTGGTGGCCGCCAGCCCCTCCCTTCCCTCCTTTATATACAGGGCAGAGGGCACCCCATGACACACAAGTTGATCATTGAGATCGTTCCTTAGCCGTGTGCGGTGCCCCTTCCACCAAACTACACCTCGAATATACCGTTGCGGAGCTTAGGCGAAGCCTGCGCCGGTGGAACATCATCATCGTCACCACGCCGTCGTCTTGTGAAACTCTCCCTCAACACTCGGCTGGATCGGAGTTCGAGGGACGCCATCGAGCTGAACGTGTGCAGAACTCGGAGGTGCCGTCGCTCGGTACTTGGATCGGTTGGATCGGGAAGAAGTACGACTACTTCCTCTACGCTATGTCAACGCTTCGTTCTGGTCTCACGAGGGTGCGAGACAACACTCTCATCTCGTTGCTATGCATCACCATGGTCTTGCGTGATCGTAGGAAATTTTTTGAAATTACTACGTTCCCCAACATCACAGCCGTCCACGGGCGGCAGGAGCAGGCGGCACGACCGGCGCTACTTTGGGCGGCTGGAGCAAGAAGACCAGAGGTTGAGGAAGCACTACGCTCGTTGGATGGACATCGTACGGTCACTAGAGCTAGAATCGTTCATATATTGACTAATGTTCACAAAGGCATCCGTCCCAGTCAACTTAGTAGCCCCACAAGTCATCCTCCCACCAAGGTGGGTCCCAGCTAGTAGGGGTATTCGTTTTTTGTGCGTAATAAGGAGGCACTTCCGGTGGGTCCGAGCTGACAGCGGGGGGAACATTTTTTTCGCGAAATGCGGTGGCCCGTCCTGGGGGTCCCAGCAGTCGGGGGCAAACATTTTTTTCACGAAATACTGGTGGCCCGTCCGGTGGGTCCCTGTTGTCAGGTGGAGGAATAATTATTTTCCGCGTAATAAGGAGGCACTTCCTTGCGGCTGCCGTGGACTCACCGTCACCTCTCCACATACAAGATTTCTTCCGATGGAAGTCGGTCGTTGACCACATTGACCACGCCACAGAGAGCACCACGGCGGTGGACGACGGCGAGGCCTAGGAAGGGGACGACGCGAGCCGGGAAGATGCGCAGGGAAGCCCGCGCAGAGAGGAGTACGAGGTTCACCGATTCGGCCGCGGTGTGAGGCTGCTGCCGCCGCAGAATAGCAGGGGTGTGGGTGAGTAGAGGATGCCCGCCAGCGGTGGGAGTAGTAGGGGCGCCGAGGCATCTGCGGCAAAGACAGCCGCCACGGAGGCGGGAGCAAAGCGGTCCCATCGGTGCTTGCTTTGGCGGCCGGAGCAAGAAGATCGGAGATTGAAGAAACACGGCGGTCGTTGGATTGACATCCAACGTTACGTCTGCTAGAATCGCTTGTTGACGATATAATAACTAAAAAATCTTGCATACGCGTCAACTAAACAGGCCCACAAGTTAGACCACTCCCTCTTTTTTAATAATTTATATATAGCTCATGACAACTTCTTATGCAATTTATTGCGCTGCGTTTTTTGTTGGCAGGGCCAATTTCGCATATTCTGTGGGTTCCAAACTATTTTTAATACCGAAATGTCGAGCCAGATTTAAAGTACTTTGAAGATATATTTAAATTAGGTTAATGCCCAGTGAAATAGGAATCTGAAAATGTGAAAAAAAACACAGAAATTATAAAGGAATTGCCAATTTATCATCTGTTTTTATATTTACAACCCATTTCATATTACTTTCAAAATTTCCAGGCGTCTTGAAAGAGTTGCAGCCCATCAGGGCGTAGAAAAATAAGTAGGCCTGGATTGGGTATTCTTCAGAAAAAATAAACTGGGCATATTTTCACAAAGAAAAAATAGCTGGGCTGGTCACATGGTGAACATAAAATATAAGCCTGGGCTAGACGCGCCACAACCCAGTTAAAACCCTGCTCCATCTCAACAATACCAAACAAAAAAAATACTGCTCGAGTAGCTACGTCCCAGGTGTCAGCCGATCTTGTGATGTTCTCTTGTCTATTGACTATATACGCTCACAATGTCGTGGGTCCCAGATGTCAGGAAAACACTAGAAGGAAGCATTTTATTTTTCCATACGCTGACGTGGTGGCCCCTCACCGTCATCCTCTTCACGCATTTCGCCGATTCTTGTTGTTTGTTGACCATGTTGACAACGCGAGAGGGCGGCGCCACGGCGAAGCGCACTCAAAGCGCCGGGAGGACGCCGACGTTAACGATTTAGGAGACGGTGAGGCGGCGATCGCGTCTTGAGGCGCAGCCGGCCGTGGGAGGCGGAAGCGAAGCGGCCCTACCGGGCGCTGGTTTGGTTTTGGCGGCCGGAGGAAGACAGGATCAAGAAACACGACGCATCGTAAAAGCAGCAGGAGTACTTAACAACCTTAATGAAACCAGCAGGGGCACTTAACAACCAAAGTTGAAAAAAGTATGAGTACTTATACAGGTTCAACAGTACAAAGCACGCCTCGAACAGTGCTACTTTGCCTACAGTTAACCAAGGGTGAGGCCGCAAGCCCCAAGACAAGGCCTAGGCGCCACCCCGCGCATCCACAACCTTCTGAAAGCGGCTTCATCTCGCAACGTGGTCAATAAACATGATATTCGCTTTAGAGCATGGAAAAGCATGAACATAATCTTCTGTCCTATTCTCCAAGATGGACGGACCTTCATTATTTGAGACCACCCATGAATAAGTATCTTTTCACCTCCAAGGGGAATTGAGTAGGTCGACATAAACATCATGTTGTGCCCAAGCACAAGTCTGACCCGACCATGGCCAGGCATCTGTATAGGAACAATAGAACTCGGCAGTTCCTGTTTCAAGAAGATCACAGCTGTTAAACTATGTATAAGCAATAGTTTATGAACAACATATATAACAGAAAAAAGCTCGTACCATAAGTTTCTGGACACAATTGGACCTGTTCAACGAGTGCAGCAGTGGCACACATATCCCACGTGGCCTTCCACCATTTAAACGCCGTCAAGGACATCAAGACGATCAATAAAGTGTAGGAACTCTTGGATGTCGATCCAGTCAATTTCAGTGCCATTAGTAACAGCTGAGTTATTACAGAGTAATAAACGAGCAGACTGCTTAAGTCTAAAAAAACCTACACGTGCCACCAATTATAAGAAAAATATTAGTTAGAAGTAGCATCTTCGTGAGAGATTCGTTGCTACTTCTAAAGTAAAATTTTGATTAGTTAGACAGAATAGGTGGATTAAGAAGTAATCGAAGCAACAAGCAAGAACCAGATACAAAACTAACATGGATGAACAATTGGAACGACGTCGGGGTGGAAGACCGCAGTGAAGATGAGACCAGGTTCTGCTATTTCCATCAACATTCGTGCGCCAACTTTCAGTCCGTAATACTTGAGAAAGTTTATCCAAGTTCGGCCATAAAAAAAGCAGCGATCTTCTTGGTTCATGAACCCAACTCGGAACTTATATCCATGGCTTGTCTTCACTGTGACCATTAAACTAGTGTATTCAGTTATGGCAAGGCCGAGCATCTTGAGTACATGTGTTCTGGCAGAGCAAATAATACACTGCAGGAAAAATAATATGAGAACACAGCATGTTCAAAAAACCCCACCCTCCCGATAGAAAAGACGATTCTGGGAACATACTATGCACGTTTCAAAATTTTGTGTTAGGATGAGAAGGAACAAGTGTGGCGTCTCGCCGAGGGCGCAGAAACCTGCAGGGTACTCGCACTTTGGGCAATCGCAAATGAAACACACTAGATTCAAGAGGAAGAAAATGCATCAACGCAATGGCTGCCATCCTAGGATTACCTGCGACCAAGGGACTTGGATTTATCGGGATGGATGAAGAATTGTACTGGTTCTCCATGAGAAAACCCTATGCAATCGCCGAGAGGGGTTTTCTCCTAACAAGCGACGAGGGAGAAGGGGATTCAGGCCCGTGAAATATTGCCGATTCGACCGCTCATTGGGCATTATCATGGCGCCACGACCGGGTGTGTCTACCGTGAAGTTGTGCACTCTAATTTGTGCATATGGCACGTGGATCCCGCTGCGGTTGCCCCACATATCGCTGAAATGAAGTAGAAAGACAGGAGTAACTAGTTACACATAAATATATTTTTGACAGAGAGATACTCCTCTCGTAAAGAAATATACAAATCTTTTATATCACAGGCTCACCTTGCCGATAAATATACTCCCTCTGCAATACACGAGCATTATGGGGGTTCAGCTTTTTTTATGGGGGTTCAGCTGAGAATATAATACTCGATAGGCTCACGGTTCTCGACTTTGGGCATGAGCCGACCTCGCATGTTTGGGGGCCCATGTGTTCTACCTCAGCGCTTTTCATATTGCAAGCGATCGGTACGGCGCTGGTTTTAGATGCTGTCGCAAGGCGAATACACAAAATTGAATAAAGCATGGCAGCTGTTGGAATGAAATCGAACGACAGTTCCTAACCAGCAATTAGAGTTGCAATTCTATCAACGATATACCATGTGATAAATAATACTGTCAGCACTACTTATACACACAGGACACTTGTTTCACCATGCCGATTATTACATCAAAATCTCTCGAGGGTAGATCAGTTCGGCAGCTATGCGTTGCTCATCAAGAACTTAAAAGTTGATTTGGACCAGCTCTCCTTGCCGAGAAAGTTCGATTTTGACATCATCCCCTACCGCAAGATATGATTTAGATTTGAACCTTGACCATCCTTTAGCATCAATCATCATGCGACCATCCTTTGTACTTACGGTATATTGAGCAGGTTCATTCACACCAAGGTTGCGCATGGTAAGAAAAACTTGGCCGCGGTCACCCGGATTGTTGAACGACTCCATCGTTGCTCTAGGAATTATTTGTTTGCAAACAAGAAGACATACCCAAACAGTTAGATCAACACAGTGAATCATGTGAAACAACATGGAAAGAAAAAAGAACGAAGCACTTGGGCGGAAATGCTTACCAAGAAGGTGGACATGTCGGTTTTGTAAGGACTTTGGTATATGAAGTGCGAATCGCAGCCCATCATGTTGCCGGTGCAACTGCACGGGCCTGAGCAGATGCGAGTGCAAGTGTTGGTGCAGGTGCCAAAGCCGCTGCCGCTGCCGGAGATGGTGCTCCTTGTAGAGCAGGTGCCGTGTCGATGCCCGATCCTCCGTAGATCGGGACCGATCACGACGCTGTCGGTGCCCAATCCTCACCTGGATCGACCGAGTTGTTGCCGCCGCTGCTAGAGCAACTGCCGGTGATTGATCTGTCGAGAGACAAATGATCGATCGTGTCCGGTCTTCTATGATCAGCTTTCTAACTTGACTAGGATCCGTGACCATGATCCAGTTTTTTCTTCATTTCTTTTAAACGTGAGAAGGACTAATTGTATGCTTTTGTTAAACCAAACTGCAGTTCATCATAGGGATTAAGCTTGTACTCGACAATGGATCGATCCAATTTTTTCTAGTAATATAAGTGATGGACAAGGCCTTCATATCGACATGACATAAGAAGTGAAACCAGCAAAATAGCCATCGAGAGCAAACCAAACGGTTTATTCTGTGATGAATGTCACATGGGAAAACCTGCATCGTAAAATTGCATGAAAAGAAAGAAAACATGACATTAAATCAATAAGATTTAGACAATAAATCAATAAGATTTACTTGATGTGACACGAGCGAATCCTTACCAGAAATCACTATGTTGAAGTACTAAATGAAGATTGATCGTCCAACTACGCGGTCATGCAGGGCCCCGCCTACTCCCACAAGCGGTGACAGTCCAAAGGTCGTGACAAATCGAATGGACCGAACATCCATGGACCGGAAATCCTGGTGGGTGCGATAAACCCTGCAATGCATACAGATATTGGAGTATAACCATAATTGATAAACCGTCCTCACAAAAAATATGATCTGGATACTTCAAAATATACAAACTGAATTGATTGGACAGACATTAACATAGACCGTTCTCGTGACTGACCACACACCAAAAGCGGCAAGATTAATAAACAATACAGGGTTCACAAACACAAATCAAGTATCGAACAATAGTACTTACTACGCACAAGCAAAGTTGCACTAACTAAACTCTGCAGACTATTTCTTGCCACCGACCCACGGATGAAACCCGATAATCGATTAGGCCATGGACTTCGTGTGAGATGTCTACATGCACCATCGCCATCTTTTCAACCTTGAGAACCTAACAGAGTGGTCTTTCCACTCATTAACATGATGATGAAGACAGGCCGATCAGATTTGTTGGGAAGCTTTACAAGAACCACACCCTTCAGAATCGAAGGCATAGCCAGGAAATTGTTGTGCCAAGTACAACCTCGAGAACACGCTCGACAACAATGCTACAGAAAACACTAGTTCGTGACACGTATGACAAGGACACAGCAGCTGGATAGTTCAGCAGAGAACTCATCATCGGGTCTTCCAGTTCACACGACATGACTTTGAGAACTTCATCTCCACCAAGGACCTGGTTCTAATTCAAACAAAACCATATTTTATTACTACCTCCGTTCAGAAATATAAGATGATTTTTGATATTATACTCCATATATGACTACATATACGCACAGAAATGAGTGAACAAAGACACTAGAACATGTCTTCAAAGGCATGAGAGCAGAGGGATTACATGCAATATCCATAACACAAGTTATCGAGGCAAATATACCCTCTTAAAAGGTAGCATTGATAAATTATAAAGTACTCCCTCCGTCCCAAAATTTTGTCTTAGATTTTTCTAGATACGGATGTATCAAGTCACATTTTAGTATTAGATACATCCGTATCTAGACAAATCTAAGACAAGAAATTTGGGACAGAGAGAGTAGTTGCAAGTAATCTATAAGAAATTAGTGTCAACCTCTCGCATGTTTTGGTCAAAAGAGGATTTTGAACCGTCATTTGGCACACTAAAATCACCGCAAGATCACCCGTAAAGTTGTACTACCAAGACTAGTATTGTGTGTTAGATGAAAAACACGATCAAGATCGAGAAAAGATCGCCAACAAGAGACATTACCGGACTTGCTTAATGAGGGATCCCGAGAGGGGGCTTGGACAGGGCGATGGCTTTGAGCTTGTCTCATGTAGTCTCGAGGGGTGCTTGCGCTTCTTCGCACTATGAGCCTCGACGCTTTGGCCAGAGCCATAGACATCACGTCGGCGGTGCTCGGCGTCCATCCAAGAGAGGAAGCTGAGAGAGAAGAGTGAAAGGAGGAACGAGATGAGGGAGAAGCGAAGCGAGTGGGGGTTTTCTTCAAGAGAGGAAGCTGAGAGAGAAGAGTGAAATGATGGTTGCTTCGTCCGTCCAACTTAATGGTGGAAAGGAAGGGGTTTTATGATTTGACGGCTCATTGGGCATTACTGCGGTGGTTCGATCGGGGTAGTCTACCGTGACTTTACTACGGAGTAATTTAGTGCATGGTTGGTGAACCTAGGTGCTCGCTGTCCCACACGTCGGCGAAAGTAGTAATTTAGTGCATGGATGGAGGAGGATCCGCACGGTAGAGCATGTCCATTGTTTTTCATTCTGAAGAAAAAAATGATTATAACAAGTGTTTCCAGTCTTACGACGGAGGAGTGCGAAACACGGCAGCCACTTGAACATACACAGTGCTCCTACTACTAGGCATGTGCAGTGGTTCATACGTCAGTACTACACAATCTTGTTGCTAGTGTAGTAAGATATGACGATAACAAATGATGTTGTGCGCATGTCAACTACTCCTATATGTAACATAGTACCGCTTTTTCGACTGTCCGGTCGAGAATGAATGATACTTCTCCAACGTATCTATAATTTTTGATTGCTCCATGCTACTTTATCTACTGTTTTGGGCAATATTGGGCTTTATTATTCACTTTTATATTATTTTTGGGACTAACCTATTAACCGGAGGCCCAGCCCAGATTTGCTGTTTTATGCCTATTTCAGTGTTTCGAGGAAATGGAATATCAAACGGAGTCAAAACGGAACGAAATCAACTGGAGAAGTTATTTTTGGAAGGAAAGCCACCGAATAGGCTTGGGCTCTATGTCGAAGATACGGAGCTCGCCACGAGGGTGGGGCGCGCCACCGCCTCTAGGGCGCCCCGCCTCGTGGCCCCCAAGCTCCACCGACGCACTTCTGCACTCCATATATACCTACGATCGTAAAACTTCCATAACAGAAGATAGATCGAGTTCCGCCACGCAAAACCTCCAGAGCCACCAAAACCAATCGAGGCCCTGTTCCAAGACTCACGGAGGGGGGAACCTCACCGTGGCCATCTTCATCATCCCGCGCCTCCATGACGAGGAGGAGTAGTTCACCGGGGGGCTGAGGGTATGTACCAGAGCTATGTGTTTGATCTCTCTCTCTCGTGTTCTTGATTTGGCACGATCTTGATGTATCGTGAGCTTTGCTATTGTAGTTGGATCTTATGGTTCTTCTCCCCCTCTACTCTCTTGTAATGAATTGAGTTTTCCCCTTGAAGTAATCTTATCAGATTGAGTCTTTAAAGATTTGAGAACACTTGATGTATGTCTTGCCGTGCGTATCTGTGGTGACAATGGGATATCACGTGATTCACTTGATGTATGTTTTGGTGATCAACTTGCGGGTTCCGCCCATGAACCTGTGCATAGGGGTTGGCACACGTTTTCTCGTGACTCTCCGGTAGAAACTTTGGGGCACTCTTTGAAGTACTTTTATGTTCGTTGGATGAATCTGAGATTGTGTGATGCATATCGTATAATCATGCCCACGGATACTTGAGGTGACATTGGAGTATCTAGGTGACATTAGGGTTTTGGTTGATTTGTGTCTTAAGGTGTTATTCTAGTATGAACTCTAGGGCTGTTTGTGACACTTATAGGAATAGCCCAATGGATTGATTGGAAAGAATAACTTTGAGGTGGTTTCGTACCCTACCATAATCTCTACGTTTGTTCTCCGCTATTAGTGGCTTTGGAGTGACTCTCTGTTGCATGTTGAGGGATTGTTATATGATCTATCTATGTTATTATTGTTGAAAGAACTTGCACTAGTGAAAGTATGAACCCTAGGCCTTGTTTCCTATCATTGCAATACCGTTTACGCTCACTTTTACCGCTTGTTACCTTGCTGTTTTTATATTTTCAGATTACAAATACCTATATCTACCATCCATATTGCACTTGTATCACCATCTCTTCGTTAACTAGTGCACCTATACAATTTACCATTGTATTGGGTGTGTTGGGGACACAAGAGACTCTTTGTTATTTGGTTGCAGGGTTGCTTGAGATAGACCATCTTCATCCTACGCCTCCCACGGATTGATAAACCTTAGGTCATCCACTTGAGGGAAATTTGCTACTGTCCTACAAACCTCTGCACTTGGAGGCCCAACAACGTCTACAAGAAGAAGGTTGCGTAGTAGACATCAATGAACGGTGAGATCAATGTTAACTGAACTAGGTCCACAGTGCACGGAGAGTACGGTGCTACAGTACTCCATGAAACATGAACCATATGAAGCACGAATAGTGTTAGGCAGGGTGTATGAAGGGTGCACGGGATGGGAGCAAAAGTTCCCTTCTCGACCCACTTTTGGATGTTTGGCAGAGTGCATGAAGGGTGCAGGAGTCCACACTAGTAGGTTGACAAAAATACACGAAGAGGAAACAACTATATTGAGATGAGAATGCAACCAAACACACCCACACGCTTTGTGCTACAGTGACTGATCTGCACCGTCTGAGTTTGATCCAACGGTCATGTTAAGCCGAGACATGGATGATGTTGGTGATGCAGGGTGCAACCGCCCGCAGAACCCGCTCCCGGTCGACGGGAGCCAGCTCGTCAAAGACGGCGTCCAATGGCACGAATGGATTCCGGTGATGGAGCCCTAAAAGGATTCGCCCGACAACGGCGACGGCAGCCCGCAACCCCTCCTTGTCCAGCTCAGCCCCCACCATCGCGCGGAGACGGCTCAGCTCCTCGGAGATATAGGTGAAGAAGGAGACCAGGTCAGGAAGCCACAGCTTGTTAAAGTAGACCGGGTGGTCGAACGGGTTTAGCCCGACGGCCGGTATCGTCGCTCTGGCAGGATGGTAGGCATCACGCAGCCGCAACACGTGCGTGGCAACTTGGTTCACCAAGTGGCCGAGGCGATCCTGGACCTTGTCACGATCGGCCCGCTCGCGTCCAGCCGGCTACCCTGACGGCCTATCGATCTCCGCTTCGCAGCAACGCCGCCGACGCCGAGCATCTCTATGGTGGACGCTGCCGCTTTGAAGCTCCGTGAACTCCCCGCACATAACGGAGGAGCATGTCACCTCTCCTCCTTGAGCTCACGGAGCTCCACGCCCTGGCCCCGAGCTCCGTGATCCTGGCATGGAGCTCTGTGTCGCGCCTCACCTCGGACTCCGTGATCTCGCTGTACCGCCATGGCACCGTGTAGAAGCAATAGGGAGAGGAAGCAAAGGCGAAATGGCTGAAAGGCAATGCAATCTACGGAAGGCGGAGGGAGCGGGAATCTTTTGGTTTTCACCACAAGAAAACACCACCGATGACTTCTCGCATCGTGAGCAAGGGTTTTACAGGCGGAGTCATCATGACCAATTGATGCCGCGCCTGCTCCCGTCAATCGAAAAATTTAAAATCCTGCCGCGCCTGCTCCCGTCAATGAAAAAAATAAAAATCCTGCCGCACCCAAACACCAGAGCAACGCCGGCAAGTAGATAAAAAAAGGGGTGAAAAAACAAATGTGGCGGCGGCCTAGCTAATCGGTCGAACTTGCCCAACTAGCTAGCCACCGTGCTTCACTGATGTACTCGGCGGGAAAGGTGGTCTTTCGTGATTTGACGACTCTTTTACTTGCTTCGGCGCTACGACCGAGGACGACCCAGAAAACGCGCGGTAGGGCGTCCCACGTCAGGAAGAATATATGCTTGCACCACCCGGCAGGACCCCGAAACCGCGCGGTAGGGTGTGCCACGTCTCGACACGGAGGAAAAATGTGCGTGTAAAAATATACTATATCAGATGTAGTACCTATGGTTCACCTCGACCCAGCCGATCGGTCGAAAACACCCCACTAGCCACACAGCTTCATCATGCAAACGTGGCACGGAGGATAGATGTGGTTAGCTCCGCCTCGACCAGCCACAACGCCTCTTGTTCTAGGCGATTCTTCTATTTTCCAAGCTATTTTTGGTTGTAATAACACCACGGCAAGCTAGCGCCGCTCTTCGTGTGTGCCCGCAAAGGTTAGACGATGGAGAGAAGAGAGATTGAGATCGCAGACCAGGACCCACCAGTAAGTGAGACAACGGTCATGCATGTGTTGACGAGGCACTCCCTCTACTCTACTCAACGCAAGTATTGTATAAAATCAAGTTATGGGACAAAGCCAACAACCATTCGTTTTTTCAGGCTATCGACTTACGCTTTGTAGTCCAGGTTGCCAGTTCAAATCTCATCTTTCAGACTTGTTAGTTTTAGGTCCAAATTTGATTAATGACAAGTGGGACCCCCGTGTGTTGTTCCGATATTTTAGTGTAGGATGGTTTTTTTGAACAAACACTTTGCGCGGTTAGATAATTAACGGCACGAGTTACACGTATTTTGCAAGTTTACAAACAAGAATGACAGCGGCATAGAATATCACATCCACCCCGCAGCTTAGATACTATGGTGATACGAGTTTTTACACCGTTGGAAGTGAGATCAAATGGCTTGGGAGTAGTCTTTGTAATTATGCGCAATTTCCAAACTCTCCAAAGGTTTTTTTTGCAAATAAAACATTCAGGCCTCGTGTGTGTCGCTGCATCTTCGATCCAACAGCTCCCCGGTGCTCATATTAGGTGCTCCCCGTAGCTTAATTACCCGCTACGATGATATGAGCATCTAGGTCGTATGATCAGTGATCAGATGGCATATGCGTAGTACTTGTACTTTCTGCGCATTTCCCAAACTCTATCAGCCATATATTGCAAAAACATTCAAACCTCCTACTGTGGGCCATTAGATCTCAGTGAACTCGTATCACCATAGAATCTACGGTGCGGGAGCACCTCATACTCTCTCGTGCAAGAAAACATAAGGTGCTATCGCTGCTTGGATGCTACGGTGATATGAGCTTGGAGGTCGTTTGATCTGAGATCCAATGGCATCTGAGCAGTCTTTGTGCTTGTATGAAGTGGCCGAACTCTTTTGGGGATTTCTGCAAAAAACCATTCGAACCACCGAGGAGGTGTTGGGTCACAAATCCAACGCCTCCGAAGAGCTTGTATCACCAAAGCATCTAAGGTGTGGTAGCACATGATATTCTTACATGTGGAGAATATGATGTCCTCCTTCATCTTAGATGCTACGGTGATACGAGCTTCGAGGTCGTTGGATATGGGATCAAAGGGCATCTAAGTAGTTTTTGTACAAATTGTGTGCAGTTCTCAAACTCATCAAGGTTTCCTGCAAAAAATATTAAGACACATCATGTGAGTTGCTATATCTCAGATCTACAAGCTCCAAGCAACTCGTATCGGCATATAGCATCTAAGGTATGGGGGCACATGATATTCTCCCGGGGAGGAGGGGTGGGGGTGCACAACCAATCGGTGGTTGGCAGGGTGGGGACAAATATAATCTAAACAACCTAAACAGAGCTCCACAATTTTATCTAAGGTCGAGGGGTTGACCCCCGACAATCATAGCTCCGCCTAAACACAACATTTGCATGTACTGTAGTACTAGACTTAATATTCATGTTACAGTTTCATGTTCATTTTAAATATTGAACTGAGGACCAAGGATTTCTTACATTTTACTCCCTTCGTTCCTAAATATTAGTCTTTTAAAAGGCTTCAAATGGACTGGCACATACGGATGTATATAGACATATTTTAGAGTCTAGATTCACTCATTTTGCTCCGTATGTAGTCACTTGTTGAACTCTCTAAAAGACTAGTATTTAGGAATAGAAGGAGTATTTTTGAATTCGTGTCATACATGCATGGTTTGGAAAAAAAGATGCACTATACTTATTGGATTGTTGTTGTGTTCGTGCGTGTGTGCCTGTGTGTGTGTGTGTGTGTGTGTGGTCATATGCTTGATGCATACAAAGTTTCCTCACCTCCGTATTGTTCATCTTTTAAATTTGAATCTGCATTGGAAGACTTACTAGGGATACCATGAAATGTGAAATCCACATCGAGATCACTGTATCACAAACTCACTCTAATTCAACAACTCGTCATAAATCAATTACCACGTTGAGATTAGTATTTGCAAGGAAAATACGGGTATTGTAATACACATAGATTCGTTCGGCAATTTAAAAGGTTCCTTTGGTATTCTCGAATGGTAGGACCCTATGGCGTACCAGCCAGACCTTGGCTCGTGTTGATCCTAAAAAAACCGGGCTCGTGTCTTTCGGTGGCGTGCGTGGTACGCACATTAGGCAACCCCAACCAGTAGAGCCTCGGCGTTTCAAGTCAAAATATCTGGCGGCCAGAATTCCAGCCCTAGGAAATTCCCCTCATGTCCTCGGTCCATAATGACTACCGTTGAACAACGGAGGGATGCTTTAGTAACTAGACAACGTTACCTACCGTGCCGAGCACGGTTCAATTCCCTCGGTCGCCGCTCGTCAAGGTCACCCGTCAACTGCATTGCCTAGTACTACTACAACTACACCAGGATGAGCACATAATTGAGCCCGTTTGTTCGTGCCTAGTACTTGAGTTAATATATCAGGCAATGCACTGGTACGGAGGGATTATCCTTTTACTCTGCATATATAACTTGTATGAAGTCTAACTAAGCAAAATGTTTGACCAAATCCTTTCTTAAGAAATACAACAAGACATATGTACGGCTTGAAAATTTATTACATGATGCAGGTTATGATATTGTTTTGAATCCTGGATCTTAAATTTCAAACAATCCAAAAGTGAGAATAAATTCTTGAAACTGAGCATGGTCACGTGATATGGCACAAATATTACTTCGTAAGTTTTTTCTTCAATTCGAGACAAGCTACTTATGACAAGTTGCACAAATGGAGAGCCAAGGTATTTTGGAACAAAGACCTGTCACGTTAAGGCGGACGCTTTCACTATTGAAACCGTGGGTGTTTACATGCCGCCACGAGTCCCCGCTTCTCATCGGCAGGTGCCGTCCCAGCAAGCGTGTGAGTCGACGGGAGGCGTGCGAGCAGACCGCTGCGCCGGCTGTCAGGGAGGCGTGCGAGCAGACCGCTGTGCAGACTCACTAGGAGGCGAGCCCTTTGACCAGGCTCCGCCGCCCACCGTCGTCCCAACTGCTCCCACTTTTAATGTCGCCGGCGCCGCAGTTTAAAATCAACCCGCACTAATCGGTATCGCTTCAATCCTCTCTCTTCCTCTCAAATTCTCCTGTCGTCTACCTCCAACTAGCCTGACCTAAACGTACGGCATGCCGCATCATGATGGTCTTCCCTTAGTGTTCCAGTTTCCTGAGGAAGACGCCCAGCCGGAGTTTCAAGAACATAAGGCGCTTTGGGACGAGCTTGAACTGGCCTTGCGGGAAGACGCCGCGCCTGTCCCCGCTCCCGTCGCCCCGACTGCGCCAACGCCCATCCCAGTGGCATTGATGGGCTGGTAGCCGCACATTGTCGCGGAGCTTGATGCCACGGGGTTCCATGAGGTCCCCGCCGACTTTCACGCGCCCGCGCACCTGCCAGCGCATGCGCTGCAGCATAGACGCTAAGACGCTGCGCGGTGCACGCACTGCCTGCCAGCGCCCGCTGCGCTGCGTCGACGCAAGACGCCTGCAGTGTCGGTGCCGTGCACTGCCAGCGCATGCGCCTGCGCAGCACCGACGCGCGCATCTGCAGCGGTGCCGTGCACACGAATGTCTCCGCCGCACTGCTGACCGCGTCTGTCCCCGTGGGTGCCAGCGTTTCCTCGGCGGCATGGATGGCCGCCGCCGACCGCTTCCTTGCACTAACGCCACGCCTCCTCCCGCCAGCTTGACTTCGCTCAAGTCTGAACATTTTGGCCTTCCTTGAAGGTAGGCCAACGCCCAGAGTACGCCAACAACGGCGCAAGACGCTGCCATCGCCGTCCGGTCAAGGGTCTGACGACACACAGAGCACGGCAGAGGAGCCGCTTCCCACCGCGAGACGCCCCTCCGCCGCTGCGTAATCTAAATTTGCCATGAAAACCGTTGGATTGCCATGCTTAAAATCCGAACGTTTATCATTTCCATTTATTTTATATCGATCGTCGTATAATTTAAAGTCGGAGTCAGACTGAACAAAATGTATGGTTTGATCGATTGAATGTTCTGATAAAGCCATATCAAATTAAATATAAAACATCATCAAGCCACATGTATTCCTTGTCATCCAACGACCTAGACTGCTTCAATGTCGAGCGCTCAACATGTTTAGTGTGCAGTTAATTTCATGCCAAAAATAGTGCTAATCACATGACAACACGCAAATAACATCCTATTAGTTAATATCCACATGCACTTCATATACTTCCAAATTAACGTGCTTGCACGTACACACTGACTAGTGCTGCTAGTACGTGAAACTGGTGTCGTGACTTGTGAACGCGTCCATATATGGTCAACGGCAACATCGCCCGCGAGTTCTTCCTGTTTGCCCGTGCGTCTAAACGCAGAAGGGGAGGAGAGAGAGAGAGAGAGCACACATGGAACCCACCAGTAAGTGAAGGCGAATAGTACTAAAAATAATATTACATGTTATCCATTAATTAGGCCGTGGTAATATAAAAACATTATGTGAACAAAGGGGGTACAACAAACATTGCTATTCTACGTATGTTGCCTATTGACGTGCGGCTTGAAGGCCCGGTCGCATGTTCGATCCTCGTCCTTTATTTTTTAATTTGTATATGGGTCCAAATTTGTTTCATGACATGTGGGCCCCTCGGTGTGTAGTTTGTAGCACTTTAATTTGTGGGTCGAAATTTGTTCCATTCCAAGTGGACTATCGGTGTGTAGTTTTGTAGGTTATTTATAATGATTAAAGAGAACAACATAGTTTTTTCAATAATACCATGGTGCGACGTTGAAGGCGAGAAAGGACGTGCGAGAGAGCGATGACCGAGCCAGAGGGAAATCAACTAGGGGAGTTGCGTGGGTTGCAACGGTGTTTGGAGTAGTTGTGGGCCGAATGCTACGAAAATATAATATAAACCGCCCGGAATAAATGCCTACACAAATTAATCCAAGGTTGGAGTGCCCTCGCAATGTAAATAGCTCCGGCTTATGCGAGGATGGAGAGGTAGTAGCTTCAATGCGGAAGATACGGTGAGAAAGCAAGGTCAATCGAGAGACATATAGATAGAGAGACAAAGTGAGCATGGTCCGACATTCATTGAACAAATATATATGCTCTGGAGAGATATTGTCCGATTGAGCTTTTGGCAAGGGTGAGGGTTGTAAGATAGAGCTTGAGAGATGATCCAGTCATAGACGTGTAGATATATTTTGTGCGTGGGAGGAAGCAAGGTCAACCGATCACATAGGATTGCCGTGCGATCGAAAGAGTGAGACGGGTTGGAGAGAGTGACCTAGATAGACGATGTGCGTGAGAGAGTATACAATGTGAATAGCTCGAATTGGGCTCAAACATGGTGATATATCGTTTTTGTCCGAGAAAGAGCGAGGTCAATCGAGACATACGGAGAGAGAGAGAGAGAGAGAGAGAGAGAGAGAGAGATTGAGTGAGTGTGGCCCACCATCAGGTCGAAAGAGTGGCGGCGGCTTGGATGGACTGGCCTAGATAGACAATCTGCGTGACAGAGTATAGAGTGTGTCGATCGAGGCCCGAAGAGGGAGATATATCATTTGTGTGTGAAAGAAAATGAGGTTAAATGAGACTCAGATAAAGAGAGCGAGATTGAGCGAGTGTGGCCCGCCATGCGGAAGAAAGAGTGAGATAGTCTCGAGGGAGTGACTAGATATACAACGTGCTTGCGTGCGCACGAGAGGTTGGGGGGCTAGATAGGCAATGCATGTATTTAGCGCGAGAGGTTGAGAGGGAGAGGGGGAGAGAGAGAGCTCGGCATTGGGTGCAATGGCGGGTGTGTGAGGTAAATACATTTGGTAACACAGTGGAAAAAGGGGTTGTATAGTTGAGATACTTAGAGATCAAAATGTGGAGAGAAAGAATGAACGTGTGTTGAAAACCGATAGCTTCCTAAGGTGGTTAGGAGAGGAAGATTGACCGATACAGGAAGTATGTAGAGTTTGTGTGGGGGGGCTAAAAACAACATTTGAATGTACATAGTACGAGACTTAATATCGATGTTTCAATTCGTTGTACATTGTAAGATTTGAACCGAGGACCAGGCATATGGGTAATTATTTCGAATTCCTGCCATACTAAGTTTTGAAAGGTTGACATTGACTCAATTTGTTGTGCTATTTTGTAGGTCATATGTTTGAATCCATCCAAAACTTTTCTCACTACCATGGTGTTCATCATATACATATGAATTTGTATTAAAAAAGTAGCATGGATACAGTGAAATGTGAAATCCACGTTATAATTTGAGATCGCTACGTGACACACACTCTAATTCAAAAATCTAACTACGTGACACACACTCTAATTCAAATAACTAATTATGTGACACACACTCAAATCCACGTTAGCGTGGGTACCGTTTCGACTTTTTTTCAAATAACTCCTCATTAATTAATTTATAGTACTCCCTCTGTTCACTTTTATAAGACCTTGAAGACATTTCAGACAATGTGCAAAACAGTTCATTTTAAGTTGTCTGAAACGACTTACAAAAGTGAACGGATGGAGTATCTCGTTTCGAATGACTAATTATTGCAAGGAAAACACGGCCATGGTAATACATACAGATTCATTTGCAAATGAAAGAAGATTCGTTTGCATTCTCAAATGTAGGCGCACCAGAAGACCGTGGTCGTGTCGGTGGATGCTGCCGGTGCCTTGAAGGCAACTGCCTTGGGTCATCGACATGTGGGCCAAGAACCTGTTGGGCCCACATGTCATGGACACAAAGGCAGGTGCCTTAAGGCACCAAGCATAGTCCTGCTGGGTGGTCGCGGTGTCGACGGACGCCAGTAGCACCCAGCCACCCACCCCTCACCCCCAAAAAAGGACGACGACAATATAAGTTCGCTTCCACGCTTCGGATTGAAATATCCGCAGCCCCGATTCCAGCCCCGCAAAATCTCTCTTCTCCACCGCCCCTTCTCGCCAGATTGCTCAAATCCCTAATTCGCCGCCAACCTCGAATCACCCTCGCCTCGCCTCTTTCCCCACCGTTCCCCGCCTCGGCCGCGACGACGACGACGAAGACGACGGTCGCGCTTCACCACCGCATCGGAGCTACCTCATCTACGCCTCGCCCACCGCACCGGTGGTCCATCGACAACGCCGGCCGCCGCAACCGACGCGTGCCTCACAGACACCGAAGTTCCACCGCATCAAAAGCGCTTCACCGACGCCGCCTCCCAGCTCACCGCCTACTTCACCGAGCACATCGTCGCACCTCCGCTTCGAGGCCGCTGGGGCTTCACCAACGGTCTCGTCCATCGCATCGTAGCGCTCCATTGCCACTCAAGATCTGCATCTGTGCGCGGCCAGCCAACACCAGCGCATCACCCTCAACGGCTCTGAAGTGACCCGCACTCTAACTAGGAGAGCATGCTCAAACACCTGCCGGAACTAGGTATCCACACATCACTCCCTTGTGCACTGTTCCGACGATGTTTGGATATCCTTTCACTGCTCTCTTAGCTTACACGCCTATGCAACTCTGACTTTAACTCTTATTTCTTCCGAGATATCATCTCAAACAAGCAAATCCATTTTTAGCGAAGCATGACGGTGCTACGGATCTGGTACACATCCTCGCACACCAGATAACCTTGTAAGTATCATCCTCCCAGACAACATCAAGGTCGATTCCTCTTATCTGATCAACCATTCGCCGTGTCAAAATATAGAGGGGGATGCAAGGAGCACAAGGCCTGCACATCCAAGCAAGTGGTAACATGGACTTGTACATGGAACATCCCAAGCGCAAGCAGAGCTGCAAAGTGAGCATGTACAACGAGCTAGCGTAAGTCCCTGCATTTCATTTAATTCAGACTTGGCATTCGTGTATGATTCGTGTGCGCGTGGCTGATCCACGAGTTCAAGTTACTCAGCTAATATTTAACTTAAAAATACGAAGGCACTTGCACTCGTAAATCAACATAACTTGAAAATGTGAATCTACATGCACTTTGAAAACCAGCTAATGATCCAAAGTAGTTCAGATTATAAACACTAAATGATGCAAGCACCAAAAACACAAAATGCAACATGGTGTACAAGGACTACAAGCATGGTCTGTACCGCTTGAATTATTCGCTCTCCGCTGAAAATATCAAAGTGTAATTGCACGTATAACGAAAAGCGCAAACTGCATATCAATATATCTATCCTGCACAAGTATGCCAATAGTTTCAAACAACAGATTAGAAAAGTATTTATGCTATGTTGTCATGCTACGGGGACTTTCTAGCAGATGGCCTCGATGTTTCCTCAAGCTATGAAAATGCACTATAATTTGGTTGTCATCAATGCCTGCAAATATTTGTCTCTCTCAACATAGTAGATCATCATTAGACACTAAATCCTTCAATGAGCTTGCAAAATGCTTGCATTAGATCCCTCATTAGACACTATATGTTCATCACCGTGAGCATGTAAAATGTTTGCATCAAATCCTTCATTAGCAGTCTGCTCATTAGACACTTGTGCTCAAGAACAACATGAGCTTGTATGTTTGCATCGGAAACTTGATTAGATACATCAGATTCATCGATTCAAGATTGATTGGGGAGTTATAAAATAAGTAGAAATTGGTTTCAATTTCTCATAGATTCCCTACATACAAGCAGTTTTAAAACACCGCCGAGTTTAACTATTGGCCGAAATTGAAGAATTGAATTAGATATAATCAGGATGTGATGTACCTACTGCTATGCGATGCTACTCTTGCAAGCTGCGCTGTCCGCTTGCGCAAGCTCGATGCCATGCCCGTGCTTGCCGCCGATGCCTCCCACGCAGCTACACCTGTGGTTGGATCTTCATCTTCTTGTCCTTCCGCTCGCTTAATGCTCGGCGACCGCCTCCAACGAGGGCGTGAGGAAGTGCTGTGTCGGTCTGTCCAAATGGCGGCTAGGTTAGGAGCGAACCAGATCGAGGTCGGAGCAATTGAATTGGGATTTTTCCTGTTGTCGATCAATATGGGAGGCGCCGCTTGGGTCGTGAGCCTGCTATAGGGCCTGCCTTGCACTTATGTTATTGGCCCATCCAAATTGAAACATTTTCTTCATTTTTACATTGCTCGCTCGTGCGTTGGGACGAACAAAACTAGCGTGGGCCAACCTCGACGACTCAAACTAGGTGCACACTTTCCAGCCACCGAGGCGGCCGCCCATACCATCCCCTATGGTTGCGCCGCCTTTTTATGCAGTATGATTGGATAGTGAAAAATATTCCAAAGGCACTTTTGTTTTACCCACGTAATGGTTGAATTGCTTGTTTCTATGAACCGAGTTCGCCAATAATGTGAAGGATGCCATCTTTTCATCCTATTGTAGATTGCTTAGATCTCGATATGCCAAAAGTAATCGCATGAAATATACAAAGAAAAGCCAGCAGTGATGTGTTTGGCTACAACTAGTCGACTACACGTCCTCATATAACATATCAAGGACGCACCATCTTACCAGATTAAGCATTCAACTTACCCATGCAGTGTGGGAAGAAAGAAGTATTGGGACTGCGTATCCAAGCAATTGATGACATGGACTCCTTCGTACAACCTTGTAAGCGAAAAAGAAGTTGCAGCGTGCCTATACAAAGAACAAGCGTAAGTTGAGTTACCTGCTTCTCGGAATTTTAGTTAGCCACTTATTGCAAAATTGTTCAATTACGTTGTTTGGCTTAATTTAGTTTGCTATCGATTACATAATGGCACAGCCTCGTTAACCATATTGTAGACTGCACCGATCTATGTGTTTGATACTTACCGTTAAGAATTATCTGCTTGCCTTAACTTAAATATCTACTTGTTTGTTTAATCGCATTGCTGCTTTGCAACAATGGGTTACAATGATGTTAATAACTACTTTTCAGCATCCAATTGAAACTCTTTAATTTCTTGTTTGTTTAACTGGTTTGTGTTATAACTCCCAGCTTGAGATGTTTTGCTAACTTCAACTTTTCTGAATCCAATCGAACTTTAATGGCAAAACAGGTTAGCCCAAGATCAAAGAGCAAGGTCCCCATGGACGTTGCATCATCCCACAAAGAGGGCACCGCCCAATCGTGCATTATGAATAGCCAACGTTGATGCTCTAGAGGCTAAACTAGTGGTAGAAAGAGATTCTGCTACGCACTTAGAGATGAAGTTGACATGTTGAGGAAGCAACCAACACAATCACAAGCAGTACTCAAGACAACCATTAAATATTTGGTGGATTTCAAAACGAAGCAAGTCGAGACCGACCAGATTGTTAAGGTCCTCAAGGAAAAAGGAAATTAAATTCCTACTTGGTAAATCATAGGTGAAATGTTTTTTCCATAGTTGAATAACCTTTGTGTTGTCTGTTCATGTAATCAATCAAACTATTTGTTTTAGAGATCATGTAATAATTGTTTTTTTTTTGTTTTTTGGTTTGTAATTTTATTTGAGCACAAGTCTGTATTAATTGATAAGACTCGGAAACATTTCATTTGGATTGTTGTGCCAGAACTAAAAATATGCCAATCGGGTTGAATGTGCATTCAGCAATAGTAGTAGTATCGATGGACCATAAGTGGCACGCATCGGAAAGGGCCAAGATGCTGGCTAAAAAAAGGATGCTGTTGTAGCCAAAAAAAAGTACAGCGGCCTGGCTTATGTATGTTAGTTCATATTATTGATCCATATACTCTATAAGTTAATATGTCTGTTAGTTTTGTACATTCTTGGTTGATTGACACGGTATTTGAATCTTGATACATCGCTTGTGTACATATCTAAATGTGAGTACACATTATGCTGCGTGTGACATTTGAGTTGGACATGAAGTGTTCCAAAAATTCGAATTCACCTTAAACTGGATTCTAGTTCCTGAATTTGAGTATCGGCATTTGTAAACCATATTCATATATGACAGTGGAATACATCTTTGTCGTCCTTTTGAAAATATATAAAACACATAGAATGATTTATAAAGATTCATACAGGAATACAAAATGGATTCGAATTTAGTTGCTGTGGTAAACGTGGATGCTTATTGTCCCAAAATTCAAAAGAAGCAGCAAATGTCCACTCCCACGCCGGCTGCCCGGCCAAGTGTTTGGGAGATGGAAATTACTGTCTACCCATTACACGGACAATCCATCGGCCCGATTTCCACTGCTCTAAATAGGGGTAGGTTAATAACTTCAATTAGACGTGACACGACCGCCTCTGAGCCCATTCCGACACGGTGGGCGTCAAACATGGGCGGCAAAACACATTTGATTCAAGATCTTCTGAAATACCTCTGTTTCTCCCTCCATTCCCCATTCACACACGGTGGGCGGCAAAACAAACTCGACTCGGTCGAAATCGATGTAGGCCAATATTTTCAATAGGGGCAGGTTTGTAACTTCAGTCAGACGTGACACAACCGCCCTACCTGTCAGCCCCGTTCATACACCGTGGGTGCCAACCATGGGCGCCAACCACCCTCTCCTCGCCCGAAATCGCTCTGGGCAAATATTGGCGAGATGCGAGATTACCATCCTATCCCCAACCGACGAGACGTCCAAATTTTAAACGGGGGCTAAGTTCGTAACTATCCCATATTTCAGACAGGCGCGTCCCAAAAACATGGTTCCCCGTACCTCTCCCTCCATTTTCCCATTCATACACCGTCCGCGCTAGAACACCCCATCCCCACACCAGCCTCCGTCCGCCACCCCATCCATCGCCGCCGTCCTCCACCACATCCATCGCCACCGTCCTCCACCATGCCGTAGCGCCTACCAAGACCGCGTCGTCCACTGCTAGAGATGGCCGTTTCTCATCCACGGCGACGGACCAATACCCTTGCATCGCGTCCTCTCGCTTCATCGGCGCCGTCGTCCTCTTTTCCGAGGTGTTCACACGACCTTATCTTCCACCACAACGGGACTTATCCCCCTATGCACCCGTCTACCATCGCAGATCTACTTCAACGCCACCGACAGCCATCGCACCCCCGATGCCTACACGGCGCCGCAAGAGAGGTGTTACTTCATATCTCCTCAACTTTTTGATCTCAACCAGAAAATAGATCTTAACTTGGTTACTCTACTTTCTTTTCAGCTCTTAGAATTTAGTTCTTACTTCGAAGCAAACAATGGATGCTAAATATCATTTCTTCGGTTTGCAGCTTCAAATCTGCCATGGCATAGCCATAATACGGTTTAATTGATCATGCTTAGGGTTTAATTGATCATGTTGGATACGTGGTGGTTTATTTAATAGAATTCGGAGGGGAAACCCTCTTTTGCTAAAAAAATATGCTTAGAGTTTCCCCCTTTTATGATCACTATACGATCAGAATACGTTCTTCATGTCATAATAACACTGCTCCACCCATCAAGCTAAACAAGCTTAGTTGTTCAAATACGAATATGATATTATTAAAACAGAGTTGTTTAATTGGTCAGCTCAATGTTCCTAAATTAGTTTCAAAAATGCATATTCGCCGCTCGGGTGTGTATCTCATGAGGTGCCCACGGTGGGCCGCCCACCTGGGATTTTGGGTCGCCCCAGCCCCGATTCCCCTCGTTTCGCTGCGCTGATCTCTACTGCTACCAGCCGCCGCCTCACTGGTGACTTGTCGTCCCGGACGGCATGACTCTAGGAGGAGACGCTGACTAACAGGAGGCCAGAGCCGCCGCCTAACAAGCGTCACCGCTGCATGTTCGGCGCGCCGCCGTGCCTACCTTCCTAGTCCGTTCAGGGCTCAGGCGTGTAGCACCCACAAAGCCAACCCGATTTATCCTGAGATACGTCCTCAACACTCAGCAGCCACTCCTCATCACCCATTTTCTAATTGATTCATTACTCATTAGGCAGGACTGTCATTAGGGTTTGTTGTGTGCTCAGTGCTACCTCCACTTAATGGTTCACATGTATTTCGGTAATCTTTAGTACCTCTAAAGTTCACAGGGTTTTCAAAATTCTGGACCTCGGAACAAAAACTAGTCATTTTGGATTGTTGGTCGTAGTGACATTGACCCAGATTACTACTGCAAGCCAGGTTTGTTGACAATTTTACTTGTCTTTCTGACTCATTCGATATAATATCCAATTATTCACATCGATTAGTTGCAAACAATAAGTGCTAGACAAACTTCTTCATTCAGATTTTGGACAGTCTCTTACTACAGTTACAATTCTGCATACTTGTCCTAATAAGCTCACAAGTAAATGATTGATTCACTACATCTATGCTTGCCTTGTCATATTTGTTGTCAATATTCTTTTAGGGTGGACCACCTGTTTCTAAATATCGGAACCGTAGACATGAGTGAATAGTATTTCTCTATGTGATCTCTTCCATCATGTGTGGGTAACGAACACTGCATTGTATAGAAAGAAAGTGTCATTTCCAGCTTTTACATAGGTTTCGATCTTTTACATGGAATACAGTCTGCCTACTTGCTTTGTGTCGCACTACCAACACTCCACCCTTGAAGCTAAACATTACGCCACTCATAATTGCTTAGTTTATTTGTTCAAATACGAATTTCATATGATTCTAATGTCCCTACTTAAGTTTTGAAATGTGTGCCTGCCTGTTATAGAGACATAAGGGGTTTGTATTTCTGTGTGTGGTCTGGTTAGCACGGTTGGGGAGGTGAACTTTGCATATGCAGGGGTTTATAGGGAGACACTCTCCGAGTTGAATCCGCAATGCATTCCATAGATAATCTGACTACTTTTTGTGTTTTCATGAATCTCAGATTCTGAACAGCATCATAATGATTATGAGCTTGCGCCGCATGAAAAGAATAAAGAAGAACAATGCCATGGCTGTCAAACTTGGCATTAAGGGACTGAAATCAAGTCTGGATGCAATGCAATGCAAACGCTCTCCACCTCTGATTCATGCTCGTAATATAATCCTAACAGTGATTCGAGCTAGAGGGAGACCTAAGTCAATGTAGCTCCCTAGTGGAGGAGTCGAGGAAGATGCCCTATCTTATTCACCCATCAAGGTACTTGCTCTAACTTTCCAGGTTACATTGCTCGCACATATCTTGCAACCGATGCTTTGCATTGCTTCTACTTTGTTGAACTGCCATTAGCTTAGTTTACACATCGTATGTGAATACGCCCGCCTATCCATTTTCATTACATATTCCATCTGTCATCATACCATATTTATCCATTCAAATGTTGTTCTTGTGTATCGACGCTCAAAAGGAAGAGGGCGATTGCTGATCATGGAGGAGCACAAGCAAAGTATTTCAAAAGGTAGTGGCACCGATAAATCAAATAGACCATTAGGTGTAGTTGCAATATCACCCCGACCCACAAAATACCCCAACTCTAGCAGACTCTAGCCCTACTACACCGGGTCATTTCGATGCCCCAACTCAAGACCCCAACTACAGCAAACAAGATGATTATGCCAGTTGACATAGCACCAAATGACGACGCGAAACCCCATTCTAGCAAAGAGTACTCCAAATCCAGTTGCCAAATCCTTTTCGAACCGAGAGAGCCCCAATTGCAGCAAATAGGACCCATGTTCCATTTCTTCCCAGTTTAGAAGACGGCTTATGTTGTTGTCGGGGAACTTTGTGCGATCTTTCCTTCATGGAAAGATTGTACCGCAGCACCTGAGAACAATTTCCAGTCTTCCTCCGCAACTTACGCGTAAGTAATGTACTAATGTTATTCATGGTCATTATCGCATATGTTTCTGCTGACAGAAGACACAAGATTTCATTCTTTTAAATAGGTGAGGAGCAAATTGGATTGTGATGACGAGCTGTAGCGACCCGACCTCAGATGGTCAAGTCTCTGTGTTTCAGTGTCATCCTGGATCGAATGTCTTGACACACAAGATTACTCAAGGATTTATAACAGAGTAGCAATCACACACTTATTACATTGAATGTCTCAAAAGAGAACTTATTACAATAATATGGCTTAAGGCCATCTAATGTGATAACAGCGGAAGGCTTGGAAGATAAAGTGAGTCCATCAACTCCAACGGCATAGCTGAGCTGCACGGCAACGACCTATCGAACCTTACTCCTTGTCTGAAAAGTCTGCAACATAATATGTTGCAGCCCGAAAACGGGTCAGCACATGGAATATGCTGGCAATATAACACAATAGAGCAAGAATAATACTATCACTACATGCAATATTTGGCTGGTGGAAAGCTCTATGGTTATAGTTTTGCGAAAAGCCAATTTTTCTCTACAACAAAGGAATATACTTTATTTTAACTATCATGGTGGTTGAAACATCATTGAGAAGGTATAACCCCAACTCAATCCCAATTAAGGTAATTAGCATCCCAGCAATATTAATCGAGAGTGATGAGATACATGTGAATACTCAAGTACTAGATACTCAGAATTGTCCATAACCGGGGACACGGCTGACCATGATTAGATTGTACACTCTGCAGAGGTTTGCGCACTTTTCCCCACAAGACTCGATCGCCTCCGTTGATTTCTCGCACTACATGGTGTTTGAGAACCGGATGACCGAGACACAGTCTTTCAGAAACATTAACTCTCTACTCCGGGTAGACCATACCAAACCTACAAAACCCACTACCTGCTGATCTACCTCTTCAAGAGCTTCACGTAACTTACTCAACTATGCTAGAGCCCATAGTAGCTTGTGGCTGCACACGGAAGTTTCTAGCATGAATAAACTCAGTTCCCTTTGAGCCTGGGTGGCGGTCCATAGGAAGATCACACGGGTACCCCGGGATTTCCAAAGATAAAACAGACAACACTGGGTTCCCCAGGTGCCTCAATCCACCCAGATGTGTATTAAAGTTGCCACCTTAAGTTAAACCATTAATTAACAATCTCACATCTGTCATGGAATACACTCAAACCCAAACCACGTCTACGAGCATAGCATAGCGATATAAGCGACACGTAGAAGTAACTCCCAAGGGTTTGATAGTAAAAGGGCAATAGGTTCTACCTCAACTACTACTTCCCAACCCACAAGTTAATGACATCCTAATCAATGCAATGTTTGAGGATTGGAACTAATGCATAAAAATTGGGTATGAAAAGAGTATGATCAAAGTGCTACTTGCCTTGCTTACGATCCGTGAATCCTAGAGACTCGTAGTAACACGCTTCGCACTCCGGGAATTCTATCGCAAGCAAATAATAATATACATAAGCAACACGCAAAGATGCACAAGAAAAACTTCAACTGAAGGAGGCTGACCAAAAAGTTCAACTTAAGAACTCCGATTCACAAAAAGAATCAAACCAAACCGAGCAACGAAACTCAAACGGCGACAGAAATAAGATCCGTTTACTAATCTGAACTAGGGTAAAATTTTACAGAGGCAAAAACTTGTTTGAGTTGGTTATTCGGAAAGAGGGTTTCTAGATGAAACTCTAGGCGCTTGAATCGCCTGATTCCGATAAATGAGCGAAAAGTTATACTAGTTCGAACATCGGATCAGAAATCACAATCAGGAAAATCGCGGAATAAATCCGATAAAAAGAAAAACGACGAACAGTTTAACGAATGAACGTTTGTTAACTGAACCTAAACGAAGAACGCGTTCGTTAAAACGAACGAATGAGCGAACGCTCGCTAAATAAATAAACCGGAGAAAAAACCAATCTATTTAAAAAATGAAACTAGGGTTTTCTAAAAAACCGAAGTGGTTTTTCTAAAAAAAATAGCGACTCGGGCGGTACCTCCGGCGGGGCGGCGCGGGCGGCTCGGCTGCGGCGGCGGGGTGGTGTTGGGGCTCGGGCGGCGGAGATTTAAAGGGGGGCGGCTTGGCTTGGGCGAGGGGGCGCTCGGGGAGGAGTCCGAGCCGGACTCTCCTCGGCGTCCGTGCTGGGCATAGCGGCGTGGAGAGGAGTCTTGCGCTGGGCGGCGGGTCGCTTTCGGTGGGCCTTAGGCCCAGTCAAGGAATTTTTTTAAATAGTTCCCCTGACAGAAAAATTCCTATAAAATAAAATAAAAATCTAAAAATACCAAAATAAATTTTCACCGTCTAAATGGAATATTTAGAACGAGATGAACATTTTATTGGCCCCTAAAATGCAATTTTTAAAACGTGCAAATTTTTCTAGGGCAAATAAAATTCCAAATAAAAATCAAATAAAATCCAAATAATGATTTTAACATTTTCCCTCCAATATTTCAATTATTTTGGAGAAGTTATATTATCTCCCCTCATTTATTTTTAATATGAAATATTTTCTAGAGAGAAGAATAATTAAAATAAAAAATCCTCGTTCTCAGTATTTGATAAAAATCAAATATGAAAACCGGAAAATCCCCAACTCTCTCCGAGGATCCTTGAGTTGCTTAGGATTTCGAGGATTGCGGAACGAAGATGCAATAAAATATGATATGCATAGATGACCTATGTATAACATTCCAAATTGAAAATTCGGGATGTTACAAACCTACCCCCCTTAAGATGAATCTCGTCCTCGAGATTCGGGTTGGCTAGAAAATAGGTGCGGATGGTCCTTGCGAATATCTTCTTCTCGCTCCTGTGTGGCTTCTTCCTCGGTATGGTGGCTCCATCGAACTTTGCAAAACTTGATAACCTTGCAGAGTGACTCATTTGTCAAAGTCAAGAATCTTAACGGCTTCTCCTCATAGGTCGATTACTATCCAATCAATCGCCTCGAGGCATCAGATCTCTTAACGATATATCGCCATCTCAAAGATGACACTTCTTCAATCTGCGATCGTGGAACACATCGTGAACTCCCGACAATCCTTCGTGTAACTCCAGCTTGTAGGCAACTTCTCCCATCCGCTCCAAAACACGGTGCGGTCCTACAAATCTTGGAGCTAGTTTTCCTTAGCTCCAAAATGTTTCACTCCCTCAAGGATGATACTGCAGATAGGCTCGGCTCCAATTTCATAGGTTACTTCCTTGCGTTTTGAATCGCATAACACTTCAAGGTGGATCGAGCAATCTTTAATCTGTCTCGGATCAGTTTAACCTTCTCCTCCGATTCTTTGATCAAATCCGTCCAAACAATCGATGGTCTCCTACCTCATCCCACATCGAGGTGTTCTACATCTGCGCCCATACTGTAGCTTCAAACGGTGCCATCTTCAAACCGGCTCGGTAGCTGTTGTTGTATGAGAACTCAAGTAAGGCAAATTGTCATCCCAACTAGAGCCATAATCTAGCGCACAAGCTCTCAACATGTCCTCCAGAATTTGATTGACTCTCTCTGTCTGTCCATCCGTCTGCGGGTGGAATGCGGTACTAAACTCCAATCTGGTACCCAAGGTCTGGTGTAGCTGATGCCAAAATTTTGAAGTAAATTGTGTTCCTCTATCTAATACAATGGTCCTCGGAACTCCATGCAAACATACGATCCTGGACATACATATCTTGGCCAACTTTGCACTTGTATAAGTTGTTTTCACTAGGTTGAAGTGAGCTACTTTGGTCAAACGATCCACTACTACCCATATTGAGTCATATCCTGCTTTGGTTCTGGGTAATCCGGTGATAAAGTCCATGCCAAGTTTATCCCACTTCCATTCGGTATCGGCATAGGCTGTAATAGTCCCATCGCTTATGATGCTCGCCTTCACTCTCGACATACATCACATACGGCTACATACTCGCAATATCCTTCTTCATACCACCACCGTAAACGTTCCTTCAAATCCAAATACATCTTGGTGTTTCCGGGGTGTATCGAGTATGGTGAGTCATGGGCCTCCTGAAGTATTAACTTCCTGATCTCTGGGTTATTGGGCACATAAAATCGGTCCTCAAACCACAAGGTATCATGCTCACCCTCGTGAAAACCCTTGGCTTTACCATTGCTCATCTTCTCTTTTATCTCAGCAATCTCTTTGTCTTCCTTCTAAGCTTCTCGAATCTTGTCCGACAATGTCGACTGAACCTCCATTGTTGCAATGAAACCTCTTGGGACAATCTCCAACCGAAGTTCCATGATATGCTCAGCTAACTCCTTTCGCAATCCTTTACTTTCAAGGATATTAGCATAACTCTTCCGGCTCAAAGCGTCTGCTACGACATTGGCCTTTCCTGGATGATAGTGCAGCTTCATATCGTAATCCTTTATAAGTTCCAACCATCTCCTCTGCCTAAGGTTCAACTCCTTTTGAGTGAAAATGTACTTCAAACTCTTATGATCCGTGTACATATCACAACGGTTTCCAATAAGATAATGTCTCCAAGTCTTCAATGCGTGCACTACCGCTGCTAGCTCCAAATCATGCGTGGCATAGTTCAACTCATGAGACTTCAGTTGTCGTGAGGCATACGAAACAACCTTTCTGTCCTGCATAAGCACACATCCCAGTCCCAAGCGTGAGGCGTCACAATACACTTGAAACTCCTTATGTATATCTGGCAATGTTAGCACTGGGGCTGTAGTCAAACGTTTCTTCAACTCCTGAAAACTTTCCTCGCAATCTTCTGTCCATTTAAACTTAGTATCCTTCTTCAGCAATTCAGTCATTGGCTTAGCAATCTTGGAAAAATTCTCAATGAATCTCTGATAATATCCTGTGAGTCCAAGGAAACTGCGGATCTCGCCAACTAAAGTGGGTGCCAACCATTCAGTGACTGACTGAACCTTACTGGGATCTACTGCTATACCTTCTCCTGATATAACATGCCCAAGAAACCCAACTTCCTTCAACCAAAACCCGCACTTGCTGAATTTGGCATATAACTGGTGTTCCCTGAGTTTCTCGAGAACCAAACGCAAATGCTCCTTGTGCTCCTCTTCGTTCTTCGAGTATACCATAATATCATCAATAAACACCACAACAAACTTGTCCAAATACTCCATGAACAGCTTGTTCATCATGCTCATGAAATAGGCCGGGGCGTTAGTCAGTCCAAACGACATGACCGTATACTCATATAATCCGTACCGCGTGGTGAATGTTGTCTTTGGTATATCCTTCTCTCGAATCTTCAACTGATGGTATCCTGATCGTAGATCGATCTTCGAAAACACCTTAGCTCCTTGCAATTGATCAAACAGATCGTTAATCATCAATAAGGGATACTTGTTCTTTATCGTTACTTCGTTCAAGGCTCGGTAATCAACGACCATCCTCAGGGATTTATCCTTCTTCTCGACCAAAAGTACTGGTGCTCCCCAAGGTGATGAACTTCTTCGAATGTAACCTCTCTCCAATAACTCCTTGATCTGCTTCTTAATTTCCTCCAGATCATTTGCGGGCATCCGATAGGGTCTCTTGGATATTGGCCCTGTACCTGGCAATAGCTCTATCAGGAACTCGATGTCTCGATCCGGTGGCATGCCTGGTAACTCCTCTGGGAAAACATCCGGAAAATCTTTTACTACAGCAACTTCCTCCTGTACAACTCCTGTTGGGGATATAACTACTGGACATAAACCGCCCTGAAGGGGCCGGTTTACCCTCGTCTATAATTTGGGCCCACGAAGGCACGAGGCCCAGAGCCCAGAGGCGGATTAGGATACATAAATGTAAATCGCCTTAGTCATGTAACTTGTGCTGTAAGATAGGAGAGAAGAGACCGAGCCGGACACTTGTATAAGCCGGATCGGGACTCTGTAGACCGGCCGGGCGTCAACCCGTGTATATAAGGGGACGACCCGGTGGCGGTTTAGGGACAGACAATTCGAGGCTAAGGCGAAGCTATTGCTCCCTAGTCGCCGAAATCACATCAATCCCATCACAACTAGACGTAGGCTTTACCTTCATCGAAGGGGCCGAACTAGTATAACTCCCGTGTCTTTGTGTCCGCTTTAACCCCTCTAAGTTAACCCGTACGATGGCCCTGCGACTAAGTCCTTTCACAAAGACATCTGCCGTGACAATTCCATGACAGTTGGCGCCCACCGTGGGGCTATCGCGCGATGGTTTGATGATCTTAGAGGGCAAGTTCGAAGGACTCGAAGGCTATGCTGTGGGCCGGATGACTAAGAGTCGTCGCGGCAAGCTCTACATCGATGATGCGGACTGGGGCCCCGAGGCCGACTCGATTGAGTACGGTGCCGGTCCCTTTGGTGGCATACACGTGTTCATCGGCAAGATCGGCGAACCAGGGCTGGGCCGGACGCTCTGCACCGACCTCGCCGAGACGGCTCGGCGGGCGAAGAAGAGTCCTGCCCGCCAAACCGGCTGTCAAGCGTGCTTCGTGGGAGTCGCCCACGAAGACTATGAGGGCGGATCAGCATCCGGCGGCGAAACCGTTGTCTACTCGGGCGACGAGTCGTCACCGGAGAAACCGAGTCTCTGTACCACCGCAAGATGGTCGATCGGGGCTGTTCCGACGGTGAGAGTATTCCGGACCCTTTGATCTACCCAACCGGGTTGGAATCTTCATGGCCGGTACACAAGCGACGCTTCACTCTTCGACCGCGGCGCCGGTGGTCACCGGTTCAGCAGCGGTGATGGCAGCCGGGGAAGGAGTCCCTGTGCGCCCGCCGGCTCAAGTTTTATCGAGACTTTTCGACGATTGGCTGTGCTCATGGCGAGGCTAATCCGCGGATCAGGACCTGCACAACGCAGAGATTGCAAAGGTGAAGGAACAAATCACTAAGGCTAAAGCGGATCCGCAGCCAGCGGACGTGAGGATGGCGGCGAACGGGCCGCTGGATGCGCAGCTTATAGGCTCATCTTTGGATCGAGCGCATCACATGAAGTCATGAAAAGAAAGTACAGATCCCGTTTACCTTCGGTTTTCGAGGGAAGAGAGCTCTTCAATACCCCAAGCGCAGGGACCAGTAATCCGCCGCCGGTGGTGAACCGGCCGGAAGCACCTGGGACGGGCGCGCCGATTCAGCCCCGTGTGATAGATCTGCCTCGCCATCATACAGCGCGCGCCCGTGTTGTGCGTACACCTCCGGGTCACTACTCCAACCCGATGGATAATCTTGTTGCGGCTGCGGCACAGCTGGAGGCGATTCCAATTGAAGGTGATTCACCACAGGCGATAGAGACACGCCGGGTAAAGGAGCTCCTCAGGACGGCCCTGGCTCAACTGGAAGCGTATTCATACAGTCGGGATCGGATCCACTCCACCCCCCGCCCAAGCCGGAGCTATAGCCGACGCGCACCGAACCGGCCGTATCAAGCAATGCGCAGCAGCGGTCCGCCAAGGCAACAACCCGCGGATGGCTTCAAGACGCCAGCGGTGGTGGACCAGGCCCGCACGAGGGGAGGCCGAGTTAGCAGCACAACATGAGGATCATCAGCCGCGCCGGTTCGTCCGACCGTCTTGAACCGGGGTCACGCCCGCTCTTTGGGGTGCCTCGCCTCGTCCCGCTTTACGCAATGTGCGTTTGCCCAAGGACTTCAAAGGGCCACGCAAGGTGCCCAATTATACCGCCGATTTGGCTCCAGAAGCGTGGATAGAAAGCTATGAGATGGCCATGGAGATGCTGGATGTGGATGAAGCTGCGCAGCGAAGTATTTCACCATGATGTTGGAAGGTACGGCCCGTGCATTTGGTTGAAAAACTTGCCGCCTAACTCGGTCAGTTCATGGACCCGATTGCGACCGGTTCATTCAAATTTTCAAAGACACCGTAAACAGCCCATGTCTGTGGTGGATTTGGCGGCTTGTGTCCAGCAGAGGGAGAATCTACAACCCATTGGGTGCGCCGATTTGGAGGTTTTACATTCGTCGATCGGATCAACCCCGACTCGCGATCTTAACCCTAGAAGCCAACCGCCGGTTCGAACCGCTGAAGTTGAAGCTGGTCGCATGAAGCGCTTTTGCAACGACATGGGCACTCTCATGGGCATTTTGGTAAACTATGCTGATTCGATAGTACCAAGGATCCCGAGTCCGAGGATGACGAAGTAGGGAAGGGAAAATGAACAGCAACTCCAGAGGCCAGCAGACATCGATCGGCGGGCAATGGGGAAACAAGCGTAAGGCAACGGTAACATGGGCTTCAGAGCCAACACCAACGCGTGGGACAAGGGTCAGCGGCGCAAGGGTAATCAATCAAACTGGGCGGTGCGCCAGTCACAATCCGGATCGTTTGAATTACCTATTGAATCAACCTTGTCCGAAGCATGGGATGAAGGAGGCACCAGCGAACCACCTCTGAAGGATTGTTATATTATGCAGGAGTTCAAAAATTCTAATGCTTTCGGTATGATCAAGGGCCCGGTGGCGGTTCGTGGTCCGCCCGGTTACGATGGAGGAAATTCGCCCGAGGTTCGTGGTAATCCGGGCGGGCTGGACAATCGTAACAATCGAAACAATCGTAACCAAGGGGTTACAATCAACAACAGCAGCAATCGGGTTACCAAAGTAATCCAAAGCAGTTGAACGGTGGATGATACCATGTCTTTACCACCAGCTTGGACAGGCGAGACCGAAAACTCCAGAAGCGGGCGGTCAGTGTTGTTGAACCGGCTACACCGCATTACCTGCGCTGGTCAGAGCAGCCTATCGTATGGAGCAGAGAGGATCATCCTCCCCGGGTTTACAATCCGGGTCAGCTAGCCCTAGTGGTGGCACCTCAGGTGGGAGGATACAAGTTTACCAAGGTGCTTATGGACGGAGGGAGCAGCATCAACATCCTGTACTACGAGACCTTCCGACGTATGGGGTTAACGGATAGGCATCTTAAGCCGTCCAGCACAGTGTTTCACGGTGTGGTGCCTGGCAAGTCAGCATACCCGGTCGGTAAGATAGCTCTGGAGGTGGCCTTTGGGGATGAACATGACTCCAGATCGGAAACGTTGACGTTTGAAGTGGTGAAAATTCAAAGCCCTTACCATGCCCTATTTGGGCGGCCGGCTTATGCTAAGTTTATGGCACGACCTTGTTATGTTTATTTGCAGCTGAAAATGCCGGGTCACAAAGGGACGATAACAGTTCATGGGAGCCGTCGGATCGCTTTGGAGTGCGAGGAAGGTGATGCGGCTTACGCAGAGTCGGTTTGTGCCACCGAAGAGTTAAAGTATTATAAGGACAATGTTGATCCGGCGTATATGACCCCTTTGAAGAAGCCAACTACGGAGCACGATCCGGATTTGAAGTTTAAATCGGCGGCTGAGACTAAACTTGTTGATTTTGTGCCCGGCGATTCGTCCAAGCAGTTCACCATCGCTAACTTGGATCCTAAATAGGAAAGCGCTCATCGAGTTCATCCGTGAGAATCGGGACATTTTGCATGGAAACCTTCCGACATGCCGTGTACCGAGGGAACTCGCTGAGCACACCCTTACTGTTGATCCCAAGTATAGACCGGTCAAGCAGTTTCTTCGCCGGTTTAACGAGGAAAGGCGCAAGGCCATTGGAGAGGAAGGTTCTAGGCTCTTAGCAGCAGGGTTTATCGTTGAAGTTTTCCATCCAGAGTGGCTTGCTAATCTGGTGTTGGTCCTTAAGAAGAATGGCACTTGGCGCATGTGTGTGGATTACACAGATCTTAACAAGGCTTGTCCAGCAGATCCTTTCGCCCTCCCCCGCATTGATCAGATTATTGATGCTACGGCGGGTTGTGAGCGTTTGAGTTTTTTGGATGCGTATTCTGGATATCATCAGATTAAGATGGCGGTTAAGGACCAGGAGAAGACGGCATTTATCACTCCTTTTGGAGCCTTCTGCTATGTGTCTATGCCTTTTGGGCTCAAGAGCGCCCAAGCAACTTATCAGCGTTGCGTACAGAATTGCTTGCACGAGCAGATCGGCCGTAACGTGCATGCTTATGTGGATGATATTGTGGTTAAGTCAAGGAAGAAGGAAACGTTGATTGAGGATTTAAAGGAAACTTTTGACAACTTGCGGGTGTACAAGATGATGCTCAACCCGGCCAAGTGTGTCTTCGGTGTTCCGGCAGGCAAGTTATTGGGCTTTCTCGTGTCCAACAGGGAGATTGAAGCTAATCCGGAGAAAATTACGGCTATCACCTCCTTGGCTAAGCCGAAGTGCATCAACGATGTCCAGCGATTGGCGGGTCGGATTGCGCGTTAAGCGGTTTATCACCGCCTCGGAGAAGGCCATTCCTTTATACCAGATCTTGAAGAAGACGGATCGGTTAAATGAGTTCAGCTGCCGATGAAGCATTGAGGATTTAAAGCGCAGTTGGCCAACCCGCCGGTTCTCGCCGCTCCCATTGACAAAGAGCCGCTTACATTATATGTTGCTGCTAATGCCGGGCAGTTAAGCGTGGCCATCGTGGTGGAAGCGGAAGGAGGCGAGGAAGGAATATCCGATTCAACGACGGTTTATTACATCAGCGAGGTCCTCATTGAGTCTAGCGAGATATCCGCATTGGCGAAGCTGGTATACGGAGTTTTTATGGCAAGCGGAAGCTGAAGCAATATTTCGAGGGCACCCCATCACGGTGGTCGATTCAGCTCCTTGGGCGATATCATCTGAGCAACCGGAAGCGATCGGCGGATTGCTAAGTGGGCTATAGAGCTTGGGCCGACGGTTTAAGGTATGTGCCTCGGACGGCAAGTAAAATCTCGTGCACTTGTGGATTTCATTAATGATTGGGCGGAGTTGCAAGCGCTGAAGAAAAGCGGATCATACCTATTGGACCATCCACTTTGATGGGTCCAGCAATTGGAGGGCTCGAGGCTGGAGTCGTATTAACTTCCCGCGAGGTGACAAGTTCATTACGTTCTCCGCTTAATGTTCCCTTGTACTAACAATGCAGCTGAGTATGAGGCTTTGCTCCATGGTCTCCGGATGGCTAAGGAGATGAATCTCAGCCGGTTAAATGCTTTGGTGACTCGGACTTGGTGGCCCAGCAAGTATCAGTACTTGGGATTCCAAAGATCCACTCATGGTTGCATACCGTCGGAGGTGGATGTTGTTGCAGGATACTTTAAAGGATATCAGTGGACCATGTGGATCGTCGGAAGAACGCGGCGGATGCTTTAAGCCGGCTGGGCTCTCAATGTAAACCGGTCCGCCTAATGTCTTCCTTGATGTATTGCACAATCCGTCGACCAAGCTTCCTGATGAAGTAGATTTGGCTGTTCCCGATCCGGAGGCTCGCTTGGTGGCAGCCTTGCATGTCATTCCAGATTGGACGCTCCCTTATTTAGCATACATTGTCACGCCCAATATGCGACCCTATCCAAAAGGAACTCGACGGTCCCACCAAGGATAGACCCGCATATTGGAAACGCTTTTGCAAGGTGGATATCATTACATCAACATTACATAATAGATGGGGATACATACATAAGGCACAAATGCCACAAGAATACATCAACATCATATACAAGATACAAGATCAACATCCGTCTACGGATGAAACATAAACAGAAACTCAAACGACATCCACCCTGCTAGCCCAGGCTGCCGACCTGGAACCTATCCCCTGATCGAAGAAGAAGTAGAAGAAGAACTCAAGGCAAGCAAGCATCGCTCTCGCGTCATGATCATCGCAAACTTGTACCTGCAACTGGTGTTGTAGTAAACTGTGAGTCACGAGGACTCAGCAATCCCATTACCATGGGTATCAAGACTAGCAAAGCTTAAAGGGAAAGGAAGGGATAAAGTGGTGAGGCTGCAGCAGCGACTAAGCATATATGGTGGCTAACATACGCAAATGAGAGCGAGAAGAGGAACAAAGGAACGGTCGTCAACTAGTAATGATCAAGAAGTGATCCTGAACTCCTACCTCGTCGCCGACATAACCCGAAACCGTGTTCTCCTCTCGATCAACCCGAAAAGAGACACTCACGGTTACACACGGTTGGTGTATTTTAATTGAGATCAACTTCGGGTTTTCTACAACCGGACATTAACAAATTCCCATCTGCCACATAACCGCGGCACGGCTTTGAAAGTTCAAACCCTGCAGGGTGTCCCAACTTAGCCCATGATAAGCTCTCGCGATCAACGAAGGATATTCCTTCTCCCGAGAAGACCCGATCGATCTCGAATCCGGCTACAAGACATTTCGACAATAATAAAACAAGACCAGCAAAGCCGCCCGATGCGCCGGACAATCCCGATAGGAGCTGCACATATCTCGTTCTCGTGGCAACACCGGATGAGACATCCTATGAGTAAAACCAAACCTCGAGTTGCCACGAGGGGCCCCGTGATCTACTGGTTCGGGCCAGCACTTAGAGAAGCACCGGTCCGGGGGCTAAATAAAGATGACCCTCGAGAGAGCGACTCCCAAGGGAAAAAGTAGGTGGTGGTGAGGCAAATGGTAAAACCAATGTTGGGCCTTGCTGGAAAAGTCTTATTCAAAGCGAACTGTCAAGGGGGTCCCATAAATCACCCGACCGCGTTAGGGACGCAAAATCCGGGAACATAATACCGATATGACGGAAACTAGGGCGGCAAGAGTGGAACAAAACACCAGGCATAAGGCCGAGCCTTCCACCCTTTACCAAGTATATAGATGCATTAATTAAATAAGATATATTGTGATATCCCAACAAGTAAACATGTTCCAACAAGGAACAACATCTCCATGTTCCAACAAGGAACAAACTTCATCTTCACCTGCAACTAACAACGCTATAAGAGGGCTGAGCAAAGCGATAACATAGCCAAACAACGGTTTGCTAGGAAGGGTGCAAAAGGTTAGAGGCTGACATGGCAATTTGGGATGGCTTGATAAACAGGTAATAGGTAGCGCAGCATAGCGATAGAACGAAGCAACTAGCATAGCAATGATAGTAGTGAGATCCAGGGTAGCGGTCATCTTGCCTGAAATCCCGCAAGGAAGAAGAACGAGTCCATGAAGAAGACGAACGGATGAAGCCGAACCAAGCGTAGACGAACGAATCCTCACGATCGCAACGAAACAGGAACTAACAAGAAGAAGCACACAACAAAGTAAACACCCACACATGAACAAGACATGATGCACAAACAAGCATGATGCATGACAAATCTAGATGAGGCTACTCATGGCAAGAGATGATGCAAACAAGAACAACACATCAAGACAAGTTTAAATGAGGCCGGAAACAACATAGAACAATGTAACCTCTCTCAATAACTCCTTGATCTGCTTCTTAATTTCCTCCGATCATTTGCGGGCATCCGATAGGGTCTCTTGGATATTGGCCCCTGACACGCAATAGCTCTATCGTGAACTCGATGTCTCGATCCGGTGGCATGCTGGTAACTCCTCCGGGAAAACATCCGGAAAATCTTTTACTACAGCAACTTCCTCCCGTACAACTCTGTTGGGGATATAACTCTCGGACATAAACCGCCTCAAGGGGCGGTTTACCCTAAATCTATAATTTGGGCCCACGAAGGCACGAGGCCCGAGCCCAGAGGCGGATTAGGATACATAAATGTAAATCGCCTTAGTCATGTAACTTGTCTTTGTAAGATAGAGAGAAGAGACCGGGCGGACACTTGTATAAGCGGATCGGGACTCAGAGACCGCCGCCAAGCGTCAACCCGTTATAAGGGGCGACCAGCGGCGGTTTAGGGACGCATAATTGAGGCTAAGGCGAAGCTATTGCTCCCTAGTCGCCAAATCACATCAATCCCATCACAACTAGACGTGGCTTTACCTTCATCGAAGGGGCGAACTAGTATAACTCCCGTGTCTTTGTGTCGCTTTAACCCCTCTAAGTTAACCCGTCACGATGGCCCCGCGACTAAGTCCTTTCACAAAGACATCTGCCGTGACAATTCCATGACGGTTGGCGCCCACCGTGGGCTATCGCGCGATGGTTTGATGATCTTAGAGGGCAAGTTCGAAGGACTCGAAGGCTATCTTGTGGGCCGGATGACTAAGAGTCGTCGCGGCAAGCTCTACATCGATGATCTGGACCGGGGGCCCGAGGCCGACTCGATTGAGTCTGGTGCCGGTCCCCTTTGGTGGCATACACGTGTTCATCGGCAAGATCGGCGAACCAGTGGCTGGGCCGGACGTCTGCACCGACCTCGCCGAGACGGCTCGGCCGGGCGAAGAAGAGTCCTGCCTCGCCAAACCGGCTGTCAAGCGTGCTTCGTGGGAGTCGCCCACGAAGACTATGAGGGCGGATCAGCATCTGGCGGCGAAACCGTTGTCTACTCGGCGACGAGTCGTCACCGGAGAAACCGAGTCTCTGTACCACCGCAAGATGGTCGGATCGAGGCTGTTCGACGGTGAGAGTATTCCGGACCCCTTTGATCTACCCAACCGGGTTGGAATCTTCATGGCCGGTACACAAGCGACGCTTCACTCTTCGACCGCGGCGCCGGTGGTCACCGGTTCAGCAGCGGTGATGGCAGCCGAAGGAGTCCTGTCGCCCGCGCTCAAGTTTTATCGAGCTTTTCGGCGCATGGCTGTGCTCATGGCGAGAGCTAATCCGCGGATCAGGACCTACAACGCAGATTGCAAAGGTGAAGGAACAAATCACTAAGGCTAAAGCGGATCCGCAGCCGCGGACGTGAGGATGGCGCGGCGGGCAGGCGCTGGATGCGCAGGCTTATAGGCTCATGCTGGATCAGAGCGCATCACATGAAGTCATGAAAAGAAAGTACAGATCCCGTTTACCTTCGGTTTTCGAGGGAAGAGAGCTCTTCAATACCCCAAGCGCAGGGACCAGTAATCCGCCGCCGGTGGTGAACCGGCCGAAGCACTGGACGGCGCGCCCGATCAACCCGTGTGATAGATCTGCCTCGCCATCATACAGCGCCCAGTTGTGCGTACACCTCCGGTCACTACTCCAACCCGATGGATAATCTTGTTGCGGCTGCACGGCACGAGGGCGATTCCAATTGAAGGTGATTCACCACAGCGATAGAGACACGCCGGGTAAAGGAGCTCCTCGGGGCGGCCTCGCTCAACCGGAAGCGTATTCATACGATCGGGATCGGATCCACTCCACCCCGCCCAAGCCGGAGCTATAGCCGACGCGCACGACGAACCGGCCAGTATCAAGCAATGCGCGGCGCGGTCCGCCTCCAGCGGCAACAACCCGCGGATGGCCGAAGACGCTCAGCGGTGGTGGACCAGGCTGAGCACGTAGGGAGGCCGAGTTAGCAGCACAACATGAGGATCATCAGCTCGCGCGTTCGTCCGACCGTCTTGAACCGGGGTCACGTCGCTCTTTGGGGTGCCTGCCTCGTCCCGCTTTACGCAATGTGCGTTTGCCCAAGGACTTCAAAGGCCACGCAAGGTGCCCAATTATACCGCCGATTTGGCTCGAGCGTGGATAGAAAGCTATGAGATGGCCATGGAGATGCTGGATGTGGATGAAGCTGCGTGTGCGGTATTTCACCATGATGTTGGAAGGTACGGCCCGTGCATTGGTTGAAAAACTTGCCGCCTAACTCGGTCAGTTCATGGACCCGATTCGCGGACCCGGTTCATTCAAATTTTCAAAGACACCTGTAAACAGCCCATGTCTGTGGTGGATTTGGCGGCTTGTGTCCAGGCAGAGGGAGAATCTACAACCCATTGGGTGCGCCGCATTTCGGAGGTTTTACATTCGTCAGACCGGATCAACCCTGACTCCGCGATCTTAACCCTAGAAGCCAACTGCCGGTTCGAACCGTTGAAGTTGAAGCTGGGTCGCATGAAGCGTTTTTGCAACGACATGGGCACTCTCATGGGCATTTTGGTAAACTATGCTGATTCTGATAGTACCAAGGATCCCGAGTCTGAGGATGACGAAGTAGGGAAGGGAAAACAGAACAGCAACTCCAGAGGCCAGCAGCATCAGTCGGCAGGCAATGGGGGAAACAAGCGTAAGGCAAACGGTAACATGGGCTTCGTAGCCAACACCAACGCGTAGGACAAGGGTCAGCGGCGCAAGGGTAATCAATCAAACTGGGGCGGTGCGCCAGGTCACAATCCGGATCGTTTGAATTACCTATTGAATCAACCTTGTCCGAAGCATGGGATGAAGGAGGCACCAGCGAACCACCTCTGGAAGGATTGTTATATTATGCAGGAGTTCAAAAATTCTAATGCTTTCGGTATGATCAAGGGCCCGGTGGCGGTTGAGTGGTCCGCCCGGATTCTGATGGAGGAAATTCGCCCGAGGTTCGGTGGTAATCCGGGCGGGCTGGACAATCGTAACAATCGAACAATCGAACCAAGGGGTTACAATCAACAACAGCAGCAGTCGGGTTACCAAAGTAATCCAAAGCAGTTGAACGGTGGACAGTACCATGTCTTTACCACCAGCTTGGACAGGCGAGACCGAAAACTCCAGAAGCGGGCGGTCAGTGTTGTTGAACCGGCTACACCGCATTACCTGCGCTGGTCAGAGCAGCCTATCGTATGGAGCAGAGAGGATCATCCTCCCCGGGTTTACAATCCGGGTCAGCTAGCCCTAGTGGTGGCACCTCAGGTGGGAGGATACAAGTTTACCAAGGTGCTTATGGACGGAGGGAGCAGCATCAACATCCTGTACTACGAGACCTTCCGACGTATGGGGTTAACGGATAGGCATCTTAAGCCGTCCAGCACAGTGTTTCACGGTGTGGTGCCTGGCAAGTCAGCATACCCGGTCGGTAAGATAGCTCTGGAGGTGGCCTTTGGGGATGAACATGACTCGGATCGGAAACGTTGACGCTTGAAGTGGTGAAAATTCAAAGCCCTTACCATGCCCTATTTGGGCGGCGGCTTATGCTAAGTTTATGGCACGACCTTGTTATGTTTATTTGCAGCTGAAAATGCCGGGTCACAAAGGGACGATAACAGTTCATGGGAGCCGTCGGATCGCTTTGGAGTGCGAGGAAGGTGATGCGGCTTCGCAGAGTCGGTTTGTGCCACCAAGAGTTAAAGTATTATAAGGACAATGTTGATCCGGCGATATGACCCTTTGAAGAAGCCAACTACGAGCACGATCCGGATTTGAAGTTTAAATCGGCGGCCGAGACTAAACTTGTTGATTTTGTGCCCGCGATTCGCCCAAGCAGTTCACCATCGCTAACTTGGATCCTAAATAGGAAAGCGCGCTCATCGAGTTCATCCGTGAGAATCGGGACATTTTGCATGAAACCTTCCGACATGCCGGTGTACCGAGGAACTCGTGAGCACACCCTTATTTGATCCCAAGTATAGACCGGTCAAGCAGTTTCTTCGCCGGTTTAACGAGGAAAGGCGCAAGGCCATTGGAGAGGAAGGTTCTAGGCTCTTAGCAGCAGGGTTTATCGTTGAAGTTTTCCATCCGCAGTGGCTTGCTAATCTGGTGTTGGTCCTTAAGAAGAATGGCACTTGGCGCATGTGTGTGGATTACAGATCTTAACAAGGCTTGTCCAAGAGATCCTTTCGCCCTCCCGCATTGATCAGATTATTGATGCTACGGCGGGTTGTGAGCGCTTGAGTTTTTGGATGCGTATTCGGATATCATCGATTAAGATGGCGGTTAAGGACCAGGAGAAGACGGCATTTATCACTCCTTTGGAGCCTTCGCTATGTGTCTATGCCTTTTGGGCTCAAGAGCGCCAAGCAACTTATCGGCGTATAACGTCTGAAATTGCTTGCACGAGCAGATCGGCCGTAACGTGCATGCTTATGTGGATGATATTGTGGTTAAGTCAAGGAAGAAGGAAACGTTGATTGAGGATTTAAAGGAAACTTTTGACAACTTGCGGGTGTACAAGATGATGCTCAACCCGGCCAAGTGTGTCTTCGGTGTTCCGGCAGGCAAGTTATTGGGCTTTCTCGTGTCCAACAGGGGGATTGAAGCTAATCCGGAGAAAATTACGGCTATCACCTCCTTGGCTAAGCCGAAGTGCATCAACGATGTCCAGCGATTGGCGGGTCGGATTGCCGCGTTAAGCCGGTTTATCAGCCGCCTCGGAGAGAAGGCCATTCCTTTATACCGATGTCAAGAAGACGGATCGGATCGGTTAAATGCGAGTTCAGCTGCCGATGAAGCATTGGAGGATTTAAAGCGGCAGTTGGCCAACCCGCCGGTTCTCGCCGCTCCCATTGACAAAGAGCCGCTTCTGTTATATGTTGCTGCTAATGCGGGGCGATTAAGCGTGGCCATCGTGGTGGAGCGGAAGGAGGCAGGAAGAATATCCGATTCAACGACGGTTTATTACATCAGCGAGGTCCTCATTGAGTCTAGCGAAGATATCCGCATTGGCGAAGCTGGTATCACGGAGTTTTATGGCAAGCGAAGCTGAAGCAATATTTCGAGGCACCCCATCACGGTGGTCGGCTCAGCTCCTTAGGCGATATCATACGTAACCGGAAGCGATCGGCGGATTGCTAAGTGGGCTATAGAGCTTGGGCCGACGGTTTAAGGTATGTGCCTCGACGGCGAGTAAAATCTCGTGCACTTGTGGATTTCATTAATGATTGGACGGAGTTGCAAGCGCTGAAGAAAAGCGGATCATACCTATTGGACCATCCACTTTGATGGGTCCAGCAATTGAGGGCTCGGGGCTGGAGTCGATTAACTTCCCGAGGTGACAAGTTCATTCGTTCTCCGCTTAATGTTCCCTTGTACTAACAATGCAGCTGAGTATGAGGCTTTGCTCCATGGTCTCCGGATGGCTAAGGAGATGAATCTCAGCCGGGTTAAATGCTTTGGTGACTCGGACTTGGTGGCCCAGCAAGTATCAGGTACTTGGGATTCCAAAGATCCACTCATGGTTGCATACCGTCGGGAGGTGGATGTTGTTGCAGGATACTTTAAAGGATATCAGGTGGACCATGTGGATCGTCGGAAGAACGAAGCGGCGGATGCTTTAAGCCGGCTGGGCTCTCAATGTAAACCGGTCCCGCCTAATGTCTTCCTTGATGTACTGCACAATCCGTCAGTCAAGCTTCCTGATGAAGTAGATTTGGCTGTTCCTGATCCGGAGGCTCAGTTGGTGGCAGCCTTGCATGTCATTCCAGATTGGACGCTCCCTTATTTAGCATACATTGTCACGCCCAATATGCGACCCTATCCAAAAGGAACTCGACGGTCCCACCAAGGATAGACCCGCATATTGGAAACGCTTTTGCAAGGTGGATATCATTACATCAACATTACATAATAGATGGGGATACATACATAAGGCACAAATGCCACAAGAATACATCAACATCATATACAAGATACAAGATCAACATCCGTCTACGGATGAAACATAAACAGAAACTCAAACGACATCCACCATGCTAGCCCAGGCTGCCGACCTGGAACCTATCCCCTGATCGAAGAAGAAGTAGAAGAAGAACTCAAGGCAAGCAAGCATCGCTCTCGCCATGATCATCGCAAACTTGTACCTGCAATCTGGTGTTGTAGTAAACTGTGAGTCACGAGGACTCAGCAATCCCATTACCATGGGTATCAAGACTAGCAAAGCTTAAAGGGAAAGGAAGGGATAAAGTGGTGAGGCTGCAGCAGCGACTAAGCATATATGGTGGCTAACATACGCAAATGAGAGCGAGAAGAGGAACAAAGGAACGGTCGTCAACTAGTAATGATCAAGAAGTGATCCTGAACTCCTACCTCGCCGACATAACCCGAAACCGTGTTCTCCTCTCGATCAACCCCAAAAGAGACACTCACGGTTACACACACGGTTGGTGTATTTTAATTGAGATCAACTTCGGTTTTCTACAACCGACATTAACAAATTCCCATCTGCCACATAACCGCGGCACGGCTTTGAAAGTTCAAACCCTGCAGGGTGTCCCAACTTAGCCCATGATAAGCTCTCGCGATCAACGAAGGATATTCCTTCTCCCGAGAAGACCCGATCGTCTCGGAATCCGGCACAAGACATTTCGACAACAATAAAACAAGACCAGCAAAGCCGCCCGATCGCCGACAATCCCGATAGGAGCTGCACATATCTCGCTCAGGGCAACACCGGATGAGACATCCTATGAGTAAAACCAAACCTCGAGTTGCCACGAGGGGCCCCAGATCTACTCGGTTCGGGCCAGCACTTAGAGAAGCACCGTCCGGGGGCTAATAAAGATGACCCTCGAGAGAGCGACTCCCAAGGGAAAAAGTAGGTGGTGGTGAGGCAAATGGTAAAACCAATGTTGGGCCTTGCTGGAAAAGTCTTATTCAAAGCGAACTGTCAAGGGGGTCCCATAAATCACCCGACCGCGTTAGGGACGCAAAATCCGGGAACATAATACCGATATGACGGAAACTAGGGCGGCAAGAGTGGAACAAAACACCAGGCATAAGGCCGAGCCTTCCACCCTTTACCAAGTATATAGATGCATTAATTAAATAAGATATATTGTGATATCCCAACAAGTAAACATGTTCCAACAAGGAACAACATCTCCATGTTCCAACAAGGAACAAACTTCATCTTCACCTGCAACTAACAACGCTATAAGAGGGGCTGAGCAAAGCGATAACATAGCCAAACAACGGTTTGCTAGGAAGGGTGCAAAAGGTTAGAGGCTGACATGGCAATTTGGGATGGCTTGATAAACAGGTAATAGGTAGCGCAGCATAGCGATAGAACGAAGCAACTAGCATAGCAATGATAGTAGTGAGATCCAGGGTAGCGGTCATCTTGCCTGAAATCCCGCAAGGAAGAAGAACGAGTCCATGAAGAAGACGAACGGATGAAGCCGAACCAAGCGTAGACGAACGAATCCTCACGATCGCAACGAAACAGGAACTAACAAGAAGAAGCACACAACAAAGTAAACACCCACACATGAACAAGACATGGTGCACAAACAAGCATGATGCATGACAAATCTAGATGAGGCTACTCATGGCAAGAGATGATGCAAACAAGAACAACACATCAAGACAAGTTTAAATGAGGCCGGAAACAACATAGAACAATTCCGGTAAGTCCTCATATGCAAATTACGAAATTGGTCCTGATCTGAATAACTTTATATTCAAGTTGTTAAACAGCAAGTTAAGATGCACCACAATGATCTACACGAAATTCTAGTCAAGTTACATATAAAGTTCATTAGATTCGGAGCTACGGGCTAGAAGATATGAGCAAAACAAGATAAGCATGGCATTGATGCAAAATGCATACAACCATCAAGCAAACACCTCAAAACAAGGATGCAACATGATAATATGAAACTACATGCAAAATCAAGCAAGTTTAATATAGAGCACACTCAAAACGGAGCAACGGATCAACACATACACCCTATACAAGTTATAGCAACAATCTGTCCAAAACAGCAACTAGGCATATTGCAAGCATCAAAACAACATGCTACAGGACCTCAAAATAAAAACAAAAGGCATGGGCATGATGTACAGGTAAAGCATTACAAAACATGAACACTGAGCTATCTCCATAAACAAATAGAACATGCTCAAAATGACATGGCAAGATTGCAACTAATAACAGTTTCAGGCATTGCAGAAAATAACATCAGGTTGCAATGTTTAGAGCTATCAAATGACATGCTAAAGGAACTTATCATGGCAAACAAAGGCATGGCATGAATCTACTAAATGCATAGAACAAATGTCCTTTAGTGACCATAAGCCAAAAAGGATCAGAAAATATAGTAACACCCATGTCAATATCGAAAGTTTTAGATTAATGATTCAGCAACATGGCATGTCAAAAACTGATAACAAGTAGGCATGTTTACAAGCTCAATGCACTCACCACAGAGCCTTATATGAAAAACTAAGCATACATACATCAAGAAGACATGTCCTAGAAGACATACATGGCAAGAACAATAACATAGCATACATGGATCAACCACAACAAGCTTGGCAAAATTGAATAACACGTGGACAATCTGCCAGGAAACATTTGATAGCAAAAGTAGAGCTCGATTGACTCAAGCTATGGCACTCCATAATTGCAAACAAGGGCATGGATGGATAGAGAAAGACATTTTAAACAAAACATCCTTACTGAAGTATCTCAAAATATGCATGGATCTCTCTGTAACATCAAGTTAACATGGCATCAAAATATCAGCAAAACAGGGCTGAAAACAGCAACATCAAGACACCTAGTTTGCATGCTTGTGCTAGTCACCACATAGATCACAAAAATACATAGCAAGCACCACTGGAAAGATGGCATGGCATATTACAAAACACATGTAGGGCTCAAGTCCAAAGGATGCACACATCAATCATGGCAAAAATGACAAAAGTGCATGTTCTGTTAAGAAACAGAAACTAACATCACATAGCACTCTTCCAACAGCATTCCGGGCATCAAGATGAGCTCAAATGAAAATGATGCAATGAGATGAAATGATCTACTCTTCGAGGTGAACATTTTGACATATAATACGCGCAAAACGGAGCTACGATGACAGAGTTACGATGCAAAGAAAATGCAACAAAATATCAAAAATGCTCGGGACTTAGATGAATTTTAGAGGGGGGGAGAAGTCAACCCTTGGCACGGTTTACGAGGAAGGCCGGGATCGGGCTCGCCGGAGAACGGCCGAGGGGGTCGGAGGAGGCACCGCGGTCGGGCTCGCCGGATCCGGGGCGGCGCCGCCCGGATCTGGCCGAGGGGTGGCTGCCGGGCATGGGATGGATGGGGCAAGGCGACCCGATCTGGTCTGTGGCCTTCAGCGGCGAAGCGAGGCGGCGCGGGCGGCGGCGGGGCGGCTGCCGAGGCGGGACCGCGAGGCGGCGGCGGCGGCGGGCGCGGCGGGCGGATGGCGAAGTGTGGCCTTCAGGCGCGGCCCGGCAGCAGGCGGCGTGCTGGGCCCGCGACGGGCTTTGGCGGGCTGCGGCGAGGCGGGTGGCGGCGTGCACGTGGCAGGCGAGATTAAGCGTGGGGCGAGGGCGGACGTGTCCGGCGAGGGAGCGAGACGCGTCCGGTGGCAAGTGAGAGGCGATTTTAGGGTTTCGTCCGCGAAAATTTCGGGAGGCACATATTTATAGGTAGAGGGAGCTAGGAGAGTCCAAATGAGGTGCGGTTTTGCCACGCGATCGTGATCGAACGACCGAGAGCATTGAGAGGAGTTTGTGGGTTTTGGGCCACTTTGGAAGGGTGTTGGGCTGCAAACAAAGAGGCTTTTGCGGTTACCGGCTAACTGTTGAGTACCAAACGACCTCCAAATGATCCGAACTTGACAGCGGTTCACGGTGCTATACCAAGGCCGCTTGACAAACCTCGATCCATTCCGAGACCGTTTAACACCCGCACACGAAAAGAGGTAAAAGGGGGCGCCGGGAGACATAGGAGTGCCGGATTGCAAAACGGACAACGGGGAAAATGCTCGGATGCATGAGACGAACATGTATGCAAATGCGATGCACATGACGACATGATATGAAATGCAGATGATGACATGGCAAAGTGCAACACGCAAGCAAATGACATGGCAAAGACAGCGAATAACAGGCGGACACCTGGCGCATCGAATCCGGAGCGTTACAACACTCCTCCACTAACAAGAGATCTCGTCCCGAGATCTTAGGACCGAGACGGAAGGGAAAAGGGATGAGGTTTAACAAGGACTCAATAGAAGAAGCAAAGAATCGAGAGCACTCGAGAAGAAGAGATGAGCGACGAGAATGACGAGAATCGAAAGCTCACGGAATCAGATAGACTATGAAACAACTCTGGTTAGAACGAGATAAGAAACGAATAAGACTGAAAGGATTTAGGCAGCACACCGGTTGAAAATGGAAGGATTAGAACATGAACATCACAAGATGGGATGAAACTTGACGAGATGAACAACACGATGCCTCCGGAAAAATTGAAAGAATTGAATGAAAAGAATTTCGAATGATTGAATGGAGTTGTTGAGAAAAATCAACGACGAAAGAAAAAGCTTGTTGTGGACTTATGGATAACATCTCAAAATTATGAGGTGAACGCCGACCACAAACGGAAAAGATTAAATAGCTGAGAAGAACGAAGAAATGCAAAACTCCACTCCAAAAGAATACGGAGATTTAATTGCACTTCGAGATGCAAGAACAAAAGATACTATAACTCCTTGAACAAGAATCTTGATGAACACTTGAAGAATGAATTAAATCATGACGAACCACCATGAAGAACTCCGGTAACAAAAGATGATGATATACAATTGAAGGCTGGAAAGAACAAGGATTAAGCCTTGCTATGATTTAGATGGGGGTTTCGACGAAATGGCTGAGGAAATTGAACTCCGGAAAAGAAAAGATGAAAAGACTTGGAACTAGAATTTATTCATCAAGAACAAACTCCGAAGGAAGGGATTAATCGCTAGGATGAAATAAAAATAAGATTTATTGCATGCTTATCCTTCATCAAATTAAATTGATGACATGAAATGGATTTGGCATAATACTTATTCTTGTTGAAAAAGGATTGAGAAGGGATAGCACAGAACTTGAGAAAGTCTTCATGAACCACCGGTAGGATTGGAAAGAATGAATGAATTAAAATGATAATCAAGGAAAAAGAATCTTGAACGAACCACCGTAAGAATTCGAAATTGACTGACGAAAGAGAATGGATCAGCGGGAAGAATTAGAAGAACCAACATGCTCGAGGGGATTTAGATGCAAAAGAACAAAGAGATCATGAGCTGATTAAGGAACACTTGAACGAAGCACCGGAATAATATTGAGGCGAACGAAAGGGCACGAATATAGAATAATTGAGAGAACGAAGCTGAAAACTTGGGACGAGGAAATCTTCTGAAATGGAGGCCTCCGGATAATCGAGACAGAAAACAACTCCTGAAATACTCCGGATTGATGAAAAGAATTGCACGACTGGAAACAATTAGATAGGATAACATCGAACTAGCACCATGAATCTCCAGGAGAACGGACAAGATTTAGAGGAAAAAATTCTCTTCAATCTTCAAATGACGATGATAAACACCACCAAAATAACTGAGGTACTCCGGTAGAATGAAAAGCGAAGAGATTGAGCCAACAATGAAAATGATTTTGAAAGAGATATCGGGAAGGCGTCTGACTGATGAAATTCATTCTTACGTCAAACTTCAAAAGAACTTTAGAATAACTCCGGAATAATTAGAAGAGTCAGGTAAGATCCTGGGAAAAGACCTGTGGGTTAGGGCCCACTAAAAGAAAACACCGTTGGAAAGGGATGTTGAACAGATAGATGATGCACCGGAACAATTGAAATATTTAAATGAGGTGACAACCTCGAATTAATTGGAACACGATTTAATCTCCGAGATATCTTCCAACTCCTAAGGATAAATGGCGAGACGAACGAGCATGGAAAACACTTGAGCTGAGGAAAAGAATATGATCAACCGAAAAACTTGAATTGAGTGCACCGGAAAAGAAAGAGATGAAGAATGACGAACTAGACGAGAATTCAGCGTTTGAAATGATTGAGGGGAGACTGAAGAGGCTCCACACGAATGAAATTTATGGTCGGAAGAAACTCGAACTCCGGGAATAATAGGGTGGGAGGTCGGGAAAAACAAAGGCAACTTGGAAGGGAAAACCGACGAATATCTTGAAGAGGAAACACCGGTTGAAATCATGGAGGAAAGAAGGCAAAGACTTCACACGAGTAGAATGGATACTCGATTACGGACTCCGGTTCCGAGAAGAAGAAGGGTGGGCGGGAGGGAAAAAACAAGGACAACTTCAGACAAGGAAAAACAACGACGTCCGTGGAAGAACTGAGGATTGAACCCAAAGATGAAGAGGGTCGAGTCGACTTGACGAGAAATGCACCGGATAAAAAGAGATGAGAACCAACGATCGGAAAAACCAACTGCGTGATCCTAAAAAAATTTGAAGGGAAGAGGAGTAATTCAAAACACCTACGCCATGATTCCTCACCGGAGCGATTTAAGGCGAGGAGTAAAAGAATTCCTACTCTCGATATAACTAGACTCAAAAACAGTTTTCTTCTAGACTCAATCTGCGGCCAAACTACACGATCAAACAAGGGGCTCCTAGGGTCGGTCGAGGCTCGATACCAACTTGTCACGCCCAATATGCGACCCTATCCAAAAGGAACTCGACGGTCCCACCAAGGATAGACCCGCATATTGGAAACGCTTTTGCAAGGTGGATATCATTACATCAACATTACATAATAGATGGGGATACATACATAAGGCACAAATGCCACAAGAATACATCAACATCATATACAAGATACAAGATCAACATCCGCTACGGATGAAACATAAATGAAACTCAAACGACATCCACCCTGCTAGCCCAGGCTGCCGACCGAACCTATCCCCGATCAAGAAGAAGCGTAAGAAGAACTCAAGGCAAGCAAGCATCGCTCTCGCGTCATGATCATCGCAAACCTGTACCTGCAACTGGTGTTGTAGTAATCTGTGAGTCACGAGGACTCAGCAATCCCATTACCATGGGTATCAAGACTAGCAAAGCTTAAAGGGAAAGGAAGGGATAAAGTGGTGAGGCTGCAGCAGCGACTAAGCATATATGGTGGCTAACATACGCAAATGAGAGCGAGAAGAGGAACAAAGGAACGGTCGTCAACTAGTAATGATCAAGAAGTGATCCTGAACTCCTACCTACGTCAGACATAACCCAGAAACCGTGTTCTCCTCTCGATCAACCCCGAAAAGAGACACTCACGGTTACACACACGGTTGGTGTATTTTAATTGAGATCAACTTCGGGTTTTCTACAACCGGACATTAACAAATTCCCATCTGCCACATAACCGCGGGCACGGCTTTCGAAAGTTCAAACCCTGCAGGGTGTCCCAACTTAGCCCATGATAAGCTCTCGCGATCAACGAAGGATATTCCTTCTCCCGGAAGACCCGATCAGTCTCGGAATCCGGCTACAAGACATTTCGACAAAGAATAAAACAAGACCAGCAAAGCCGCCCGATGCGCCGACAATCCCGATAGGAGCTGCACATATCTCGCTCAGGGCAACACCGGATGAGACATCCTACGAGTAAAACCAAACCTCGAAGTTGCCACGAGGGGCCCTGCAGATCTACTCGGTTCGGGCCAAGCACTTAGAGAAGCACCGGTCCGGGGGCTAATAAAGATGACCCTCGAGAGAGCGACTCCCAAGGGAAAAAGTAGGTGGTGGTGAGGCAAATGGTAAAACCAATGTTGGGCCTTGCTAGAAAAGTCTTATTCAAAGCGAACTGTCAAAAGGGTCCCATAAATCACCCGACCGCGTTAGGGACGCAAAATCCGGGAACATAATACCGATATGATGGAAACTAGGGCGGCAAGAGTGGAACAAAACACCAGGCATAAGGCCGATCCTTCCACCCTTTACCAAGTATATAGATGCATTAATTAAATAAGATATATAGTGATATCCCAACAAGTAAACATGTTCCAACAAGGAACAACATCTCCATGTTCCAACAAGGAACAAACTTCATCTTCACCTGCAACTAACAACGCTATAAGAGGGGCTGAGCAAAGCGATAACATAGCCAAACAACGGTTTGCTAGGAAGGGTGCAAAAGGTTAGAGGCTGACATGGCAATTTGGGATGGCTTGATAAACAGGTAATAGGTAGCGCAGCATAGCGATAGAACGAAGCAACTAGCATAGAAATTATAGTAGTGAGATCCAGGGTAGCGGTCATCTTGCCTGAAATCCCGCAAGGAAGAAGAACGAGTCCATGAAGAAGACGAACGGATGAAGCCGAACCAAGCGTAGACGAACGAATCCTCACGATCGCAACGAAACAGGAACTAACAAGAAGAAGCACACAACAAAGTAAACACCCACACATGAACAAGACATGATGCACAAACAAGCATGATGCATGACAAATCTAGATGAGGCTACTCATGGCAAGAGATGATGCAAACAAGAACAACACATCAAGACAAGTTTAAATGAGGCCGGAAACAACATAGAACAATTCCGGTAAGTCCTCATAAGCAAATTTCGAAATTGGTCCAGATCTGAATAACTTTATGTTCAAGTTGTTAAACAGCAAGTTAAGATGCACCACAATGATCTACACGAAATTCTAGTCAAGTTACATATAAAGTTCATTAGATTCGGAGCTACGGGCTAGAAGATATGAGCAAAACAAGATAAGCATGACATTGATGCAAAATGCATACAACCATCAAGCAAACACCTCAAAACAAGGATGCAACATGATAATATGAAACTACATGCAAAATCAAGCAAGTTTAATATAGAGCACACTCAAAACGGAGCAACGGATCAACACATACACCCTATACAAGTTATAGCAACAATCTGTCCAAAACAGCAACTAGGCATATTGCAAGCATCAAAACAACATGCTACAGGACCTCAAAATAAAAAAAAGGCATGGGCATGATGTACAGGTAAAGCATTACAAAACATGAACACTGAGCTATCTCCAGAAACAAATAGAACATGCTCAAAATGACATGGCAAGATTGCAACTAATAACAGTTTGTGCATTGCGTAAAATAACATCAGTTGCAATGTTTAGAGCTATCAAATGACATGCTAAAGGAACTTATCATGGCAAACAAAGGCATGGCATGAATCTACTAAATGCATAGAACAAATGTCCTTTAGTGACCATAAGCCAAAAAGGATCAGAAAATATAGTAACACCCATGTCAATATCGAAAGTTTTCGTTAACAGATTCAGCAACATGGCATGTCAAAAACTGATAACAAGTAGGCATGTTTACAAGCTCAATGCACTCACTACAGAGCCTTATATGAAAAACTAAGCATACATACATCAAGAAGACATGGCCAAGAAGACATACATGGCAAGAACAATAACATAGCATACATGGATCAACCACAACAAGCTTGGCAAAATTGAATAACATGTGGACAATCTGCCAGGAAACATTTGATAGCAAAAGTAGAGCTCGATTGACTCAAGCTATGGCACTCCATAATTGCAAACAAGGGCATGGATGGATAGAGAAAGACATGTTAAACAAAACATCCTTACTGAAGTATCTCAAAATATGCATGGATCTCTCTGTAACATCAAGTTAACATGGCATCAAAATATCAGCAAAACAGGGCTGAAAACAGCAACATCAAGACACCTAGTTTGCATGCTTGTGCTAGTCACCACATAGATCACAAAAATACATAGCAAGCACCACTGGAAAGATTGCATGGCATATTACAAAACACATGTAGGGCTCAAGTCCAAATGATGCACACATCAATCATGGCAAAAATGACAAAAGGGCATGTTCTGTTAAGAAACAGAAACTAACATCACATAGCACTCTTCCAACAGCATTTCGGGCATCAAGATGAGCTCAAATGAAAATGATGCAATGAGATGAAATGATCTACTCTTCGAGGCGAACATTTTGACATATAATACGCGCAAAACGGAGCTACGATGACAGAGTTACAATGCAAAGAAAATGCAACAAAATATCAAAAATGCTCGGGACTTGGATGAATTTTAGAAGGGGGGAGAAGTCAACCCTTGGCACGGTTTACGAGGAAGGCCGGGATCGGGGCTCGCCGGAGAACGGCCGGAGGGGGTCGGAGGAGGGCACCGGCGGGTCGGGCTCGCCGGATCCGGGCGGCGCCGGCCCGGATCTGGCCGGAGGGCCGGGCGGGCGGCGAGATGGATGGGGCGGCGACCCGGCGCGAGTCTGGGCGGCGGGCGGGCGGCGAAGGCGGGCGCGCGGGCGGCGGCGGGGCGCTGCTGCCGAGGCGCGACCGGCGAGGCGGCGGCGGCGGCGGGGCGCTGCCGGCGCGGAGGCGAAGCGGCCTTCAGCGCGGCCGGCCAATGGCGTGTGCTGGGTTCCATGACGGGCTCAGGCGGGCAAGGGCGAGGCGGGTGGCGGCGTGCACGTGGCAGGCGTAGATTGGCGCGGGGGCGAGGGCGGACGTGTCCGGCGAGGGAGCGGACGCGTCCGGTGGCGGCGGAGGGCGATTTTAGGGTTTCGTCCGCGAAAATTTCGGGGGAGGCACATATTTATAGGTAGAGGGAGCTAGGAGAGTCCAAATGAGGTGCGGTTTTCGGCCACGCGATCGTGATCGAACGACCGAGAGCATGGAGAGGAGTTTGGTGGGTTTTGGGCCACTTTGGAAGGGGTGTTGGGCTGCAAACAAAAGAGGCTTTTGTGGTTACCCGGTTAACCGTTGGAGTACCAAACGACCTCCAAATGATCCGAAACTTGACAGACGGTCTACCGGTGCTATACCAAGGCCGCTTGACAAACCTCGATCCATTCCGAGACCGTTTAACACCCGCACACGAAAAGAGGTAAAAGGGGGCGCCGGGAGACATAGGAGTGCCGGATTGCAAAACGGATAACGGGGAAAATGCTCGGATGCATGAGACGAACACGTATGCAAATGCGATGCACATGACGACATGATATGAAATGCAGATGATGACATGGCAAAGTGCAACACGCAAGCAAATGACATGGCAAAGACAGCGAATAACAGGCGGACACCTGGCGCATCGAATCCGGGGCGTTACATACATGAACCGGGGCGAGTTACCAGAAGATGAGACGTTGGCCCGGCAGATAGTTCGGCGGTCTAAATCTATGACCATCGTTAATGGCGAGTTGCATCATTGCAGTGTGTCAGGGGCGTTTCAGCGTTGTGTGTCCCCTGAGGAGGGTTGTGAGATATTGCGTGAGATCCATGAAGGGGACTGTGGTCACCGTGCCGGTTCAAAATCTTTGGTGGCCAAGGTGTTCCGCCATGGTTTTTATTGGTTGACTGCCCATGCTGATGCGGAGGATCTGGTCAGGCGATGTGATGGTTGCCAGAAGTTTTCTAGACGTGCCCACATACCGGCCCAGGAATTGAGGATGATTCCAATTACTTGGCCGCTTATGCACTTGGGGTCTGGACATGGTGGGACCTTTTAAAAGGTCCAAGGACAAGAAAACACACTTGCTGGTCGCGGTTGACAAGTTTACAAAGTGGGTCGAGGCAGAGCCTGTTAGCAAGTGTGATGCGGCCACGGCGGTTCAGTTCATAAAAGGGTGATCTTCCGTTCGGGTTTCCGCACAAAGATCATCACGGATAATGGCACCAATTTGTCCAAGGGTGCCATGAAGGAGTTTTGTGAACGAGAGCACATCCGCTTGACGCTTTTCTTGATGGCCCACCCTCACCCAATGGTCAAGGTAACGAGCTAATCAGAGATTTTGAGAGGTATCAAACCCCGGCTTATGGTCCCTTTACAGAGGACGCCGGGTTGTTGGGTAGAAGAGCTACCATCGGTGATATGGAGTATAAATACTACCCCTAACAGATCCACTGGATACACACCGTTCTTTATGGTCTATGGAGCGGAGGCGGTCCTTCCCAGCGATATCCGTCATGACTCGCCTCGCGTGGCAGCCTATGTTGAGGCAGATAGCGAGGCTGCACGGCAGGACGCTTTGGATCGACTAGATGAAGAGCGAGATATGGCGGCTGCTCGTTCGGCGATTTACCAGCAGGATCTTCGCTTGTATCACGATCGGCGGTTAAGACCGTAACCTTTCAGAAGGAGACTTGGTGCTTCGCTCATTCAAGACCAGACAGATATGCACAAGCTATCCCCACCTCGGGAAGGACCTTTTGTGGTCAGCAAGAGTCTGCACAACGGGTCATACTATCTGATTGATGTTCGAGAGCGAAAGGACTCACGCACGTCAGAAGAGGAGACCAACAGGCCGTGGAACATAGCTCATCTTCGGCCTTATTATACCTGAGCCATCGGCTCCATTTATGTACATATTAAGACAATGTATATATTTTGAATAAAAGCAATAAACCGGAGCCTCGCTAAAGCGGGTATCCGCTCAGTAAAAAGTCCGGTTTGGGTACATGGAGTTGTTGTCGCAAAGCGCCTCCGTTTAGCCCTTGATCTTGCTTTTCGAAGTTTTTATGTCATCTGGGGCTTGGTCGTGTCCGAACCAATGCAACACCTTTTGATGGGCGAAAGCCACCAGATCACTTGGGGACATGGTCACATCTGAACCAGTCACGCCTCTTGGTCGGCCTATGGCCATAGAGTCACTTGGGGGCTTGGTCGAACCCGAACCATTGCCATGCCACTTGATCGGCATAATGCCACGGTTTCAGTTGGGGGCCTGGCTGACTTGAACCATAGCTACACCTTATGGGGAGCTTGGTCCTGTCCGACCATGGTAACACCATCTGATCGGCTCAGTAAAGCCTTTTCTTGCAAACGGTTTTATCATTGCCTTTGCTTCCATATTGTTTTCATAACTGTTATTTGATTTTTATTGGCCTTTTTTAAACCGACAACCTTTTTAAACCGGTTTCAAGCTGTCAATTAACGGAATTCGGTCCATTTTTAATCCGGCGATATTTGTTTCGGTTTGACTTTTTCTGTTAACATCCCATTATGGAGTAACAGGGGGCTTGTCATGACCCGACACGGTTTGCACGGTAAACCGGCATTATAAACACAGGAGTTGTTTTCTCCGACGGTAATGGTTTATACAACCTCCGCCTCAAGATTGGCTACGCCAACTGCATGCCCGACGGTGGCAGGTATTTTTGTATCACAAAATTTTGATCATATACGTCAATATTTTCTTATATAAATATATAGGCGTCACAAGCCGGCTGGCGACACAAGCCGTCGTGGCGGTTTAAGAACTTATGATTGCAGGCAAAATGCATTGAAGGTTTCAACTCTTCAAGCCAAAGTATCAGCACCTCCGCATAAAGGTTACAGACTGAGGGCATAAAGGCATGTTCAAAAACAAAGTGCTAGCTATTCTATTACAAAGCCTTCCAAGGCCCGGTGTTTTGCATGGCGTTATGACTAGCAGTTTCTGATGCATCACCCGGCTTGACGGATTAAGCTTCTCCGCCAGGTTGACGTGAGGAAGAGGGGGCGCCTGGCGTCGGTTCAACTTCTTCCTCTTCATCACCCAAAGGCCGGAAGTCATTGGTAGACCAGTCAATCCGGGTTAAGGCCCGAAGACAGCCTCTTCACTTATAAGCTCACCGGATCAACGTCGAGGGCATAAGTGTGCTTACGGATTGGAGGAACAAGGCTCGCACTTCGGAATGACAAACTCCACCCGCTTGTTGTTCGCGTCATAGAAAGAGCGTGAACCGCCAGTTGGCTTCGCTGCCGCTGACTCGCCAATGACGATCTCCTTTATTATTCGTTTCAGGGCGTCATTATCAAAGGCTTCATCGTTCTCTTGAGCGTTGGGGAAACCCTTGGCTATGTCAGCCGGATCAAGATCCGCTATCCAAGCCTTGGCGCGAGTTAGAGCCAGTAGAGTGCCAGCCCGGCGGATCGCTTTCAACTCTTCAAGCTGCCCCGAACCATGGACAGCCGGTCCAAAGTATCTTTGATCAAGGACGGAGCTGTGTTGTCGCACGATGTGGCACATATGACTTGTTGGGCGCCGTATACAGCTGCTCAATCAGCGTATGCGGCCTTGAGCTTCTTCCGCACATCGAGCCCGGATGAGTAATACGCTTGCTCGCACCGGTTTCGCATAGCTCAAGTTAAACCGCGGAAATATCAAAACAAGGGTAATCAAGCAAATTTTCTTACCAAAGATGGCGGAGGTCATGGCATGAACTTGGCACTTTAGTCCGGTAAGCTCTTCACCACCGGTTTAAGAGCTGATTCAGCATCTTCCGCCTGCTTTTTCAAACCGCCTTCTCGGTGTCCCAGCTTGGCCCGCCGGTTTATACCACTCCTTCAATTGTTCCATAGTGGCCAAGGCAGTTTTCAGCTCATCCTTGGCCTTGGTGGTTTCTCGCTTGTTGAGTTTCCAGATTGGCACGAAGGTCCTTGAGTTGCACGGTTTGCTGGTATATCTCATTCTGATAACAAAGGGAGCATGTTAGTTGTTTCATTATAAAGTCCCAAGCTCAATACAAATATTCAACTTGGCACTTGGGGGCTAATGGCTAGTTGATCTCAGTTTGCTATGGGGATACAGAAATTAAGTCCCGGTTTGACTATGCTAAGTTGAACCGACCCTTGGGGGCTACTATGCAGCAAAAGTACAAGAAAGGCATAAATCCTTACCTCATAGCGGTCCTTCATGCGATTTACGGACCGGCTTCAAAGTCACGGCTTGTGTAGAGCCGGTTCGAAAAGCCGGAGGAAGTTCTTGGGCGAGAGAGGTTGTCATAAGTCGACAGATCAGTTTTCCCTTATCTTTGCTCATAGTAGTAGACTCTTCTTTGGCGCTGTGTTTTGCTAAAGCGACCGGTTGGCTAGGAGTGGTGTAGCCGCGCTGTCCACAACAACATCATCATTTTGACCGGCTGGCCAGATTGGTGGTCTTCTTGGGGCTTGGTGTCTTCGTACTCCGGCTCGGCGGTTCAACAATTACGACCCGCTCTGTGGCCGGACTCGGTGGAGCAGGATGTGAGGTTTCCACTTGGGCCTCCAGTTTATTTTCTGGCGGATCAGCGTTGTCGTCTTGGTACAACCCGGCAGAGCTATCTTTAGCGACTTCAGGATTTTCGTGGGTCTGCTCTGGGGTCTTTTCCGGATCAACATCCGCGGTAGGATCAAGGGTTTTCGCTTTCTTACTCAAGCGAGCCTTGGTGCTGCAATATTCGGAATTAGATTAAGATAAACCGACCAACGCAATTGTAAACCGAATTGGCGGACAGCAGTATGGTGCTTACCCTGCAGCAACTTTAAGCGGAGGCAGTTGCGTGGTTGATGAACCGCCAGAGGAGTTGGAGGAGGCCTGATAATTCGGGTCAGACGGATTGAGAGGACATCGAAGAAACCTTTAAGGGATAACGCCAGAGAACAAATCACCTCCGGGCGACGCTCCGGTTGGTGTATCCGTAAACCGATGAGGTAATCTGCTGACCATCGTGCTGGGTCGACGGGCGCTCTTCACCTGTTGTGTCTTCAAGGAAAGGTTTGGATTCAAATGAGCATAGGAATGAGATTTTTTCACTTTCCGGACGGCGCGGCGAATTCTTTTAACCGGCACGAGGTCGGATTCGGAAGAAAGAAAGATTACCTCAACATGGTCGGCATGACTGGCTTCAGCATCATCCTGGGAGTTAAATTTGTCAGTACAAGGAAGAGTAAAAGGAACAAGCTACAAGCAAGAAGAAACACAAAGTGGAGAGCCGGTTTACGGCGACTCCCTAGTGAGGGTATCAAGCTTTACCTCAGCTTCTGAATCTTCGTCTTCCGGCGGATCAGAAGACTCGGCGGTTTTCCTCTTGCCAGCCTTCTTGGTGGCCTTGGACTTTACGCGCGGAGCCCGGACCGATTTGGTCCGCTTCCAGAAGGAGCTGTTAGCCTGAGAGGTAACAAGGATTAATATATACGAATAAGGCATTAATGTCAGCAAAGCGGTGAGCAGAGCCTTACCGCAGGCGGTTTGTTGGCAACACAGAATGGGGCCAACCCGGTTTGGCTGCAGACAGATATCGGTTCGTCAAGCATCCGCTTCACTGTCTCTGTGACTTCAAACTCTGTTATTGGTAGCTCGTGACGTCTTTGAGGGTCTTGGAGGCTGCCAGTGTATTCGTGCATCAATCCTGGCCGGCGGCTTAATGGCAAGATGCCCCAAGAAACCCAACACCGCACACGGTCCACACCAGTTAAGCCATTGGCCATTAGGGCCCGGAGCTTGATAATTTGAGGCGCAAAGTTCTTCCGTTCCGCGGCGGTCAAGCGTAAAGGCAACGGATGATGGTTGCTAAGCCGGTGAGGACGGTAACCCGGCAATGGATTCTCGTTTTAGGAGCAGATTCGCAGAGAACCAGGTTTGGTTCCAATCTTCGGATGGCTATGGTGTTTGGTGTGAGGAAAATCTACTTCCTTCCTTTTCTGGATTGAAACGCCGCCCAGCTCCGTGTTAGGACCATCCGAAAATTCTGTACGGCGGTTCAAGTGGAAAAAGCCCTAACAGCTCCACGATGGTTCTTCTTGAAGATAGACTTCACAGAAAACTTGAAAATTGCATATGTTTGACACAGAGTTCGGACCAATATCCTGCGGATGGAGTTGAAAACTTGCAAGGACATCCCGGAAGAATTTTGATCCGGACGGGCAGAATCCCCGGTCTAGGTGCTGCATAAACACAATTACTTCTCCTTCTTGCGGATTGGGAGGGCATTCGGCATCCGGAACACGCCAGTGGAGGATATTTTTTGAAGCCAAAGCGCCAATGGTGACGATCCGCTGAGTTGCGCTTTCATGATCTTGGACCGACCCAATTGCAAGTCGAGAATTGCTTGGCCATTCCTAAGACTAAAACTGCGAAGGAAAGGAAAAACAATTCACCGTTAAACGGTTCGCACACATCATACAATGTTAAACCGCGATTCGCAGCCGCTTCCAATTCGTTTAACGAGGACTAATGGAGTGACGGATTAGCTATCAAAAGTCAAACCGCCCAAATAAATGAATCGGAAAATCTACTAAGTGTGGATGTAAACAGTTTTCACATGCGAATGGAGGAAATTTGGATCTACCGAAGGTTCAGTAAGAAAAATTTCTGCGACCTATGCAAGCCTCATAAAGGGCAGGAAGGTTCGTGCGTTCTAAACTAGAGGGTCTGAACAAAAGAAAGATGCACAAAGAGTTAAACTGACGGCGGAGCAGTCGCTGCACAGGATGTATGGTACGGTTGAATTGTACGGCCATGGCAGGGCAGCTAAGAGGAAACTAAGATGAACACCTATGAACCACGAGATGAACAGGACCTTTGGATGCGGATCTAGGGCTTGAAGAGGGACCTTACCTGATGCGCAGAACCGCGGATGAGCGCCGAGAGCCTCTGGTATGGTCAGGTTGATGCGGCCGCCTGGCACTGACGCGGCGTTCGAAGGTCGGAGGCGACGGCGGAGCTTCAGAGCTGGAGCGTCGCGAGGAAGAAGAAGCGCGGAAGAAGAAGAGAAAGGGCCTGCCACCTATTTATAAGGAAACGGGCAATTAACGAGCGAGAATCGAGGAGTCAAAGCGGTGGACGGCGCAATGTCGCCTCGATTTCGGGATAGTATTAAATGAAGGGAATCTTACTGCTTGATTTCTTTATTAAAGATGACGTCAAGGCGCCCTGTTGCTGTGGTTAGAAGATGACGTCATGGCGGTTCAAGCAGATGGCGGTTTACGAAATACGAAGGGAGATCCAGAGTTTCTTGAAGGTGTTGAAGATTAACATGAACCGGTTCAAGTCAATCTGGGGCCTAATGTTGGGGATATAAGTACTGGACATAAACCGCCCTGAAGGGGCCGGTTTACCCTCGTCTATAATTTGGGCCCACGAAGGCACGAGGCCCAGAGCCCAGAGGCGGATTAGGATACATAAATGTAAATCGCCTTAGTCATGTAACTTGTGTCAGAAGATAGGAGAGAAGAGACCGAGCGGACACTTGTATAAGACGGATCGGGACTCAGAGACCGGCAAGGCCAACCCGTATATAAGGGGACGACCGGTGGTGGTTTAGGGACAGACAATTCGAGGCTAAGGCGAAGCTATTGCTCCCTAGTCGCCGAAATCACATCAATCCCATCACAACTAGACGTAGGCTTTACCTTCATCGAAGGGGCCGAACTAGTATAACTCCCGTGTCTTTGTGTCCGCTTTAACCCCTCTAAGTTAACCCGTACGATGGCCCTGCGACTAAGTCCTTTCACAAAGAGATCTGCCGTGACAATTCCACGACAACTCCCGTGAGGGCATTCACTTGGCTCCTATTCGGCACATGCCTAGATACATACTTAATCCTTTTTCCCTCCGGGGTGGTAACGTAAATTGACTTGCTAGTATAGTCAATACTTCCTCCATACTTTGACATCCAGTCCATACCTAATATCACATCCAATCCTTGCGACTCCAAGATGATTAGGTCAGACGGAAAAACATGCGTCCCAATGGTTAGTGGTATCCGGTGCACCATCTGCTAACCATGTACTCGCTCCAAAGTAGCTCACTAAAAGAGGGGTCCTAAGGGTTTGGGTTGGTAGCTTAAACTTATCCATAAATCCCCTTGATATGTATGAATGCGATGCACCAGTATCGAAAAGAACAAGAGCGGTAAATGACTTAACCAAAAACTTACCTATTACCGCGTCTGGCTGCTCTTCAACTTCCTTCACGTTAACGTGGTTCACTTGTCCTTTGTTGAATGGATTTGGCTTCTTCCCAGCGCTCCCATTTTCGTTTCCATTCCTCCCTTCAGGGCAGTCATTGGCATAGTGCCATGTCTTCCCGCACTTAAAGCAAGTGACTTGACTTGGGTCTCTTTTGGCGGGTGTAGATGGGTTAGAGCGGTTCTGATTGTTATTGACTCCGTAGCCATTCCCATTCTTCACACCATTTTGGTTATGTGATCCTCCTCCAGTATGGTTATGACCTCCATGGTTATGAACAAGTCCTCCCGAGTTCGGGGTTAAGCGAGGCTTCTGGTGATCTCCTGAGTTGTACTTCCCTTGTCCATACTTCCTCTTACGGCTCTCAATTTGCTGCTGCTTTCCTTCAATCGTAAGGGCCTTGTCTACCAACTCCTGGTAGTTGTTGAAAGTTGCCACCATCAACTGCATACTCATCTCATCATTCAGCCCTTCCATAAACTTCTCCCCGCTTCATGCATCCGTGGCCACATCATCGTGGGCGAAGCGTGATAACTTGCTAAACTCATCCACGATCGGGCCACAAGACGGTTCCCTGGGGCGTAAGTTGCGAAACTCACGCTTCTTCATCTGCATGGCTCCAGCTTGAGACATGGGTCGTCTGCTTGTTGAAACTGGTCCCAAGTGACATTGGCTATAGGAAAAGTAGCCGTAATTCTCCCACCATGCGGCTATCGGTCCATCCTATTGATGTGCGGCAAAGCGCACCTTCTCAAAGATCCGTGCATCCTGCGGTGGTTAACTCCTTCCAATACGGCGAGCCAATCATCAAGAACTATTGGCTCGATTACTCGAAAACACCGACGGTTGTAACCTCGTGAAACGGGCTAAATTGTCCATCGGGGCGGGTTGTTATTGTTGTTGTTGTTGCCCGTTCGAACTAGCAATTGCATCAAGGCATTTTGTCTGCCGGATCAACTGGGTGAGCTCCGTGGGAAAACGAAACCGTGTCACGCCTCGGAGGCATCCGAGGGTTTAGATGGAAGAGATTAGAATAGGAAAAAGGTCTAGTGAGAAAACACTACCCATATGCATATGAGGCAAACACAATCATTTCACTCAATCAAGCAAGCAAGGGCATACAAACGATCTAGGACTATCGCAAAAGTGCTCAACTACTACTAGTTACATGGGGGAATACTACTAATATATGGTGGTCATCTAGAAATTTTGATCGGTGGAAGACTCCATGATGTCAGCTCCAGCTTCATCTTCGTAGTCATCATCACTTGGATCAAAATCGTGTCGCCGATGATGATGTAGTTATCCCGCAAGTGGGATCTTCTTCCTCTTCTTCCGTGCGGGTCCTCCCATGAATACTCCGATCTTCTTGACTAGATCGCCGTTCTTCTCCAAAGAGTATCTTGATTTCCTCCTCATATCCATCGCTCAGAAACTTGAGTTCTTCCTCCACTCGATGATTCTGTCTTCGCCTTCTTCAACTCCATCATGTCTGCAGCACATCCGGTTCTCCGACGTCGAATGTGCTGGTTTAGCTCTCGGATGAAAGCTGCAACGGATCTATCCTTCTTGGTGCTGATTACTTCCCATTGCTCGTCTCGGCGCCCACATATTTGGTAGATGGTGTCTTTAAGCTCCCTGTTGTAGATTTCTCCAATACGTCCCATGGTAATGTGAGCTGCCATACTCTTGCCAAGACTCCAGGTGGTGCTTTGAAAGAAAACTCTATGGGCTTAGAAGTTGGTGAGAACGTCCTTCCTAGAACTTGTACTTGAATCATCCAGCACTCCTCTTCTGGTAAAGTGGCGTTGTACGTCCCGGTGAAGCTTGGTATTCCAATGTTAAGTACCTAGTGACTTCCTTCAAGTGGCGTCCAAATGGTGTGTCTTCATCCGGTTGTGCAAACTTGTTCTTCATCTCCGTCATCCTAAAGAGTGGAAAAATGGAGAGGAGTCAGAAATGAGTAGAGAACAGTGACCTATGGTTTATCTTAGTGGTCATGTCCTACACTCAGCGTGTGCTCTGATACCATCTTGTAGTGACCCGACCTTAGATGGTCAAGTCTCTGTGTTTCAGTGTCATCCCTGGATCGGTAATGCTGACACACACAGTACTCGAAGGATTTATAACAGAGTAGCAATCACACACTTATTACATCGAATGTCTCAAAAGAGAACTTATTACAATAATATGGCTTAAGGCCATCTAATGCGATAACAGCGGAAGGCTTGGAAGATAAAGTGAGTCCATCAACTCCAACGGCATAGCTGAGCTACACGGCAACGACCTATCGAACCTTACTCCTCGTCTGAAAAGTCTGCAACATAATACGTTGCAGCCCGAAAATGGGTCAGCACATGGAATATGCTGGCAATATAACACAATAGAGCAAGAATAATACCATCACTACATGCAATATTTTGCTAGTGGAAAGCTCTATGGTTATAGTTTTGCGAAAAGCCAATTTTTCCCTACAACAAAGGAATATACTTTATTTTAACTATCATGGTGTTTGAAACATCATTGAGAAGGTATAACCCCAACTCAATCCCAATTAAGGTAATTAACATCCCAGCAATATTAATCGAGAGTGATGAGATACATGCGAATACTCAAGTACTAGATACTCGTAATTGTCCGTAACCGGGACACGGCTAACCATGATTAGATTGTACACTCTGCAGAGGTTTATGACTTTTCCCCACAAGACTCGATCGCCTCCGTTGATTTCTCGTGACTACATGGTGTTTGAGAACCGGATGACCGAGACACGCCTTTCGTAAACATTAACTCTCTACTCCGGGTAGACCATACCAAACCTACAAAACCCACTACCTGCTGATCTACCTCTTCAAGAGCTTCACGTAACTTACTCAACTATGCTAGAGCCCATAGTAGCTTGTGGCTGCACACGGAAGTTTCTAGCATGAATAAACTCAGTTCCCTTTGAGCCTGGGTGGCGGTCCACAGGAAGATCACACGGGTACCCCGGGATTTCCAAAGATAAAGCAGACAACACTGGGTTCCCCAGGTGCCTCAATCCACCCAGATGTGTATTAAAGTTGCCACCTTAAGTTAAACCATTAATTAATAATCTCACATCTGTCATGGAATACACTCAAACCCAAACCACGTCTACGGGCATTGTATAGCAATATAAGTGACACGTAGAAGTAACTCCCAAGGGTTTGATAGTAACAGGGCAATAGGTTCTACCTCAACTACTACTTCCCAACCCACAAGTTAATGACATCCTAATCAATGCAATGTTTGAGGATTGGAACTAATGCATAAAAACTGGGTATGAAAAGAGTATGATCAAAGTGTTACTTGCCTTGCTGACGATCCGCGAATCCTAGAGACTCGTAGTAACACGCTTCGCACTCCGGGAATTCTATCGCAAGCAAACAATAACATACATAAGCAACAGGCAAAGATGCACAAGAAAAACTTCAACTCAAGGAGGCTGACCAGAAAGTTCAACTTAAGAACTCCGGTTCGCAAAAAGAATCAAACCAAACCGAGCAACGAAACTCAAACGGCGAAAGAAATAAGATCCGTTTACTAATCTGAACTAGGGTCAAATTTTATAGAGGCAAAAACTTGTTTGAGTTGGTTATTCCTAAAGAGGGTTTCGAGATGAAACTCCAGGCGCTTGAATCGCCTGATTCCGATAAAAGAGCGAAAAGTTATACTAGTTCGAACATCAGATCAGAAATCGCGATCAGGAAAATCGCTGAATAAATCCGATAAAAAGAAAAACAACAAACAGTTTAACGAACGAACATTCGTTAACTGAACCTAAACGAAGAACGCGTTCGTTAAAATGAACGAACGAGCGAACGCTCGCTAAATAAATAAACCGGAGAAAAAAACCGATCTATTTAAAAAAACGAAACTAGGGTTTTCTAAAAAACGAAAGTGGGTTTTCTCAAAAAACGGCGACTCGGGCGGTACCTCCGGCGGGGCTAGCGAGGGGCAGCGGGGCTCGGGGGGTGGTGGGGCTCGGGCGGCGGAGATTTAAAGGGGGGTGGCTTGGCTTGGGCGAGGGGGCGCCTGGGGAGGAGTCCGAGCCGGACTCTCCTCGGCATCCGTGCCAAGCACGCACGCGCGAGGAGGAGGTGGTCTTGGGCGGCGGGTCGGCCTGCTTCGGCCGGGCCTTAGGCCAAGCCGGGCGGATTTTTTTAATAGTTCCACCGATGAAAAATTCCTATAAAATAAAAAAATTCTAAAATACCAAAATAAATTTTCACCGCCTAAATGGAATATTTAGAACGAGATGAACATTTTCTTGGCCCCTAAAATGCAATTTTTAAACGCAAATTTTTCTAGGGCAAATAAAATTCCAAATAAAAATCAAATAAAATCCAAATAATGATTTTAACATTTTCCCTCCAATATTTCAATTATTTTGGAGAAGTCATATTATCTCCCCTCATTTATTTTTAATATGAAATATTTTCCGGAGAGAAGAATAATTAAAATCAAATATCCTCGTTCTCAGTATTTGATAAAAATCAAATATGAAAACCGGAAAATCCCCAACTCTCCCCGAGGATCCTTGAGTTGCTTAGGATTTCAAGGATTGCGGAACGAAGATGCAATAAAACATGATATGCATAGATGACCTATGTATAACATTCCAAATTGAAAATTTGGGATGTTACATGAGCAAGGGTTGGTTGCGCTTTTCAAGCACTCGTTGATGAAGTATCGTTCCTACCTAAGGCAAGCACACTTCGATGGCAAGCCTTTGAACGAAATTTCTGTAAAGTCTTCGGTGCTACATTTATCCGACAGTGACTGGAATAATCTTGTTACACATTAGTCTCGGCTGCAGCGTAAGGTACCGCTCTATGATATCACATCACAATTTGAACTACATTTCTGCATTTGCCTTAATGTCTCACTTGTACGAAAACTGTTAGCGTAAGAACATCCGCTCTCAAGGGACCATGTAATCTCGCAACTATACTGTATAATCGCATTGCTCTTGTGAGTACCTCTTGCCCTGTATGACCATACTTACTTTCATAGCTGTTTGATTATGTAGCATCACTGCACATGTTAGCCTCGTAATCGTCCATTTGGTGGGCATTATAAGATCTATATGGCTCTTACATAAATTTAGAATCAACCCAATGCTTTTAAAGAGGTTTAGCTCTGCAGTCCTCTTGTAAGGACTGAACGTGGTCTATCGCTGTACTTACATTAACAGCTACTTCCAGGGATTGGTAGTTGATTATGTAGCATCAATCGCATCTTATCTTCATTATCCTCTATCCCTTCCAAGATTATCATATCTATGATTACTCTCTACAAAATGTAGAGTACAGCAATGCTTATGAAGAAGATTTTGTGCTGAAATTCTTGAGTTATCCTTCCTTGACATGGAGAAGGGCATTATAAAGCCGGTGTTAACTGTTAATGTAAGTCAGTCCTTCTAAAGCCTTTATCCTCAATCGCTGTTTAATTTGCTCATACCGCCTATCGCTTATCGTTGTTTAGTTTGTCAGTGTCTATCAAAATGCATGTTCGTAAGAACCGTAAGTTCTAAGTTTTACTTGTAAAACCAAATTCATTATTCATACCATGCACATTACTTAATACTCCCTATATGTATGCTTGTTTTGTGGATCTATAATCCAAAGTGTGTGGTGAAGCAGCCCACGCTTGCACCTTGTCATCTCCTGTTTTATCTTATCGATGTGGTGATGATATGAACAACATGCCATGCACATTATCCAAAATAGATACAATGATTTTCTTTGCCCTTCATCTATGCTTGTTATGTTGCCATGGTAATCCAAAGAGTGTGTTGAAGCTCCCGCATTATGAACAATGCCAAATTATGCTATTGATATTTTGAACTTACTCTTTATTTTCTAATTTGAAATTGGATAGAATTGACAGAACAGTTATCATCTTTGTTTATACACATGCAAAACCTATCATCTCTCTGCTTTGTTTCAAGGTGATATGCCTGATGGCATGCACAAGTCTCGTCAAGGTTGTGAGACAAACCCAACATATATTGCAGAAAGAAGGCAAAACATCTTGAAGATAGCGAGACAACCCCAAAGTCTTGTCTTGATGCAAAGTTCAAGTTACTTGAGACTAACAATGACAAGCTCACAGAATTCGTTGTCTGAATCAGTTCGACTTCTTCAGTCCCAAGTTCTAGCAGAAAGGCAATCTGCAACTCAACTTCGACTTGAAGTCCTATTTCTAGGAAAGATTGCGGAGAACACCAATGAGAACCTCGTCGCTAAACAGCTACACTTGGAAGCTATGACCGACATGTTAGGTCGGTCTCACAGCCTTGCTCAAGAAATTATGCGCAGTTCCCTCTCAAGGCTAACCTTTCTTGAACTGTCTTGGAAGTGGTCTCGGTTCAGTATTATTTCGTTATGCTGCAATGGTGCCCAGTTTTTGTAATCTTCTTCTTCGTTGCGCTTTATGATCACTGGTGGCGAACTTCGATGCCTAGTGGATGTAATATACCTTAAATCCTTTATTGTATAGTGTAGGTTTATTATTAGTTACTATGCCGTAATTTCTTTATTGTATAGAGTAGGTTTGTTCTTAATTCCTACTAGTTACTGCCATCATTCGCTATCTGAAAAAAAAATCAGATGTAGTCGACCGTATCGAAACATTCGACTCTAACGGGCCAGGTTTTTAGCGGGCCACAATTGGGCCGACCTGTGTCTTTCTTGGGCCCGAATGATTGGGGCCTTCACACATTGCGCCAGGCCCAAACTTACACCGCCTATATTTTAGTTGGGCCTTTTGTCGACCCAGCTTTAGTTTGGCCCAGTAGCGTTGGGCCATTAATGTGTTGAATATTGTATCGGCCTCGTTATGGCCGAGATGAAACCACGGGCCTTTAGCAGGCCAAAATGCATGTTGGGCCTCAATTTTCACTAGTCGTCGACGGGCCTTCAGCAGGCCGAAATGTAGACCGGGCCGTTTTGGGCCCAGATAGCTCACAGGGACGTTACCAGGCCGAAACATATCTCGGACCTTAGTTGGCCCACTGTCATGGGCCTTTAAGAGGCCGAAAGCTTAGTACAGGCATCAACGGGCCGAATTACGCGACAGGCCTTTAACGGGCCCAAAGTCACGTTGGGCTTAACTGTTGCCACCTTTAGCACGGGTCGTTAGTGGGCCCCATGTCCCGTCGGCAGCACGGGCCAATCCCAGGCCGAAAGTCATACCGGGCTGAAATGGGCCCATGTCTACATCAGGCCTCTAACAGGCCGAAAGTCACTGGGCTGTAGTTGGGCCCAAATATTTGGCGAACAATTAACAGGCCAGATATGGCTTCGGGCCGCAAATGGGCCCAAATATTGGGCAAACAATTAACGGGCCAGATCTGGCTTCGGGCCATAAATGGGCCCAAATATTGGGCGAACAATTAATGGGCCGATCCGGCTTTCGTCAAACGGGCCTTTATTAAGCAGTGCCGTTATTGGGCTGGCCCACTAGTACCGATTAAGTTCTACGGGCCTTTGACCGGGCGGCCTTTTTAACCTATATGGGCCTCTGTTGGGCCCAACCACGTGTCAACGATCATAGGCATGTCTCCTCCAATGGACGGCGTAAATCGCCCACTAACGAGCCGACAGGTGTTCCTTCGCCAATCGAATTTTACACGGAAATTTCCCATTGGTCGTCTGTTAACGGGTTATCGGATCCAAAATCCGACATGATAGCTTAACGGCGTTCCGTTGGTGGATGCCACGGTCGGTCACCCTTGACGAAAGCACTTCGTGATGCGCGATTTATCGTCATGGAAGTGGACACTTCCGTGATGATAATTTTGGTAATGTCATGGAACACTTCTCGACAAAGGCAGTATGACTATCTTGATTCTGTCATAAATTTTTCATGGATGTACATGCATGACAAAAAACGCGACCTACTGTGACAAACACGTATCATCACAGAAGTGTATTTTTTGTAGTGACGTGACGGTTTTAATCCCGCTTTTTGTTAATTAAGCAGGTAATTCTCTTTGACCTTTTTAATGAACCGGACCTGTGGACCGCGTTAAAAAACTCGCTCCTTTTCTACTTATTATATTGGAAAAAACATCACTACTATCACTCTCTCACCGCACGGTCACGACACAAGCCTTCACTCTCTCCCTGCCAAGGCGGTGGTGTTGCCATCTCTCTCTAGCTCCTCGCCATGGCATGGCCGCCGCTATATCTCCCTGCATGGCTACTCCTAGCTGCCTCCTCTCCATGGCGTGTCACTCAGCCCACACCCTTCTCTCACCGCCGCCTCCATCCCCCATGGTATCGCTCATCCCGTCCACTCCCCGCCACGGCGTTGCCAACACATCTGGCACGGCGAGCAGCAAGATCCGACCGGGAGGCGCAGAAGGCCTCGTCGATATCCGTTCGCAGAAGTCCATGTAGCTGGCCCGTCTGGATTTAGGCGAGATGACCTCGGGCACAGGGTGTGGCTTGACGAGTTGGAGGGATGGCTCCCTGGTCGTCGGGCACGGTCTTCTACGTCAGCCGAGACGCGTCGTCCATCTCCATGGCGGGGCCATCCCAGGCAGCGGCGGAGTAGCCTCCAGGGAAAGCCGGACCAAGCGCAAGCACGACAAGTAACTTGAGGCGCCGCAATGTGACCGTGAGTGCCCCTCCCACCCCCTATTGCCTTAGGCTCAGTAACTATAGGGGTTTCGTTCTGATTCATGTTGGTGACGGGGAAGTACATTTGCTCTTGCGCATCTGGTCTGCTAAATGTGAAGATTTTTCTGGTTTACATGCATTATCTGCTACCAATTCGAGCATATACACGGTATGACATCCTAGCCAAAGAATCTAGTTCAAGCGAAGCTGTAATCTTAAAAAATTTACTTGGTATTACAATAACTGAGTGTCTTACTGAATTCCTTGATCGAATTTGAAATTTTGGTGTGTCTCAGAAGGATGCTCCTTTTGATGGACTGAATGATTTTACAGAATTTATTCTTATGTGTGTGCAGTGGGAGTCTTGTACACGAAGAAGTACTACAAACTGGCCAAGCACCAGTGTTGGATGCGTCAAATTTCGGACTGATCAAACCCAACAGCCTCGTTCGGTTCAGGAGGATGGTTCAGGACATGCTGTTGGGGAACGTAGTAATTTCAAAAAAAATCCTACGCACACGCAAGATCATGGAGATGCGTAGCAACGAGAGGGGAGAGTGTTGTCCACGCATCAGAGACCTGGTATGGGATATACCCGTGGTATGACCCGCCGGAGTTATGACCGGCGGACTTGGCGATTCACCGTAAGACCGGCCGAGCGTGGGACTCACGGTGACCCGCCTGAGCTTGGCGATTCACGATAGCCCGCCTAATATTGCCGATTCATTAGTAACCCGGTAGGCGGGTCGATGGACAACAAGGCCCAAAGCCCGTAAGGCCGGCTCACGTTATGATGGGCCGGCTTAAGAGGAAAGGATGACAAATATTTCCTTTATGAGGAAGCAAGACCGGACTTGTATTTAACTTGTAAGAGAAGATAGACTAGTCCTAGTCCTACTAGGACTCCACATGTAACCCGCCCCTCTAACTTATATAAGGAGGGGCAGGGCTCCCCAAGGGGGGAACAATAAACAATATTTAGAGCTAGACACAAAGGGGGAGCCGTCTTATGCGGCGACTCTCGATGAACATAATGAGATCTAGCCTCAAACAGCATGTAGGGCTATTCTGGATGATGTTTCCGCCACCAAGCTGTCTAAATCCTTGTCTTGTCTGCTATGCTCTCTCGTCCCGATCAACCCCTCTCAAGCTACCGCATAGATGCGTTGGCCTCGCGACTAAGTCCTGACACTAAGGACATCTGCCGTGACAATTCCACGACAGTTGGCGCCCACCGTGGGGCCTTGCGCATGGTGGTGTTGAGTTCTTGAAGGGATCTCTCCCAGGGATCGAGGAGCTTGCGAGATCATCCAGGGAAGAACAGTCATCGATGCAAGTTTAAGTTTGAGATGTTAGGGTTTCAGACGCAGCCGCATTACCCACCGGAAGGCAGATATATTTTTGGGGCGCCGCGCCAAGTCATACGCTTTTTACGCCATCCGAAAACCATAGGATTCACCACGACGGCCGCACAGACCCGGAAGGTTGATGTTGGTCCGCCGCCGTCAAGTTGCGATATTTTTGTTGAGTCGCCGACTTGTTACTTCGATTAAATCAAAGAGTGCATGAACCGTGCATTGTTTACATCGCATTAAGCATCAACCTGATGTTTTCAAGTACTAGTGCGCCACTAGAAGGCAAGGAGAGTACGTTTTGAATTAATACATCATCAGAGGCCGAGTCAGTTCTTTCTTTGACAACTCCGATTGCCACAAGGAAGCGACGAAGAGATTAATTCCATAATTGAGAAAAAAGTTGCCACGTTGGACCGGTCCTTGAGGCAACCTACAGCGTCCTTGTTCCTAGGATGAAGGGGAGCACCTACAGCACCCGGATTCGCCTTCACTTAGCTGTCGTCGCCGTTTGACCGAGTTCGCCTCTGCTATAGCCCCCATTACAGGTTCAACGTGCCGGCGCTCCTAAACCGCCCGGCGCTTCACGCCTCCGCTGCCGGGTCTGTGGCTGCACCCCGAGCTGCCGCGTTCGTCTTCAAACCGCCATTATGGTGTAACTCGCTCTAAGCCGCCACTGCCTTGCAGCGCACTGAGCGCCGCTTCATCGCTCTGTGTTAAGCCGTGATACTATTCCGTGGAAGTAACCGGTGCAAGTGGCAGGGCCGGGTGATTCAAGTCCAAGGCTGGAACTTGGAAGGCCACTAGCAAGCTATGTGTGCATGCGTGGCAAATAAAAAGCAAATCATGCCAAAAGGAAAAGGGAGCAAGCTTTCACACAGAGAAACAAGCTAAAAGACTCACGGTCGAAGTTAAAACACACACAAGAAAGGTGTGCTACTGGTTAATGGGAACGACCTACCTCAAAATTCGATGGATAGGTGGTTAGTTGATTGGACGTGAAGGTCATCACTCCATGGCGGATAATTTCTGGCCTACCACATCAGGTGATATCCATCTAAAATATATTTTATTAGTGCATATTATTTTTATCAAAGAGCAGTTTATCTTTGCCTTGGTCTGCAATATTGTATGCAGGACAATTATTCATTATAAACGTGGTTTATACCATGGGTACGGCACGCTACCGGCAACGCCCCTGCCGGTGTTCGTCCGCGCTACATTACACGGTGAATGGACGCGTGCAAGACGCCGCCTTACGGCCCGGTTTACGCCAGCTTGCCGACCGTGCTCGCGTTGACTCGCCCCTACCGAGCCGGTTTGCAACACCGTGGCGGTTCATCCGTCCAAGCCACCTCTAATACTGTGGACGCTTTCTACCGTCCATTTATTGCGGCCTGGTCTACATCAACATACCAGGCCGCACTGCTCTACATGAGCAAGTCACAGCTTGGGTAGCCCGGTTTTCTTTCAAAATGGAGGCAAATTATCATATACTATCAACCACCGCTCACACCGGATGGCTCAATGGGCAGGCGCACAAGTCGCCGCCACTACGGTTTGGTTAACTTCAAATCGCCATTGAAGGAACCATTGGCCGAAAGGTCGACACGGCTCATACGGGATCATTTATAACCCGCCGCAGTCATCACAACCTTCGGTGGATTCACATCGTGTTATCAACACCAATGATATACAAGTTATGCCGGTTTATATCACGGTCAAATATGGAGAGTTTCAAGACAACTCCTCGAGTCACCTTGAGACTCGGGGCTACGATGACATGACTAAGCAAATCTTGCCGGCCAGCAAATTTAAGAACCCGGTGACGATGGAGGGAAAGATAACCCGGTCCCGGAGGCTACTGTTATTTGAAGGTCGTCGAAAAATTTCCGCTTAGTAAGTATATGACAGTTACAAAATCCGGCTCAATGAAGAAGTTCCGATCATCGAAGGATTCCTTTTAAAATCCGCTCAAGGGAAGTCGATGTCGTTGAAGCTCTCAAATATCTGGTTTACAATCCGGTTCAAGGGAAATCTGTTCTCCCACAAAGCTCTGAAGCGCCCAAATCCGGTTTAACAATGTCCGGTTCAAAAAAGAATTAACTTCTCGCAAGTTCGAGTTTAAAGACCGTCAGAAAATTTCCGGCTGAAAATGAAGATTCCGGTTTAAAATCCAAGTCAAGGGAAAGATGTCTCCCACAAAGCTTTGAAGCCCTCAATATCCGGTTCAAGAAGAATTTATCTCTTGCAAAAAAGTTAAAAATTAACGAAGAGGACCTGCTGCCATGATGCGCGGTTCAAACATGGGTATCCTGCCTTATTGGCCTAACATATTATTGATCACATGGGGGCTCCTGCTTCATAAAGCGGGGTCTCTGTTCTTTTTTACATCATGCATGGTTACACGGAGGTTCTGTCTTAAAGCGGCCTCCGGTTTACCTCTTGGGTTAGCTTTTCAAAGCACCATGTTATGTCACTTGGGGGCTTGGTCGTGTCCGAACCAATGCAACACCTCTTGATAGGCGAAAGCCACCAGATCACTTGGGGACATGGTCAAGTCTGAACCAGTCACGCCTCTTGATCGGCCTAAGGCCACAGAGTCACTTGGGGCTTGGTCAAACCCGAACCATTGCCACGCCACTTGATCGGCATAATGCCACGGTTTCGCTTGGGGACCTGCTGACTTGAACCATAGCTACACCTTATTGGGAGCTTGGTCGTGTCCACCATGGTAACACCATCCGATCGGCTCAAGAAAGCCTCTTTTGCAAACGGTCTTATCATTGCCTTTGCTTCCATATTTTTCATAATTGTTATTTGATTTTTGTTGCGTTTTTAAACCGACATTGTTAAACCGGTTCAAACTGTCAATTACAAATTGGCGGAACACGGTCAAATCCTAATCCAAGACTATCTCGCCCGGTTTGATTTTATGTTACCATCTTATTATGGAGTAAACCGTGTTCATTAACCCGCTTGACTTTCAATTACAAATTGTCAAGACATGATCAAATCATAATCCGGAGACTATCCGCCGGTCTGGTTTGACTACGAGTCGCCAATATTATATATGGTTAAACCGGTGTTTATCACAACCCGGTACGGTTTTATCATAAACCGACACGGTATGAAAGGAGTTATCATTACTCAAGATTGGGGTATCACCCTTACTACAAAAAATTGGTAAACCAATGATGTGATTCAATGTCACAGGTATGATATATTTCATTGATTATTCTTAAAGTGCAGCCTTGGTTATAAACCTGGGTTATATGTTGGGCATTATGACCCGTCCGTGGTAAACCGCCAGACACTTTAAACTTGTTGTATGCGAGACAGGTTGAATAAAGCATGATGATAAATTATCCGTGTTTATTAAACCGGCCGGCTTTAAGACGATATGTCGCCAAGATATGATGAGAAATTATCCGTGTTTGTTAACCCGGCCTGGCTTTGGACTATAAGTCGCCAGTACATATTTGGATTGCGCCATTGGAATCATGCGCTTATAAATCATTGGGTTATATTATTCAAATAGCCAAACTTGGCTGAATTTTCATTATGATATTGAATGAATAAGGTTTTTCATACCAGATTATATTATCTTGAATAGCCAACATGGCTAGATTTTTATTATCGTTATCAATGACCAATATTATGATTGAGGTTTTCAAAGTCGCTTTAGCACAATGGCTATCATATTATCAATAGATATGATTTTTTCTACAATTGAAGGAATAGTCCCGAAGTTGCGCAGCCTCACGACCCGCACTTGGGGGCTACATTATTTAAAGTTGCGATTACATCAAATATGCAAGTCTCATGTCGCTGCAAGCAGGCACCATGACACTTGGGGGCTAATGCAAAGTAATTTTTTGCTCATATTATTGAAGACCCGACTCATCACATTATAATGAGTCGACCCTTGGGGGCTACCAATTGCTCCTGTCAACAATTCAAGGTACACAAGTCTTAATCCATTATATTGAAAGGTCCACTACTCAGTTGGTAGAGTACAAAGCTCTTAACCTTATGGACGTGGGTTCGAGCCCCATGGTGAGGATTACATCATATGATATTATTTTTTAATGAAGTATATATGAAGTCCCAGCTCAGTATTCTCTTACTAAGCCGGCCCTTGGGGACTACATGTTGTTGTTCAAGTCTACATGATCATATTTATGAAGTCCCTGCTCATTATTGCATAATGACCCGGCCCTTGGGGGCTACACATCATTGCTCAAATCTATATGATTATACCTACAAAGTCCCTGCTTATTATTGCATAATGACCCAAAGACTTGGGGGCTACATAATATGGAGTATTCAGTTTTTACTAAGTGACTGGATGAACAACATGGATTTCTTCTTAAGTGGCAGATTTAGATTAAAACAAGTCTTAAGCCATCACTTTGTTCTACTCAAGACTTGGGGGCTACAGTATTATATTATTATGGAAAACTATTTTCAAATTCTCTCGTTATGAGCAAACCGGATTGACCCAAGGCCACCAACCATTACGACCTTGTGTCTGCAACCCGCGCCATCAATAAACATGAACGGCATTGGCAACAATCATGACCCGAATTATCAGTTTTATAACCCGCAATTTTGGTAATATTAAACCGGCAAGTTTTACATCTTCAGACCGGCTGAACATCAGTTGAATATTTGAAAACTAATATTTTTGTCAAGTCAGAGCATTCAAAGCCGATTCAAGAGGATTCTTTATTTACAAAATATTTTCTACAAGCAAATTGGTTATGAAACTGGTCTATTGACTCGGATTTTTTAGAAGGAAGAAATGACAAGGATTTAAGGATGATCAGGTGCCGGTTTACAGGAATTTTTAAACCCGGAGTACAACCTGTCAAAGTTGTTCTAGTGTTTATTTTGCAGGATCAGTTTAACATGGATAAATCCAAATTAAACTGGGGGCTAATGTCGGGGATATACCCCGTGGTATGACCCGGCCGGAGTTATGACCCGGCCGGACTTGGCGATTCACCAGAAGACCCGGCTGGAGCGTGGTGACTCACTGGTGACCCGCCTGGAGCTTGGCGATTCACAGATAACCCGCCCAATATTGCCGATTCATTAGTATCCCGGCGGGCGGGTCAGATGGACAACAAGGCCCAATGCCCAGAAGGCCGGCTCACGTTATGATGGGCCGGCTTAAGAGGAAAGGGATGACAAATATTTCCTTTATGAGGAAGCAAGACCCGGACTTGTATTTAACTTGTAAGAGAAGATAGACTAGTCCTAGTCCTACTAGGACTCCACATGTAACCGCCCCTCTAACTTATATAAGGAGGGGCAGGGCTCCCCAAGGGGGGAACAATAAACAATATCTAGAGCTAGACACAAAGGGGGAGCCGGCTTATGCGGCGACTCTCGATGAGCATAATGAGATCTAGCCTCAAACAGCATGTAGGGCTATTCCGGATGATGTTTCCCGGGGCCCGAAGCTGTCTAAATCCTTGTCTTGTCTGTTGCGTCTCTCGTCCCGATCAACCCCTCTCAAGCTACCGCATAGATGCGTTGGCCTCGCGACTAAGTCCTGACACTAAGGACATCTGCTGTGACAATTCCACAACATAGACCGAAAGCGGAACCGTTATGACAACGCGGTTGATGTAGTCGTACGTCTTCACGATCGACCGATCCTAGTACCGAACGTACGGCACCTCCGCGATCTACACACGTTCAGCTCGGCGACGTCCCACGAACTCACAATCCAGTAGAGCTTCGAGGGAGAGCTTCATCAGCACGACGGCGTGATCACGGTGATGATGAAGCTACCGACGCAGGGCTTCGCTTAAGCACTGCTACGATATGACCGAGGTGGATTATGGTGGAGGGGGGCACCGCACACGGCTAAGAGATCAATGATCAACTTATGTGTCTATGGGATGCCCCCCTCCCCCGTATATAAGGGAGTGGAGGAGGGGGGCGGCCCTCTATGGCGCGCCCTGGAGGAGTCCTACTCCCATCGGGAGTAGGATCCCCCCTTCCCTAGTTGGACTAGGAGAGAAGGAAGGGGGAGAGAGGGAGGAAGGAAAGGGGGGGGGCGCCGCCCCCCTCCTAGTCCAATTCGGACCAGAGGGGAAGGGGACGCGCGGCCTGCCCTAGCCTCCTCTCTCTCTTCACTATGGCCCAATAAGGCCCATACACTTACCGGGGGGTCCGGTAACCTCCTGGTACTCCGGTAAATTCCCGAATTCACCCGGAACTATTCCGATGTCCAAATATAGGCTTCCAATATATCGTTATTTATGTCTCGACCATTTCGAGACTCCTTGTCATGTACGTGATCATATCCGGGACTCCGAACTACCTTCTGTACATCAAAACACATAAACTCATAATACCGATCGTCACCGAACGTTAAGCGTGCGGACCCTACGGGTTCGAGAATTATGTAGACATGACCGAGACTCATCTCCGGTCAATAACCAATAGCGGAACCTAGATGCTCATATTGGTTCCTACATATTCTACGAAGATCTTTATCGGTCAAACTGCATAACAACATACGTTGTTCCCTTTGTCATCGGTATGTTACTTGCCCGAGATTCGAGCGTCGGTATCTCAATACCTTGTTCAATCTCGTTACCGGCAAGTCTCTTTACTCATTCCGTAATACATCATCCCGCAACTAACTCATTAGTCACATTGCTTGCAAGGCTTATAGTGATGTGCATTACCGAGAGGGCCCAGAGATACCTCTCCGACAATCGGAGTGACAAATCCTAATCTCGATCTATGCCAACTCAACAAGTACCATCGGAGACACCTGTAGAGCACCTTTATAATCACCCAGTTACATTGTGACGTTTGGTAGCACGCAAAGTGTTCCTCCGATATTCGGGAGTTGCATAATCTCATAGTCATAGGAACATGTATAAGTCATGATGAAAGCAATAGCAATATACTAAACGATCAAATGCTAAGCTAACAGAACGGGTCAAGTCAATCACATCATTCTCTAATGATGTGATCCCGTTAATCAAATGACAACTCATGTCTATGGCTAGGAAACTTAACTTTCTTTGATTCAACGAGCTAGTCAAGTAGAGGCATACTAGTGACACTCAGTTTGTCTATGTATTCACACATGTACTAAATTTCCGGTTAATACAATTCTAGCATGAATAATAAACATTTATCATGATATAAGGAAATATAAATGACAACTTTATTATTGCCTCTAGGGCATATTTCATTTAGTCTCCCACTTGCACTAGAATCAATAATCTAGTTCACATCGCCATGTGATTTAACACCAATAGTTCACATCACCATGTGATTAACACCCATAGTTCACATCGCCATGTGATCGACACTCAATGGGTTTACTAGAGTCAGTAATCTTAGTTCACATCGCCATGTGATTAACACCCAAAGAGTACTAAGGTGTGATCATGTTTTTCTTGTGAGAGAAGTTTAGTCAACGGGTCTACCATATTCAGATTCGTATGTATTTTGCAAATTTCAATGTCAACAATGCTCTGCACGGAGCTACTCTAGCTAATTGCTCCCACTTTCAATATGTATCCAGATTGAGACTTAGAGTCATTTGGATCAGTGTCAAAATTTGCATCGACGTAACCCTTTACGATGAACCTTTTGTCACCTCCATAATCATGAAACATATCCATATTCCACTAAGGATAATTTTGACCGTTGTCCAGTGATCTACTCCTAGATCACTATTGTACTCCCTTGGCAAACTCAGTGTAGGGTATACAATAGATCTGGTACACAACATGACATACTTTATAGAACCTATGGCTGAGGCATAGGGAATGACTTTCATTCTCTTTCTATCTTCTGCCGTGGTCGGGCTTTGAGTCCTACTCAATTTCACACCTTGTAACACAGGCAAGAACTCTTTCTTTGACTGTTCCATTTTGAACTATTTAAAAATCTTGTCAAGGTATGTACTCATTGAAAAAACTTATCAAACGTCTTGATCTATCTCTATAGATCTTGATGCTCAATATGTAAGTAGCTTCATCGAGGTCTTTCTTTGAAAAACTCCTTTCAAACACTCCTTTTATGCTTCCAGAAAATTCTACATCATTTCTGATCATCAATATGTCATTCACATATACTTATCAGAAAGGTTGTAGTGCTCCCACTCACTTTCTTGTAACTATAGGCTTCATCGCAAGTCTGTATAAAACTATATGCTTTGCTCAACTCATCAAAGCGTATATTCCAACTCTGAGATGCTTTGCACTAGTCCATGGATGGATTGCTGGAGCTTGCACATTTTTTTAGAACCTTTGGGATCGATAAAACCTTCTGGTTGCATCATATACAATTCTTCTTTAAGAAATCCATTAAGAAATGTAGTTTTGACATCCATTTTCCAGATTTCATAAAATGTGGCAATTTGCTAACATGATTCAGATAGACTTAAGCATCGCTACGAGTGAGAAAATCTCATCGTAGTCAACACCTTGAACTTTGTCAAAAACCTTTTTCGACAAGTCTATCTTTGTAGATAGTAACACTACTATCAGCGTCCGTCTTCCTCTTGGAGATCCACTTATTTTCTACGGCTTGCCGATCATCGGACAAGTCAACCAAAGTCCACGCTTTGTTCTCATACATGGATCCCATCTCAGATTTCATGGCCTCAAACCATTTCGCGGAATCTGGGCTCATCATCGCTTCCTCATAGTTGGTAGGTTTGTCATGGTCTAGTAACATGACTTCCAGAACAGGATTACCGTACCATCCTGGTGCGGAACGTGCTTCGATTGACCTACAAGGTTTAGTAGTAACTTGATCTGAAGTTTCATGATCATTATCATTAGCTTCCTCACTAATTGGTGTAGGAATCACTGGAACTGATTTATGTGATGAACTGCTTTCCAATTTGGGAGCAGGTACAATTACCTCATCAAGTTCTACTTTCCTCTCACTCACTTCTTTCGAGAGAAACTCCTTCTCCAGAAAGAATCCATTCTTAGCAACAAAGATCTTGCCTTCGGATCTATGATAGAAGGTGTACCCAAAATATTCTTTTGGGTATCCTATGAAGACGCACTTCTCCGATTTGGGTTCGAGCTTATCAGGTTGAAGCTTTTTCACATAAGCATCGCAACCCCAAACTTTAAGAAACGACAGCTTAGGTTCCTAGCCAAACCATAGTTCATACAGTGTCGTCTCAACGGATTAGACGGTGTCCTATTTAATGTGAATGCAGCTGTCTCTAATGCATAACCCCAAAACGTTAGTGGTAAATTGATACGTCTCCAACGTATCTATAATTTTTGATTGCTCCATGCTATATTATCTATTGTTTTGGACTATATTGGGCTTTATTTTCCACTTTTATATTACTTTTGGGACTAACCTATTAACCGGAGGCCCAGCCCAGAATTGCTATTTTTTGCCTATTTCAGTGTTTCAAAGAAACAGAATATCAAACGGAGTCCAAACGGAATGAAACCTTCGGGAACGTGATTTTCTCATCAGATAAGACCCAGGGGACTTGGACCCTCCGTCAAGAAAGTTACGAGGCGGCCACGAGGTGGAGGGCGACCCCCTAGGGCGCCCTGCCTCGTGGGCCCCTCAAGCTCCACCGACGCATTCTTCCTCCTATATATACCCACGCACTTCAACAGATCGATCACGGAGCCAAAACCTAATTCCACCGCCGCAACTTTCTCAGATCCACGAGATCCCGCCTTGGGGCCTGTTCCGAGTTCACGGAAGGATTCCACCACGGAGGGCTTCTACATCATCATCATAGCCTCCGATGAAGTGTGAGTAGTTTACCTCAGACCTTCAGTCCATAGTTAGTAGCTAGATGGCTTCTTCTCTCTTTTTGGATCTCAATACAATGTTGTCCCCCTATCTCGTGGAGATCTATTCGATGTAATCTTCTTTTTGCGGTGTGTTTGTTGAGACCGATGAATTGTGGGTTTATGATCAAGATTATCTATGAGCAATATTTGAATATTTCCTGAATTCTTTTATGTATGATTGAGTTATCTTTGCAAGTCTCTTCGAATTATCCGTTTGGTTTGGCCAACAAGATTGGTAGTTCTTGCGCTGGGAGAAGTGCTTAGCTTTGGGTTCAATCTTGCGGTGTCCTTACCCAATGACAGAAAGGGTTGCAAGGCACGTGTTGTATTGTTGTCATCGAGGATAACAAGATGGGGTATTTATCATATTGCATGAATTTATTCCTCTACATCATGTCATCTTGCTTAAGCCGTTACTCTGTTTTCATTAACTTAATACTCTAGATGCATGCTGGATAGTGGTAGATGAGTGGAGTAATGTAGTAGATGCAGGCAGGAGTCGGTCTAGTTGTCTCGGACGTGATGCCTATATACATGATCATACCTAGATATTGTCATAACTATGCTCAATTCTGTCAATTGCTCAACAGTAATTCGTTCACCCACGTAAATTACCTATGCTCTTGAGAGAAGCCACTAGTGAAATCTATGGCCCCCGGGTCTATTTTCATCATATTAATCTTCTTACGCTTTATTATAGCTTTGCTCTTTACTTTGCCTTTTATGTTACTTTGCATCTTTATACCAAAAAATATATCAAAAATATTATCTATCATCTCTATCAGATCTCACTCTCGTAAGTGACCATGAAGGGATTGACAACCCCTATTCGCGTTGGTGGTGATGAGCTATTTGCTTTGTGTAGGTACGAGGGACTCGCGAGTGGCCTCCTACTGGATTGATACCTTGGTTCTCAAAAACTGAGGGAAATACTTATGCTACTCTGCTGCATCATCCTCTCCTCTTCGGGGAAAACCAACGCAAGCTCAAGACATAGCAAGAAGGATTTCTGGCGCCATTGCCGAGGAGTCTACGCACAAGTCAACATACCAAGTACCCATCACAATCCCTTATCTCTCGCATTACATTATTTGCCATTTGCCTCTCGTTTTCCTCTCCCTCACTTCACCCTTGCCGTTTTATTCGCCCTCTCTTTCCCAATCTCCCTTCTCTTTTCTGTTTGCCTTCCCGTTGCCATGGCCGAGTCAAAAAGAACTAAGGGACCTTTCCAGGGCTCTAATACCTTGGATAACCCTTCTATCCTCTCTAAGCGCATAAATAATGATGCTATAGAAAGACCCACCGGGGTCTCCAATGAGAGCTTGAATAATGTTGATGAGGATAACTCTGGAATTTTTCGCTATTTACTTGATGAGTCTTTAAAAGATGCTTGGGATAGGTTACTTAGGATTCGGGCTAGCTATGTACCACAATATCAAATTGAGGTTTACTTAAAGAGTTTCTATATTCGATTGCCCACTTCTTTCAAACAAGTTCTAGACTCTATTTTTGATGAAGGTTCTCTTGAAGGGGATGCTATAGATACCTATGAAAGAATTAAAACTATATTCGGGCACCCCATGAATGATAAGGTCGAACCAACTACTCTCTTGTGCTTTTATCAAAATGAAATTATTAAAGAGATGAAGTCTAGTTTAGAGGCAAACTTCCGTAACGTGCTTAATCTTAATTTTTCCATTAATGGCCATGTTCTTACCTTAAATAAAAGAATGAATGCCATAGAAAGGAAATCCTCCTCTCCGAGTGCCAAAGATGGCACCCGTTAGATCTATCCTTGCTTTTATGCCTAGCTAGGGGCGTTAAACGATAGCGCTTGTTGGGAGGCAACCCAATTTTATTTTAGTTTTTTTGTTTTTGTTTCTGTTTAGGAATAAATAACCCATCTACCTTCTGTTTAGATGTGGTTTTATGTTTTAATTAGTGTTTGTGCCAAGTTAAACCTATAGGATCTTCTTGGATAATAGTTATTTGATCTTGCTGTAATTTCCAGAAACTTTCGGTTCACGAAAAAAATTGTTAAAAATCACCAGAACGTGATAAAATAGTGATTACAATTGCTTCTGATCAATAAACAAATTGCCTAGGTCGTCCTATTTTGGCTGAATGTTTGGAGTTCCAGAAGTTTGCGTTAGTTACAGATTACTACAGACTGTTCTGTTTTTGACAGATTCTGTTTTTCGTGTGTTGTTTGCTTATTTTGATGAATCTATGGCTAGTAAAATAGTTTATAATCCATAGAGAAGTTGGAATACAGTAGGTTTAACACCAATATAAATAAAGAATGAGTTCATTACAGTACCTTGAAGTGATCTTTTGTTTTTTTTCGCTAACGGAGCTCACGAGATTTCTGTTGAGTTTTGTGTTGTGAAGTTTTCAAGTTTTGGGTGAATTTTTTTGATGGATTATGGAACAAGGAGTGGCAAGAGCCTAAGCTTGGAGATGCCCATGGGACCCCCATGATAATCCAAGGACACCAAAAAGTCAAAGCTTGGGGATGCCCTGAAGGCATCCCTCTTTAAATCCACTTCCATCAAGAATTTTACTTGAGCTACATTTTTATTCACCACATGATATGTGTTTTTCTTGGAGTGTCTTGTATTATTTGCGTCTTTGCTTGTTAGTTTACCACAATCATCCTTTCTGTACACACCTTTTGAGAGAGCCATACATGAATTGGAATTTGTTAGAATACTCTATGTGCTTCACTTATATCTTTTGAGCTTGATAGTTTTGCTCTATGTGCTTCACTTATATCTTTTGAGCTTGATAGTTTTGCTCTAGTACTTCACTTATATCTTTTAGAGCACGGTGGTGGATTTGTTTTAAAAAAACTGTTGATCTCTCATGCTTCACTTAGATTATTTTGAGAGTCTTAAATAGCATGGTAATTTGCTTAAAATAATAATATGCTTGGTATTAAAGATTTGTAAAACTTTCTTTTGAGTGTGTTGAATACTAAGAGAAGTTTGATGCTTGATAATTGTTTTGAGATATGGAGGTGATAATATTAGAGTCATGCTAGTTGAGTAATTGTGAATTTGAGGAATACTTGTGTTAAAGTTTGTGATTCCCGTAGCATGCACATATGGTGAACCGTTGTGTGATGAAGTCGGAGCATGATTTATTTATTGATTGTCTTCCTTATGAGTGGCGGTCCGGGACGAGCGATGGTATTTTCCTACCAATCTATCCCCCTAGGAGCATGCGCGTAATACTTTGCTTTGATAACTTGTAGATTTTTGCAATAAGTATATGATTTATTTATGACTAATGTTGAGTCCATGGATCATACGCTCTTTTCTTACCCTTCCACCATTGCTAGCCTCTCTAATACCGCGCACTTTTCGCCGGTATCATACACCCACCATATACCTTCCTCAAAACAGCCACCATACCTACCTATCATGGCATTTCCATAGTCATTCATATATTGCCATGCAACTTTCCACCGTTCCGTTTATTATGACACGCTCCATCATTGTCATGTTGCTTAGCATGATCATTTAGTTGACATCGTATTTGTGGCAAACCCACCGTTCATAATTCTTTCATACATGTCACTTATGAATCATTGCATATCCCGGTACACCGCCGGAGGCATTCATATAGAGTCATATTTTGTTCTAAGTATCGAGTTGTAACTGTTGAGTTGTAAGAAAAATAAAAGTGTGATGATCATCATTTTTAGAGCATTTTCCCAAGTGAAGAAAGGATGATGGAGACTATGATTCCCCCATAAGTCGGGATGAGACTCCGGACGAGAAAGAAAAAAAAGAGAAAAGAGGCCATAAAAAAAGAGAGAAAAGGCCCACTAAAAAATGAGAGAAAGAGAGAAGGGACAATGTTACTATCCTTTTACCACACTTGTGCTTCAAAGTAGCACCATGATCTTCATAATAGAGAGTCTCTCGTTTTGTCACTTTCATATACTAGTGGGAATTTTTCATTATAGAACTTGGCTTGTATATTCCAATGATGGGCTTCCTCAAATTGGCCTAGGTCTTCATGAGCAAGCGAGTTGGATGCACACCTACTTAGTTTCTTTTGTTGAGCTTTCATATGCTTATAGCTCTAGTGCATCCGTTGCATGGCAATCCCTACTCACTCACATTGATGTCTATTGATGGACATCTCCATAGCCCGTTGATACGCCTAGTTGATGTGAGACTATCTTCCCTCTTTTTGTCTTCTCCACAACCACCATTCTATTCCACATATAGTGCTATATCCATGGCTCACGCTCATGTATTGCGTGAAGATTGAAAAAGTTTTGAAAATGTTAAATTATGAAACAATTGCTTGGCTTGTCATCGGGGTTGTGCATGATTTAAATACTTTGTGTGATGAAGATAGAGCATAGCCAGACTATATGATTTTGTAGGGATAACTTTCTTTGGCCATGTTATTTTGAGAAGACATGATTGCTTTGTTAGTATGCTTGAAGTATTATTATTTTTATGTCAGTATGAACTTTTATCTTGAATCTTTTGAATCTGAATATTCATACCACAATTAAGAAGAATTACATTGAAATTATGCCAAGTAGCACTCCGCCTCAAAAATTCTCTTTTTATCATTTACCTACTCGAGGACGAGCATGAATTAAGCTTGGGGATGCCTGATACATCTCCAACGTATCTATAATTTTTGATTTCTCCATGCGATATTATCTATTGTTTTGGTCTATATTGGGCTTTATTTTCCACTTTTATATTACTTTTGGGACTAACCTATTAACCGGAGGCCCAGCCCAGAATTGCTGTTTTTTTGCCTATTTCAGTGTTTTGAAGAAACGGAATATCAAACGGAGTCCAAACGGAATGAAACCTTCGGGAACGTGATTTTCTCATCAGATAAGACCCAGGAGACTTGGACCCACCGTCAATAAAGCCATGAGGCGGCCACGAGGTTGGAGGGCGCCCCCCCAGGGCGCGCCCCCTGCCTCGTGGGCCCCTCGAAGCTCCACCGACATACTCCTTCCTCCTATATATACCTCGCACTTCCCAACAGATCGAGATCACGGAGACAAAACCTAATTCCACCGCCGCAACTTTCAGATCCACGAGATCCCATCTTGGGGCCTGTTCCGAGTTCACGGAAGGGATTCCACCATGGAGGGCTTCTACATCATCATCATAGCCTCTCAGATGAAGTGTGACTAGTTTACCTCAGACCTTCGGGTCCATAGTTAGTAGCTAGATGGCTTCTTCTCTCTTTTTGGATCTCAATACAATGTTCTCCTCCTCACTCGTGGAGATCTATTCGATGTAATCTTCTTTTTGCGGTGTGTTTGTTGAGACCGATGAATTGTGGGTTTATGATCAAGATAATCTATGAGCAATATTTGAATCTTTCCTGAATTCTTTTATGTATGATTGAGTTATCTTTGCAAGTCTCTTCGAATTTTATCCGTTTGGTTTGGCCAACTAGATTGGTAGTTCTTGCAATGGGAGAAGTGCTTAGCTTTGGGTTCAATCTTGCGGTGTCCTTACCTAGTGACAGAAAGGGTTGCAAGGCACGTATTGTATTGTTGCCATCGAGGATAACAAGATGGGGTATTTATCATATTGCATGAATTTATTCCTCTACAAAACCAGCATAAAAAAATCAGTTATGAATTGATAAACTAAATGATAGCTAAAATTTATACAAGGTCATAGGCCAATTCACACAGTTTGCCAAATATATAGACTATAGTACATACAAAAAATAGCATCTCCAGGCATAAACTTACAACTTCTGCCGAACACCAAGACAAGAAAGAAGCATACAACTGCATCCATTCGCCATCACATCCAGTTGTTCCTTCAAACCTCCAACGGTGATGGCGGCACCAGCATGACCACACCTGCACCAGTTCACCGAACCAATGAACTAAATCAATTTTTCACACTATGTCCTGTGATGAACAAATTCTAAGACATCACTGCAGCAGTCCAAATAAAGCGGTACATTAGCTTTGAACAAATACTGTCATAAGAGTAGATCAAGTTTCTAGCTCAGGGTTGTGTACGTGCATAAGTCTTATTGCCTCACACAGCGGGTCTGCATCAACACTTGATCCCATCGACCGATTGACTCAACCTGTCGTGAATTGTTGTTGATGAGTTTGACATGGGCTCCGGGTGGCCAGCAAGTCGCATGGAAGAGAGCTTACTTCAGATCGCAATGGTGCAGATCCCCAACGGCAAGTTGGTAAGGCATATACAAATTAAGGCGCACTAACCGGAACAGAGGAGAGTGAAGCGGCCATTAGCACCTGGAAGAAGATGCACACACATGGGGAGAGGAAGAGCGGCATGACAGAGTAGCCCACCGTGGGCCGTGCCTTCAGTCTGCCTCCCCTGCGCCCCTCAGTTTGTCTCCACCGCACTCGTTCGAGGGCGCAATGGACCAGCCGCGCCGCAGTCTTGCTTCGATGTTCCTACGGCACACGTCGGCGGTGGCGGTCCCGTACGTGGATGCGATCCCGGCGGCGTCTTCTATGTGATGGTGGCGGCGTCTTATGTCTGACGGTGGCGGTGTCTTATGTCTGACGGCGGCGGCGGCGGCGATCCAGACGGCGGTGGCGTCAATCCGGAGAAACGGCGGAGGCGGCGATCCAGAGAGGGGATCGATGGAGTGACGTGCGTTGGTCTCGGGGCGGCGGCGAGGGGATCGACAGACGTGCAGGTGAGGGGCTGGGGGGGGCAAGGGGATTTTCATAGGTTTATTTTCATAGATTTTTTCACTCCGTTTTTCTCTGGATCGACCGGAGGTTTGCCGCCTGGACCTCGCACCACTAACATAGATTTTTTTTGGTTCGACGGTTTAGGGGGTAATCGCTGGGAGGTGGGAGGTGGGAGGGAGGACGAAAAAATCAGTATAGGTGGGACAAAAATTAATCGTGGAACGGAGACTATCAATTAAGACATTAGAAGCAGATATCATTTTTTTAATGTAACAGCCAGTACACACATTTGTCGTGACGTTTCCCTATCATTATCAACTAGATCGGAAACGCGCCTTGGCGCATGGTGCCTGGCTGAACGTGTTGTCCCAGCATTTAAACAAATGAAGTGTTGTTGCTACTTGGTATGGGTCACTTGTCAAAGTATGGCATAAAGCAAGGCAATCACATTTACCAAATGCAAAGAAAATATGAAGAATTTTGTCAGTACAACCATTCGTCTGGAAGTTCATAGAAAATGAAAATATATACTTGTGCCAAAAATGAGCAAGGTCAATCAATCCACATCAAGTTCGTTACAAATACCATACCTTTCATACAGCAAAAGCAAGCCACGGCAGCAATGTGAGACAAAGAACCTACTTAATTCAACAGAAGCATATTTTTGATAGATCCACCTGAGCGTCTTGACGTTCGACCTTTCATATGACACATCATATGAACCTGCTATGAGTAGTTTGTTCAGTCACTTAGTTATTGTCGCTCTTTCGTCCACATCTTTCATCAGATGGACCTGCTTCATGGCGCATCCATCACCCTCCCAACATGACACAATCCAGGTAGAGATTAGAGTAGACCATATTTTGTTAAAAGGATATATAAACTGGTTAGCAGTTCATGCAGTCCTATAACCCATCATATAATTTACCTAAATAGTGATACTTTTGTGCTCAATGAACAATGCAGAAGACACGAACAATACATGCATTGGTAAATAACTAAATGTGTGCTACCAACATCACTTGAAAGGCAGAAGACATGCCTTAAAATAAATCCATTTAAGAAAAGTACGACTAAAATTCAATGGACAGATTTAATCTGCTCCCACATGTATGTAACAGTAACGTGTAGCTTGTATGGAGAAGAAAAGAAAGCGGGTCACATAATCATAATAAAAGATAACTGAAGATTTAGCAGAAACGTATGGCTAAAAATTAATGAACTGAAGAAAGCAGGTCACATGATCATATTCAGAGCACAAACTAAAAGATAAGTAGGAAAGCCTTAGCAGAACAAATGCTGCCTAGTGTCCTACAGATCTATGCCGCGGCTTACCGCGCGTTGCCCGCTAAACAACTTGCAACCAAATATGAATAATCACTTTGATATGAATAAATAATGGTAGCCGTTAAGGTCACTTTACTCAAATACTTCACATAGGAATATTTAAATCTATCTATACGTAAAAGATTCGTATCTCCCAAGGTATGTCCAAAGAATTATCATCAAAATGAAGGAATCTAGCAGATGTTTGGCAGCGACCACATAAGAAATATACTTTGTGCAAGAACATATTGACCTAAGAAACAAAGTGGCATCTATTTTTCAAAATTGTTCCCATGCTCTTTTTAAGTCTATTGCTAGATATCAACATAAGTTCTCGAAGTCACAGGGTGCCGTTTTTTTTATGATAATTCTATAGAAGCGACATGACCATGATGGATTCAACAACCTATCATGCCAACAAGAAAAAACAACAGAAGGCCCTCACTTCCCATCCTGCACACCAGCACATGGCCATACCGGCATAGCCCTAAAAGAAGATTGAAAAGTATGCGGAGAAGAGGGGTCAACCTGCAGATGACCCAAAGATCTATGAATGAAGATATAACCGGCTCGGATTGAGAGAGGCACCGACAGGAGCGGACGAAGCTGCAGGGCAAACAACAGAAAATCAGACACGAGCGGCAACCAGTGGAAAAACAGGGCATGCACAAACACATACCTGCAAGAAAAGTGCAGATCATCTTCCCCTCGACCCATTCATGATGAGCTGCAGCAAGTTCTCATGAACTATAGAGATTCACAAGCAGTAACACATGTACATGGGAAGCAAACTTAAAGAAGAAATTTGACTTTAGCCATGATTATCAATAGTAGCTGAGATATATATTTAGTTCACCAAGTTTTCAACTAACATGTGAACACATCATGTGTATGTGTGACCCTTAAAAAACCGCAGTTTCAAATAGCAAAAGAGATTTGAAGCTATCATTGTGGAAATGTACAAACCAAAGAGTCGCTAAATACAAATACAGAACGACAACATAGCACAATGTGCTTGAGACCAGAACTGCATTTGAATGGGCTCAGATTCACCTTTGCTCGATCATGACCCTTCCCCTAGTGTCTCCATCACCAGATCAATATGTTCTTACAAGGGTGAAACTGACCTGGTTATCACTCATCAGAAATGACCATCCAAGGACAGAGCCACTAAAATAAGCACATGATCAAAACGGCTCAAAGAAACGGGGGGTCCAACTTAATACCCACAAGTGCCTCAATTGCTCGAGAGCATGCTTATATCAGCCATAATCGATCATCATAGCCCTGCGCAAGCTAAGAGCAACTCTAGCGGACTCGCCAAAATGGAAAGTCTATCCAGCACAGAATAGTTCAACAACTACAAACTGATTAATCACAAAGCCATAAATCATCAGGAAAAAGATCCGACGGCTGAGAGTGCGTGAGCTCTGAGAGAGCTTAAGCATGGATCCACAACTACAGAGCATCAACCAGACAAGCACTACATCAACATAGCCACGACCATGTTCCATATAGTAGCCGAAGCAGAGGAATAGGAGGATGATGGAGCTCACCAAGGGAGGTTGTAGCCGAGGCAGATTCGATGGGCGCCGGGGTTGCGCCTGAACGTCATCCAACCGGCGAGGAACCGCCTCCTACGCCACACATCTACGCCGCTGCATTGGAGTTGCGCCTTGCACCGTCCCGCCGACGAGCATGAACTCCACGGGCGCCGAAGCGGCCAAGGAAGCGAGGATGTGATGTATAGCACATCCAAGAGCACCACCAGGGGCGGAGATGACTGGGGCAAAGAGAATGATACTTTCGGCCTTTGCTAGAAATAAGATGAGAAACAAAAAGCTCTCATTGGCTAGCCTGCACACCAACAAGCAAAACAAGAAGAACTCGGTGAGGCCAAAAAACACATCACCATACAACTGTACACCTAGCTTTTGAAAAGCATATCCCACCGCTAGAATAAGATTTTTATATGTAGTTAGAATATTTAGAATATGCAGTTAGAACGGTGTTTTCAATACCTATATGTATAATTAGATAATGTATACCTATATGTATAAAGTTGATACTACAGTTGATGGCTGAGTACAACTGCATATAGATTGTCCTTGGATTTTCCTTTACGGTATATACTGAGTGGATTGTAAATATTGTTACCCTACCGTTTTGAAAAGCATATCCCACCATAGGTATTGAAAACACCATATATGTATCAACTTTATATGCCTACTTATGCAGTTAGAACGCACCCTTGCGCCGAGGCACGATCCCGATCTAGTCCAGAAATACCCCCTAAACCACAACTGCTTCACCGGATGTGGTGGCATAAATCTTGCTCTATATGTATCACGAGAGAGAGATCGGGAGGGGTGGGATGCAGGGAGTGGCTGACCTTGAGCGGTAGTGGTTGTGGTGGCCGTGCCGGGGGCGACACAGCTTCACCGGAGCAGTTTCACTGGAAGAACAACCATGGCGTCAGGCAGAATCGCCTCGGGCACGGACCCCTTTTCCCCTCGCTAAGAGCAGATAAGAACATGTAAAGGAAGTAACAAACATATATACTATAAGAACATGTAAAGGAAGTAACAAACATATATACTATAAGAGCAGTTTAATCAATCCTAATTAGGTCTCTGTGAATGTTTACTCTCAATTAAAATTTTAAACAAGGTCACATTAATCCGGTTAATTTAGAATAATTAGAGAAACCACATAACCAATTGGAGCTAGATATATGCATCAAAAAGGCCTGATTACCTATACTACAATCAAAAGTATTATATACTGTTATAGATTAGAAGTTCAGAAACATTGAGATTCTTATCAAGTTTGTTATGATCATGTGATATTCATTATGAAGTTAGAGACCGTGTAATGAACCTGTTCTTACGGTCTACAGAATCTTTGAACTGTTTTACGTTGATACATATGTACTTGTTTGTTCACCCCTATAACACCCTAACTGAAAAGCTGATGGATGGAAATGGAATGTGAAAACCCTTCCCAGAGAGGGAAGGAAAGTCCACCGGCGTGGTGGATCCCTCTTTTGGGCCATTGTAGATTTGCTGTCGAGAAAAAACGTCTCTTCATCACACGAATCATGTCAGGTCAGAGGGTTTTGGATGCATGGAACCTAATTGGTAAGCAGGAAGGTTGCGGCGTGCGGGCATGCTCGATGCTGAACCGACAGGCACACGGATCACCAAATCATGAGGATCAACAAAATTGGGCCACAATTGAAAGTTCAGCCAAAAACCTGAAATTCGACCCTTACAAGCGAGTTATTGTTCGCTTCAAGTGACCACATGACATGTGCGAGCAAAAGGAAAATTACTCACTCGTGTATAAGAGATCAAGAGGGAGAAGAAAGATGGGGAACCATGGCTTACAAAGAGCCGAGGAAGAACTTGTAGTCTTTGCGGATGATATACAAGGAGATCCGGACTCGATTCGCCCTCTCTTTTGCCAAAGAATAGGCGTGACAATGTCTAGTGACATTATACGCTTTGCCTACATGACTTAAGTTGGGAATACTATTGATGTTCATGCAAGAGAATTTCATAAATGCGAAACCTCACAAGATCCATCACTGCAATTCAAGCTTACCACGGGAAAAATGGGGACATCTCCATTTGCAATCCGAAGATTCAACCCTTCAGCGATCGATGTTTTACCAACACCAACCTCACCCAAAAGGATGGGATTGTTCTTTGGTCGCCGCATATTATCTGAACTACCCATTCGATCTCCTTCTTGCGGCCAATAATGGGGTCAATAAACCCTCCAACGGCTTGTGTGGTCAAATCTAGACACAACTGATCTAGCGACCTTTATCTAAAACAGATCCCATGGCTTGTATTAGAAAACAATAACCATAGGCTTCAACACATTCAAATAGGTGACTTGTTTTTTATTGACACTTGAATAGGTGACCCCGACCTTTCTTTTTACTCAAGGATTTGTCAAGGCGGATGTTCCAGCTCCAGCGGCTGCTTTCTCGGGCACTTTGAGAGAAGATGCTCCTGCAGGATCTCTGCCATCTTTGCAAGCTCCTCATGGAGTCGGATGACTGCAACAGATGCTAGCTGACAAGGATCCGTGCCCAAGCTACAACAAATAAGTTGTTATTTTTTCTGCAAGTCTGATTGATCATGGCGAAAATGGTGAAAAGAAAATCCCAACATGATCTTGCAAACGAGTTACTTCCCGGAGAGCTTGTTTTTGTTGTATGTTGATTATGTGCCTAGTATTACTATTTGTACAATTACATTATGGGTCATAATTTGAAGTAATATCTTGTGCTCACAAGGGAAGATGAACTCAGATATGATAAATTGATTGGCTATAAACATGATTATTTGATAACATCTTGGTAGATGGCAACACAATGGATGCCATGAATGAATAATTAGGCGTGAAACATAGATAAATAAATATCAAAAGGAATTTCTGGACATGATTACTAAGCATACCTTCTGACCAGATTGTTGGTGGTGGTATGGTCGAGAGTGAAGAGCGTGATGGTGAGGTGCTCGGGAGATGAAGCTGCAGCCCATGTTCTGGGACAGTTCGACGACCACCTCAAAGACGCGCTGCAGCTCTGTCGAAGGGCATGTCGGTGTCGAGCCCGGGCGCTTACAGGCGGCTGCGGCACTCCTGGCGCTCGGGCTCGACGGTGATCCCGGAGGAGAGGAACCCTCGAGCGGTCCTCGGCGACAAGGCCGAGCAAGCAGTGGCGCGGCGCCACGCCGCCTCCTCGAGCCCCCCGTCCTCTTTCTGCGACAAAGACCACCGCCTTGACCGCCCGCTCCGTGAAGCGCCAAGACGACCTGTTGAACCCCGTGGGCCGAGAGGCCTCGCGCGCGTCTCCTTCTTCTCACCTTCTCCGCAGCCACTCCTCCACCCGCCATCTCTCCATCTTCCCCATACTCACACCGCGCCGGCCGCCCGCCAGAGCGCCTCTCTGCTGGAGACTCCATGCTCGCTCACCCTCCTCCCGATGGTCGTGGATGGAGAGGACATGGACGTGCCGATCTTGGTCCCAGAACAAGCACGGCGCCTCTCCCGCGTGCTCTCGAGTCCCGAATCCCATCGCCGCCGCCTTTGCATCGCCGCCATTCCTCCTTCCCCGCCATGGGAGCCGGGGCTGGCGGGCGTTAGGGTTTGGCGCCAGACGGAGGAGGGAAGGAGGAGAGGAGGCGCAAGGGAGGAGGCCGGGCGGCGGGGGAGGGAGGAGAGGAGGCGCCAGTGGGGAGGGAGGCGGCGGCAAGGAGAGAGAGCCACGGGAGGTGGAAGGAGAAGGCCGGGCATGCGGGGAAGGAGGAGAGGAGGCGTGGGAGGAGGGAGAGGAGGCGGGGGGGGGGAGGGGGCTAGGGTTGTCTCCACGGAGCCGGCCCTTTATACCCCGACGATTGAAATGACCAAAATACCCGATGGGGCATGGTATTTACATTTTTCGCCATTACTATTCATTCCAGCAGTGCCAGCTCGAGATCCGACGGCCCAGGTTGATCCAGATGCTGATCCGATGTCCAGAAACGCATCAAGCAAACCGATCCAACGTCTGAAAGTCACTGAGCTCTCAGGAGGCTTGTACATCCATCCTTCACTTATTTCTGGATGGGATAACCATGCATGTAGATGTAGGCAGCGAAGGCCACTGCAGCTCCCAAAAATCAGGGGGAAGAGAAGCCAAAGCAGAGAGGATGGCGCCGTCTCGTGATCCGTGCCACCCGTATGTATCCATTCATGCATGCCTGGACCACCATAAAACCAGGCGGTAAATTAGAGTTCACTTGTACCGTGCGCCCATGCCCTCCTGTGCAGTTCCGCGGAGCAGAGCAAGAGCAGGTTCCGCCCGTCGCTGAGTCCGTCTGGTAATACCATACCAGCAACCCACTGGTGCTCGATTGGACCCATCCATGCATGCACGTACCGACGTGTACCGTCGCCGGACGGCACGTACGTACGTCGCGTAGCCGCTGTGGCCGTCCGTCGCGCTGGCGCTTTGGTGGCGGGTCGTTCCGCTTGCGCACGCATGCTCCCCTGTCCTCCATCAAGGTATCCAGTCGAGCTTTGACGTACTCACGTCTCACTCTCACCCACCCGCGCCAGCCCGCCCGGCCGGTCGGACCCTTGTTCCGGCTCGCGGGGCCGGCCCTGAGGGGGGACGAACGGGGCGGCCGCCCCGGGCCCCCAAAAGACAGGGCCCCCCTCCAGGGTATGTATACGTATATGTATTATACTTTGAGCGAAAATAAAAAATGAAGCCAAAGTAGCGAGGTCAGCGACGCCTCATCCTAGGAAAGAAGAAGAGAGATGTGGGCCTTGCCCATGTTTGCACCATGTCCACGTACAGGCAATGCACAAGACGTGCACAGGAAAGGAATCGCTGGATTCACGGTTTCCTTTTCCTTCGGGATCGTTCGGTCGTTCTTTCGCTGACAGCTGCTCTGTTCGTCTAATCGTCGACTCGTCGTCTTCAACTCCGCGTCTCTGCGGCCTCCGACCACCCGACGAACGACGGAATGAGACGACGACTGCGGACTGCCGACGTCCGCCGACTGCAGCAGCCAGCAGGTACGTCTCTCATCGCGCCCTTTGCGGGTCTGCCGTGCCATCTGCCCTCTCCTATTCTAGGCACCCTCTCCTATTCTACCGTTCAGTGTTCTTCTTGTGTTTTTTAATTCTGATTCCCGAATCAACATGTCAATAGAGAATTGTTGGCTGGGCGATCAAATCTTCGAGAATTGAGCACACATAGGCAGATTAGATTACAGAGAGGAGGTACTATATTATGCCCTACCAGATTTTTCATGATATTACATGAAGATCGTATGTAATTAATCTAATATTTTAATTAGCTTGATGCTAATTGTTCCTTTCAATTTCAGCAAGGTCATGTCAGCTTTGGGTAGAAAATATCCATCCGGAAGTCATAAAAGAAAAAAAGGAGGCAGATGAAGAGAAAGGGGCATTAAAAGGATCTTTTTTTAATAAATGTTATAAAAGCAATACGAGCACTTCAAGAAATTCAGAGAAGTTGGCGATAGTTCTCGCGGATGATCAAAAGCCAATCCGAAAGATGATGGTCATACCTCTATAGAAGACGATGTTGACATCGACATGGATGATACCAATGTGAGTGATCATGAGCCCATATTTAATTCATCAGCGGCAGAATCTGCTAGTGTTGATGAGGAACTGGTTATTATTGTGGATATTATGATCCAAGCTATTGGGGTAGTCTTGATAACAAAGTGAGGGATATATTAGTAAAAAATGGGCCTAAAATGAAGGAAGAAAACACTAAATATCCTTTGTATAAAACTTTAAAACATTTTTCGTATAGTCATTACTCAAGAGAAATGAGCAATGAAGAGGTGCGTGAAATTATATATAATATGATGATTACTAGTTAGACATTTATACTAAGGGCCCCGAAGGGCTCCGGATATAGTTTCGTCCCGGGCCCCTAAAATCTCAGGACCGGCCCGGCCCCGCCACATGTGATGTAATTGACTCCTAAAAAAAGAGAGAAGGCGGTGAAATAACACATGCTCACAAAAAACATCCCGAGTTCGGAACGAACATGCCAACATTGTTCAGTCTGCATGCATGCGACGGGCCACGTCTGACATGCACGTAGCCGCCGGGCCTTTTTCACTATTTTAACCTTTTTAAAAAACTTTCGCATAAAATGGACTTCACATAAAATTATTTTACAATCTGACTCTTTTGGTAACGTCACAAACTGTGGCGTTTCTTTTCTATTTAAAAATGCCGAACTAGCTAGCGTTGCTTCACTTCATAAATAAATGGCAATATGAGCAAGCTACTTGCAACGCCAACACCCATGGCGTTTCTTGCATGGGCACCAACGCCAGCCACACTTGTCGTTTCCAGCAACGCGAGATACTTTGGCGTTTCTACCCTGCCATGTAGCGTCCTGACCAGGCCAGCAACGCTAGCTAGTTCGGCGTTTCCAAACAGAGAAGAAACGCCACGGCTTGTGACGTTGTCAAAAGGGTCAGATCGTGAAATAGTTTTGTGTGAAGTTCATTTTGTGCGAAAGTTTTTTAAAAGAGTCAAAATAGTGAAAAGAGCCTAGCCGCCGGGGGTTGTTAAAGCTAAATCGGCGTTAAAGCTAGTGGTTAGTAGCTGGGTCTGGGTGGCGCTCACGGTTGATGGGTCTATCAATTCGTTGCAGAAGTTATTAGCGGACCAACAACAACAAGCGTGCTGCCGGATCGGGGACATCCATATGAATTTACTACCAGCAGCAACGCCCTTGCCACCTTCCTTCCACACGCTTTGCAGGCAGCATGCGTCGTGCACTCAATCCACTTAACCCCGGCTTCAATTCCAAGTAGTATTCCTAAGGCTGGTTCTAGGGAGGAGTAACTTAAGACTAGTAGTAACATGTATTATCTTCGTTTCGAAATTCATGTCATGAGCATAGTGTATTGTAAAATTTGCACAAAAACACCTTGTATCTTCGAATCTTCTACAAACAAGTCCTTTCGTCTTCCTCCGCCCGATCCAGCTGCCGTGCATCGGGCCTAGGCCGTCGTCGACTGATTCGTCGCTTGCGCCACCCAGGGCCAGCTCCTCTGCCGCCCAGTACCTGCGCCACCGCCGTCGTCATCCACTCACGTTGGTATCCTCTCGTCCTCCTCAAGCTCCCGCGCGCGCCTGGACCTCAAGCTCATCCTCGTGCTTCTCCTGTGCCGCCAGGCTTGTGCTGCTGCTCCCCTGCTCGAGCTGTCGCCGGAGCTCCCCTGCTGCCCATCTGAGCGATGGTCACTGGTAATTTCCGCCGCCCATCCCTGCCGGCGCCCACCAGATCGACGGTCCCTGGACTTTTCCCCGCCCACGCCTAAGCTTCGGTCGCTTGATCTACTCCTCCACGCCCAGCACCTCCTCTCCACGACCAGGCACAGCTCCTCCTCCAAGCCCAGGCGCTGCTCCTCCTCCATGCCCGCCCAACAGCACATCCTCTACTTCTCACCTGTAGATCAAGAGGAGATCAGTTGAGCAGAGTATCAGCAGCAGGTCAATTGATCAATACAGAGGAATATCATCTGTAGCAGTAGTATCTGTAGGAATAGTATCTTCTCTAGCAGCAATTGATCAGTATCAGCAGTATCTGTAGCAAGATCAAAGATCAAACTTTTTTCTACATCAAATCAAAGATCAAACTTGCTCGGCACCTCTGCTCTTCAGGTACAACAATTTTATGACGTTTTAAAACATGAGCAAACTGAACATCATAACATGTTTCAGTTAGGATGACCAATACTATAAATTTCATAACCTGAATTAGAACATGTTTTCCAAGATGTAAATGTGCACAATACAGTGTGATCTGTACTTGAAATTAGAATTAGAAAACAAGATTAAAATTAGGAAACACCCATATACTGTCAAGTTATGTCGATGCTCCACTTGAGGCAGGGAACTGCACCCATTTTCACTACTACTACAATATGCCATAGCCAATGGACAAAAATGTGACTAATAGGCAACTTTTTGAATCAAAACAAAAATGGACAGTAAACTGATAGTGACAGTAAACTGTAATCTTTTACAGAGATTTGCCTACTGAAAATATAACTGAATGGACAGAAAAATGGGTGAAAACATAATTGAAGGCTAGGCTAAAATGGACAGTAAACTGATAATGACTATTGCCAACAAGAGTAGGAAAATGCAAGCTTCTGAAGTTTGTTACAGAAATTTTCCTACTGAAAAGATAACTGAAATTTGATACTGTACTGACAATTTATAGTGCCCAGTGAGAAAAGTTTACTGAATTTTGTGGAATACTCAAAGTTCTTTGAACTAAAAATCATCAAAGTTCAAAGCCTAACTGATTTGAAAGGCTTATTCTCTAGAATCATCAATCAGCATCAATGTGCACTCAGGCTAATTCTTTGAACTTTGATCATCAATCCAAAGAATACATTTATTTGATTTTTAAAAAAATTATTTGGAATTATTTGAATTATTTAAATTAATCTGAATAATTTAGTCAAGGCCTTTGGATTAATTTGAATCTTGCAATTTGGTCTAACTTAGATGATCTTGTCTACTTGAAGTACATAATTCCATGCATCCAGTAGCTACATCTTGCATACATGATCACGTGTCAAACTTTTAAATACATCAAAGTCTACCAAGTAGTTCTTGTCCTCATCGAGTAGCAATGTAATATAGGCATGCATTCTCAATATAGTCATACGTGCTTATGGAAAAGAACTTGCATGACATCTTTTGTCCTACCCTCCCGTGGTAGCGGGGTCCTATTGGAAACTAAGAGATATTAATGCCTCCTTTTAATAGAGTACCGGACCAAAGCATTAACACTTAGTGAATACATGAACTCCTTAAACTACGGTCATCACCGGGAGTGGTCCCAATTATTGTCACTTCGGGGTTACCGGATCATAACACATAGTAGGTGACTATTGACTTGCGAGATAGGATCAAGAACCACATATATTCATGAAAACATAATAGGTTCAGATCTAAAATCATGGCACTCGGGCCCTAGTGACAAGCATTAAGGATAGCAAAGTCATAGCAACATCAATCTCAGAACATAATGGATACTAGGGATCAAACCCTAACAAAACTAACTCGATTACATGATAAATCTCATCCAACCCATCACCGTCCAGCAAGCCTACGATTGAATTACTCACGCACGGCGGTGAGCATCATGAAATTGGTGATGGAGGAAGGTTCATGATGACGATGGCGACAGATTCCCCTCTCCGGAGCCCCGAACGGACTCCAGATCAGCCCTCCGAGAGAGTTTAGGGCATGGCGGCGGCTCCGTAACGTAAAACGTGATGAATCCTTCTCTCTGATTTTTTTTCTCCCCGAACGTGAATATATGGAGTTGGAGTTGAGGTCGGCGGAGCCTCAGGGGGCCCACGAGACAGGTAGGCACGCCTCCCACCCTCATGGACAGGGTGTGGGCCCCCTGGTCTTGATTCTTTCGCCGGTATTTTTTATATATTCCAAAAATATTCTCCATGAAGTTTCAGGTCATTCCGAGAACTTTTATTTCTGCACAAAAATAACACCATGGCAATTCTGCTGAAAACAGCATCAGTCCAGGTTAGTTCCATTCAAATCATGCAAGTTAGACTTCAAAACAAGGGAAAAGGTGTTTGGAAAAGTAGATACGATGGAGACGTATCAGACGCCTCTCCAGTGACCCGCAGCAGCTTGTTGTGGTTGATGCTACCTCTTGAGCACTGCGTTGGATTTCCTCGAAGAGGAGAGGATGATGCAGCAAAGTAGCGTAAGTATTTCCCTCGGTTTTTGAGAACCAAGGTATCAATCCAGTAGGAGGCCACACACAAGTCCCTCGTACCTGCATAAAACGATAGCTCCTTGCAACCAACGCGATTAGGGGTTGTCAATCCCTTCACGGTCACTTACGAGAGTGAGATCTGATAGAGATGATAAATAATATTTTTGGTATTTTTGGTATATAGATGCAAAGTGAAAAGTAAAAGGCGAAGTAAAAACAAAGCAAGTATTAAAGTGATGGAGATTGATATGATGAGAATAGACCCGGGGGCCATAGGTTTCACTAGTGGCTTCTCTCAAGAGCATAAGTATTCTACGGTGGGTGAACAAATTACTGTTGAGCAATTGACTGAATTGAGCATAGTTATGAGTATATCTAGGTATGATCATGTATATAGGCATCACGTCCAAGACAAGTAGACCAAACGATTCTCATCTACTACTATTACTCCACTCATCGACCGCTATCCAAAGATGCATGTAGAGTATTAAGTTAAAAACAGAGTAACGCCTAAGCAAGATGACATGATGTAGAGGAATAAATTCATGCAATATGATAAATTCCCCATCTTGTTATCCTCGATGGCAACAATACAATACGTGCCTTGCAACCCTTTACATCCTTTGGGTAAGGACACCGCAAGATTGAACCCAAAGCTAAACACTTCTCCCATTGCAAGAACTACCAATCTAGTTGGCCAAACCAAACGGATAATTCGAAGAGACCTGCAAAGATAACCAATCATACATAAAAGAATTCAGAGAAGATTCAAATATTATTCATAGATAATCTGGATCATAAACCCACAATTCATCGATCTCAACAAACACACCGCAAAAAGAAGATTACAACGAATAGATCTCCACGAGAGAGATGGAGAACATTGTATTGAGATCCAAAAAAGGAGAAGAAGCCATCTAGCTACTAGCTATGGACCCGAAGGTCTGAAGTAAACTAATCACACTTCATCGGAGGGGCTGATATGATGTAGAAGCCCTCCGTGGTGGATGCCCCCTCCGGCGGAGCTCCGGAACAGGCCCCAAGATGGGATCTCGTGTATACAGGAAGTTACGGCGGTGGAATTAGGTTTTTGCCTCCTGTTCTGATCGTTTGGGGGTACGTAGGTATATATAGGAGGAAGGAGTACATCGGTGGAGCAATAGGGGGCCCACGAGGCAGGGGGGCGCGCCCTAGGGGGGGCGCCCCCCACCCTCGTGACCGCCTCTGCTGTTCCTTGGAGTAGGGTCCAAGTCTCCTAGATCACGTTCAGTGAGAAAATCACGTTTCCGAAGGTTTCATTCCGTTTGGACTCCGTTTGATATTCCGTTTCTTGAAACACCAAATAGGCAAAAAAAACAGCAATTCTGGGTTGGGCCTCCGGTTAATAGGTTAGTCCCAAAAATAATATAAAAGTGGAAAATAAAGCCCAATATAGTCCAAAACAGTAAATAGAGTAGCATGGAGCAATCAAAAATTATAGATGCGTTGGAGACGTATCAGTTGACCCTGACCATGCCGTGCATCGCCACAGCCCGTTGCCACTCGTCTGGTCCCTCTAGGCAGGAGCCGGTGACCTTTTTCTCCTCATGCTCTCCCCTCTCGACGGTGGCCAGGATTTGTGGTGGGGGCTGCGAATCGACGGGCAGCAAGTGCCGGATTTGCGAAAGGGGATGGGGAAAAGCTTGGAAATTTAGGGATTCGGGAAAGGGGAGCGGTGGAGTTGCGCGGGGGAGCGGTGGAGCTGCGCGGGGTAGAGGTGGATCGACCCGGGGTTGCGGTGGAGCTGCGCTGCGGCGCGGTGTGCTCGAGCTACCCGGGGAAGCTGTGTGGTGGAGCTGAGCAGTGGAGGAGACGACCGGACTGTGGGTTCGGTCGGATAAACTTGAAGGACTTTTCTGAAAAAATGTCGTTGCGACAAGAATTATGGGACGGAGGGAGTATATGTTACTAGTCTATGTTACTACCTTCATAATGGGTAGTAACATATGGATGGTAACATGCAAGCCTTCATTAATTGAGATATAGTCATTTAACCTCGGGGTGTGTTATTTTACAGTAACATATTCTGTTTACCACAAGCATCTCTCTCCTCATTAACTCCATACCACATAAGTAAATTTATCTTGGGATATGTTATGTTACTACCTAAGTTACTCCCACACAAGCAAAAAAGATGATGTGTCATGTAATTAAAGAGGAGTATGTTACCATCACATAGCGGTTTTCAGTACAAAATAAGTCTACAAAGCAATAAATGAAGATATGTATGCTAGTACTACACTCATAACACTTCCCATTATGAAGATACTGTAATATAGACTAGTAACATTTATATGTTACTCCCTCCGTCCCAAAATAAGTGACTCAAGTTTGTACTAACTTTGTACTAAAGTTAGTACAAACTTGAGTCACTTATTTTGGGACGGAGGGAGTACTAGTCTAAGTGAGTATGGTGGCGATCAACCGACAGAAATGCGGGAACACACACACATGCACACACACTAGCTACCGAGGTTGACGTACATCTCTTCTCTTCCGCCTTCCCCCTTCTACCCTAATGAAGACGAAAAAAGGCGTGAACTCGCCTTTCGCACCCGACGGCGAATCTCTCGCGCTCTATCTCCTTCACACCATTGTCCTGAATTTCGCAGGAGCACGTAGGCGAGGGGCACGCACCTGCTAGCTGTGCTTGGCCGCATGATAACTTAGCGATCCGTAAATTCGTTTGATTCACTGCATGCATTTAAGTTGGGACTTTCGGTACAAAAGATATAACAGACACAAAATTGGAAGTCCGGAGAAAAAATAGGGGTCGGTGCCCCCGCATCTATGTGCAACAGCAATGCCAGGGTTAACATGTACCCCAGCTAGGCCTCGTAGGAACAGTAGCAACAATGCAGAACAATAGTTGAAGTAGCTATATTCAACAAAGAGCTCTTCCGCGGTTCCGCCACACCCCAGGCGGCGGCGCGAGCTGCCTGGGGCCTAACGCTGCCACTACCCGCGTGCCAAACTACGACTCCAAGACGTCAAATATGGATACTGGGGCCAGATATTGAGAGTGCTCCCAAAATTAGTATAAAATTGTAGTAAAACTGTGTTAATTAGTTTGGATCCGAGGGAGTAGCTACTTAGGCTGGCTATAGTGGGAGTAACATAATCAATAACATGCACTTGGGACTAGCAAACATGCTTATGTGGCACATAATTAAAGAGGAGAGAGAGGGTTAGAGTAACATAGGTAGATACCATATCATGTTAAATGCTATTCTACTTTGTGTCATGCATGGCAATAAATATGACCATCTATGATACTACTTTATGTTACTATCCACTATGAAGATAGTATCATACACTAATATCATATGCATGATACTAGTATATGTTACTCCCCACTATGACCAGCCTTATATCACCGTCGAACTAATCCCAAACACTAGTAAGAAGAGGAGTTTGACTAAAAATGCTAGTCTGAACAGAGTTACTATAAACCCATTTTCTCGTTGTAATTATGGCAAAGCAATATTGTAAGCTGAAAAAAAACTAAATGAAACTAAAGCATGTGGGTATTATATATATACTCAATCTAAACTTTTTTCATAAATAATGTGATTATTTGTGACTTGCGTAAAAATCATAAGCTGTAACTCCTCAACAACAGTTACGTAATTTGCATTGCAGATGTTTGCGCGCCAACTAATTTTCTGGCTTGTTTTCTTCGACTCGATAGCCATAGTTTCATGTGAGGTTTTACTGCAGAATTTCGTAAAACGAGTTGAGCCATGCCCAGGTTTTGGAACTGTGGTGCAGCAGTTGCACGCATGGCTCCCACCTCCCAGCCTCTGTTGCACGTGGTGGGTGCTGCCGGTACGTCCGGGACATTTCCAGCATCTTCAACGAGAAGAGAGAAAGGTGGATGAAAAGGAGATGGGCAGGATGGGCATGCATCCCTTCCGTGAAACGTACTCCTGCTCCTCCTCCTATGATTTTCCATGAAAGGGAGCATGGCACGAGCTCAGAGCGACTTTAAGGAGGCCGGCCGGCTTGATGTGGGAAGCGTTGCCTTGAATCGCAAGAGGTCGAAACCCCTCCCTGTACCTGTGCGTACTCTCGGCACCCTAGACGTCAATGCTACTCATGAGTTATGACCCTTCGCTTCCATTGCCTCATTTACAGATATGGAAATGTAACGTTGCACGATTCACATTTTTACTTGTGGTACAAAATGGCGTGGGCTTAACTTGTCGCCGGTTTGGTTTGCTGTGGGACAGAAAAGTCGCGTCGTGTGTGCGTGCTTGGGAAAAGTCGCGTGATGTTCATCCATGGAGGACAAGGATCGGACCCGCGAGACGGAAAAGTTTGGGAGATGGGTCGGATGATTGGGTGTCCGGCCGGCCACGGCAGAAGAAGAATGGAGATCGGTGTGGACGCAAAGGGGAACAAACGGTGATGTTGCGGGGGTCCAAGCACGCATGAACACTTGCGCAGGCAACGCCGCACCGCTATGGCGCTATGCTCTCCCCCTAGTCTAGTCACCCAACCCAGCAGCCTCAAGCATCCGATCCGATCGATCCCTCCACGGCAGGATCGAACCTATCCGTCCCAGATTTGTGCCAAACACGATAGATAGATTCATAGATACTACTAGATGGGAATCGATCCTACAGTATTCTCATACACAAAAGCCAGCCGCACTGATCTACTACACCACTACGCGTAACCTTAAAGTCATTAACCCTAAAATAGTACTCCCCCATCTCAACGATCTAGAGTAAATATAATCAGGTAGAGCACCCCTCGCTCGCTGGAGGAATCTTTCTGCCTAAGCGCTTCTTTGACCGAGATCACGACCGGCGGCATCGGCACGCCCGAAAGAGCTCGAGACAAGGCTAGCTAGGGCTAGATTAGATTAGGCCAGGGTTTGATTAATCCCGGGCGCTCGTGGCGGTCGCGGGGGTGGCACGTGAGCCCTCCGTGCTCCGGATTGCTACTTGATGCTTTTCTTTAAGCTAGGGCATATACTGCACTTATATTAGGGTGCACTTGGTACAACTGGCGTATGTTTGCACGACTATTTATTTTGGAATGTAGCGCTAGCGCGCCTCTCTCGCGTGTCCTTTGTTAGCGCCAAGTGTGATGATTATGTCATGTGCCTCGATTTCGTGTGGGTTTTTTTCGAGGGTCCGATTCCGTGTGGTTTGTTTGTGTGTCTTCGTTTACCTCGCCTCGGGGTAAAAATCATGGTAGCGGTAAGACAGACTTCAACTGCCTTCCAAGGGCATCTTCAACAACGACCCTATTCTTTTAGCACCCAAAAAATGGAGTAAAAATTTGTAAGTATGAAAACTTGTTTTTCTCTTGACACGACAATGCGCTGTCTTCAATAGCAGCCCTGAAATAGGGAACCCAGATCAAGCAAATCAAAAGAAAATTGAACTACTTCAACCATATTTCATATTTTAAAAAATGTTCGGCCGAAGTTTAAGCATGCAGACTACAAACATAGTTCAAATACTACATGCCACTTAAACTAGCAACTTAAACTATGATAAGCACTACTACGAATACTACAGATTGTCCCAGCCGATATCATCAGACCCATCACTGTCGACGTCGATCACACTAAAGCCTCCTGCATTCTTTGTCTTCTTGCCCTGTGACGATGAGGGCCCTGTCTCCTCGTCGTTCTTGCGCTTCTCGGCCTCCTTCCAGTAGAATTCCCTTTCAGCTTGCACATGCACCGGATGTGTCCGAACAAACACCGTGATGGCCTCCTCATCGCTCTCTCAGATGTTGCCCTGCTCCTTGACAATAATGCATCGAGCCCTCGGATCGGGCTCGACCCAGTTGTCACTAGCGAGGCGACGTACTCCTTATCCACCCTAGACTCAATCTCCGGGAAATTGAGCTTCAAGCGGGCGAGGCCGAGCCTCCACACGGCAATGTCGTACGCGCAGGCGGCAAGGTCGGCCGTCTCATACGTGCTGAGCCAATACCGGCAGCCGGCGTGTCGAAACTCCACGCCATAGTTGCCGAACGACTGCCGGCCTACCGCGTTGAATCCCGCAGACCTCTTGTGCTTAGGTGCCATGGCGAGAAGGCGGCGGCGCCGGGGAAGCAACCGCCAGCTCCAGAGAGGCGGTGATGTGGAGAAGAACCGGCGGCTCGAAAAAAATGGTGGCAACAAATTTCCCGGAGATCATCATACCGGTGGCCACATATTTGTCGTACGAGATGCAAAAAATTTAAGACTGGACAACTGTTGGAGGCTGTTTTTTGCTCTAAAAACATCTCGCGCCCAAAAACAAGACTGCCGTTGGAGATGCTCTTATATTTCTATGACATTTAGGCTGCCTTTGGCATTCTCTTGCATTATTATAATCATGTTTCTCCAGTGACCTTTTGTCTACTTTAGAAAGTGTTTAGCAACTCTTGACTATTTTCATGTCTATATTTTCTACATCGATCTTTAAATAAGCACAACAGGGCACAGCTGTTCCCACCACAAACCATGCATGACTCACGAGTCGAGTTGACCCCAAAACATTTGGCGGAGTAACCCGTAAAAAACATCATCAGTTAAAAAGAAGGTCGAGACATTACCCTCACGGCGAACAGAAAAAGTAAACCTTCATCTATCTAAAGATAAAGTAAAAGTTTACGGCTACCTTTTACTCCAAGTAGAAAACACCCAAAGCAAGGAGGTAGTAGAAAGCGGGCGCCCGTGCGTCGCTGATGCATCCACCCACACCCAAAAATCTCAACCGAAAAAGGGTAGGCTTAGCCACAGCTTATAGGACGTTTAGGTGCAAGGTAGTCGGTAGGTACACTGGGTATCATGGACGATGACGGCAATGGAAGAAGTCTAATCAGAGTTGGGTTCCGACCGTGTCGCTCGTGTAGCATGATTGATGATATCCAGATCCCGGCCACGATATGCATTCCGGTGCATGTGCATAATATAGATATCTATAGATGCCATTGGAGTGTCATCCACAGTATAATCTAGGAGGGACTATCTTAGAACCAGGACACCTCACCTACTACTGATTCTGAATGCCAAATGAGTGGCCGAAGCAGTGCAGCAAGCAAACGCACCTATCAGAGCCTGTATCGAGCGCCAATAATGAGCCCTAGATCGTGCCACCCCGCTGCTACCGACCTGCTGATCCACCAATGTGTGTGTACACTGTGGGCGGTATCAATCAAGTGTAGCCTCATTCACGGCCGCTACTGTAGGAGTATGTTGCTACTGCGAGTGTGTACGTATCTAGTGCCATCAATCTCTCGTGCATGCAATCCATCCTCGCAAGAAAAAGAAAAACTAGCTGTACGTTACTACAGCACGTGTTTTGCCTTTGTCCTGTTGCTAAACTGTTCTGTCTTGGGAGTAAATTGTGACTACTCCCTAATAAAATAAAATTACCTAAATACTTAAACGCACAGCTGTGCTTTTTGGTTGTCTCGAGCGCACGCTCGTGTCTCCCCAATCTCCTTCCCTGCATAATCACTAATGCACATTGCAATTAAACCCACCTAATCTCAGGGCCCATAGAGAGGATCAACTCACATGAAAAGCACCTGGTCTCCCACCGTATCCTTGCACCCTTCCACCCTGCGTTTTTCTCAGTAAGATCCCACGTGCATGTATTTAATGTGTGTTTTGGATTTTGAAAAATCTATAACTTTTGGACCGAGTATCAAAATTAAGATCTGTTTTCACTATTAGGTTCCTCGTGACGAGCTCTTCAAAACTAGATGTCATATGAGTATGTTTTGGCTAACTTTTTTTTTCGAGCAACGTTGGATACTACAGAAGCAACTTTAATTCTATAGAGAAGCAACTTCTTGTTAGTCTGTGTAGTATGATTGTCTATTATAGAAAAATCCTTCAAAGTTGGTTACCATACTACCAGGTTAACTAGCTGCACCTCTAAGTTTTCACCATAAACTAGCAAGCATTCTACCAAAACTAGCTTCGCCTCCAAGTTGATAGAATTATAAGCAACTTAGTTTTCGAGGTAGGCTAATAATATCGTAAGTTACCTTCCATGGCTAGCGAGTAGCTTAACATCATTCTAAGTTGTCCATATATGGAAAGATTCCTCTACTACAGTATGTCAATTTTTCTTCAACTCGTCCGACCAACCATATGAACCCAACGATGATGTGACATGCATTAATTCTAGTACGAGAAGATTTAAAAAGCTGTAACTTTCAAACCACATGTTAGAATTATGATCCATTTTCACCATTGGGTTCCTCATGACGAACTCTTCAAAACTAGATTCCATATGAATATGTTTTGATGGCTTTTGTAAAGCAAAGTTGATGCTAAATGAGACAACTTTAGTGCTAAACAGGAGCAACTTCGATGTTACATGAATTGCGTCGTGTATTAGTAAATTCACCTCCTACCCTACTAATAGTTGTGTGCAGCAGTCTAATAGATGGTTACCTTAGTTGCTAAGTTGCATACGTCGCAAACTAAGTTGTAGATAGTTTACTTGCCTACGATATTGTGAAAGTTGCTTACCGTAGAGTGGAAAGTTGTCTAACATGGTTTCTAAGTTGTCTGCCTCAGAAAGCAAGTTCCCTCTATTGCTACAAAGTTTCCTAAATCCTCTATTGCCTAAAATACTATGAAAGTTGTCCATCAAGGGACCTAAGTTGCCTACAATGTCTATTTTTTTGTCGGATATAAGTTGCCTATCATGATTCCTAATTTTGAAACTATGTGGGGATGGATGGTATGACAACCTTATTTTTTTTCCTTTTGTGGGGAGTCTGCCCGCTGAGCGCGCGGTTGTTGGCTAGCCAAGTCGCGGGTGTTGACTGGTTGCATAAGTAGGGACATATGAGAATTTGCATAGGGGGTGATTAGAAGTTTTATAGGGGTTGGATTAGACAGTTGCCTGCAGACCTACACAAGTTGTTCATAATTTTGGCATGAGTTGCCCACAAAAATCATTGAGATCTCCAGATATAATGATGGAAAACACACGTGAGTTGCTTGTTCAATGAACTGGAGTTGCACAAAGAGACCCCAAAAGTTGGTAACTTTTTATGTGATACTCAAGTGCATAACGATCTTATAGTTATTGTACTTGTTTTACCTCCAATAGCCCCATCAATGGTGAACTTAGACTTTTCCATATGTGGTTCTTTTTTTCTTGATACCAAGTCAGTGTTGGAAATATGCCCTAGAGGCAATAATAAATTAGTTATTATTATATTTCCTTGTTCATGATAATCGTTTATTATTCATGCTATAATTGTATTGACCGGAAACCGCAATACATGTGTGGATACATAGACAACACCATGTCCCTAGTAAGCCTCTAGTTGACTAGCTCGTTGATCAATAGATGGTTACGGTTTCTGACCATGGACATTGGATGTCATTGATAACGGGATCACATCATTAGGAGAATGATGTGATGGACAAGACCCAATCCTAAGCCTAGCACAAAGATCGTGTAGTTCCGTATGCTAAAGCTTTTCTAATGTCAAGTATCTTTTCCTTAGACCATGAGATTGTGCAACTCCGGATACCGTAGGAATGCTTTGGGTGTACCAAGCGTCACAACGAATGGCGGGTGGCTATAAAGGTGCATTACGGTATCTCCGAAAGTGTCATTGGGTTGGCACGAATCAAGATCGGATTTGTCACTCCGTGTAACGGAGAGGTATCTCTGGCCCACTCGGTAGGACATCATCATAATGTGCACAATGTGACCAAGGGGTTGATCACGGATGATGTGTTACGGAACGAGTAAAGAGACTTGCCGTAACGAGATTGAACAAGGTATCGGTATACCGACGATCGAATCTCGGGCAAGTACAATACCGCTAGACAAAGGGAATTGTATACGGGATCGATTGAGTCCTTGACATCGTGGTTCATCCGATGAGATCATCGTGGAACATGTAGGAGCCAACATGGGTATCCAGATCCGCTGTTGGTTATTGACCGGAGAACGTCTCGGTCATGTCGCATGTCTCCCGAACCCGTAGGGTCTACACATAAGGTTCGGTGGCGCTAGGGTTATAAAGGAAGCTTGTATGTGGTTACCGAATGTTGTTCGAGTCCGGATGAGATCCCGGACGTCACGAGGAGTTCGGAATGGTCCGGAGGTAAAGATTTATATATGGAAGTCTGTTTTGGTCGCGGAAAAGTTTGAGGCGATTTGATAATGTCTGGGACCACGGAGGGTCCCGGGTCCACCAAGTGGGGCCACCAACCCGGAGGCTTGCTTGGACCAAGTGTGGTGAGGACCAGCCCCTAAGTGGGATGGTGCGCCTCACAAGGGCCCAAGGGCAGCTAAGAAAAAAAGGGGAAGGGAAACCCTAGGCTTAGATGGGCCCTAAGGCCCACCCTAGGCGCCTCCCTCTCCCCTCTTGGCCGCCCCTTGTTTCCCATCTAGGGCTGCCGCCCCCTAGGGGTGGGAACCCTAGAGGCGCACCCTCCTCCCTCTCCCTATATAAATAGAGGCACAGGGCTGCCCATGAGACATGTGAACTTCTCCTCTTGGTGCAGCCCCTCCCTCTTCCTCCTCTCCCTTGGTGCTTTGCGGCCTGCGGGATTGCCACGCCCTCCATCACCACCACGCCGTTGTGTTGCTGCTGGATGGAGTCTTCCTCAACCTCTCCCTCTCTCCTTGCTGGATCAAGGCGTGGGAGGCGTCACCGGCTGTACGTGTGTTGAGCGCGGAGGTGCCGTCCGTTCGGCACTAGGATCTCCGGTGATTTGAATCACGGCAGTCACGACTCCTTCAACCCCGTTCTCTTGAACGCTTCCGCTTAGCGATCTACAAGGGTATGTAGATGCACTCTCCTTCCCTCGTTGCTAGTTTCTCCATAGATAGATCTTGGTGACACGTAGGAAAATTTTGAATTTCTCTCACGTTCCCCAACAAAGGCATCATGAGCTAGGTCTATTATGTAGATTCTTTGCACGAGTAGAACACAAAGTAGTTGTGGGCGTTGATTTTGTTCAATATGCTTACCGTTACTAGTCCAATCTTGTTTCGACGGTATTGTGAGACAGGTTCCACCGACTGACATGCACTTGGTGCATAAGGTGGCTAGCGGGTGCCAGTCTCTCCCACTTTAGTCGGAACGGATTCGATGAAAAGGGTCCTTATGAAGGGTAAATAGAAATTGGCATATCACGTTGTGGTTTTGCGTAGGTAAGAAACGTTCTTGCTAGAACCCATAGCAGCCACGTAAAACATGCAAACAAAAATTAGAGGACGTCTAACTTGTTTTTGCAGGGTATGCTATGTGATGTGATATGGCCAAGAAGAATGTGATGAATGATATGTGATGTATGAGATTGATCATGTTCTTGTAATAGGATTCACGACTTGCATGTCGATGAGTATGACAACCGGCAGGAGCCATAGGAGTTGTCTTTATTTATTGTATGACCTGCGTGTCATTAAACAACGCCATGTAATTACTTTACTTTATTGCTAACCGGTAGCCATAGTAGTAGAAGTAATAGTTGGCGAGACAACTTCATGAAGACACGATGATGGAGATCATGATGATGGAGATCATGGTGTCATGCGGTGACGATGATGATCATTGAGCCCGAAGATGGAGATCAATGGAGCTATATGATATTGGCCATATCATGTCACTACTATATAATTGCATGTGATGTTTATTATGTTTGTGCATCTTGTTTACTTAGAAACGACGGTAGTAAATAAGATGATCCTTACACAAATTTCAAGAAGTGTTCTCCCTAACGTGCACCGTTGCTACAGTTCGTCGCTTCTAAGCACCACGTGTTGATCGGGTGTGATGGATTCTTACGTTCACATACAACGGGTGTAAGACAGATTTACACACGCAATACACTTAGGGTTAACTTGACGAGCCTAGCATGTACGACATGGCCTCGGAACACGGAGACCGAAAGGTCGAGCATGAGTCGTATGGTAGATACGATCAACATGAAGATGTTCACCGATGATGACTAGTCCGTCTCACGTGTTGATCGGACACGGCCTAGTTGATTCGGATCATGTAATCACTTAGATGACCGGAGGGATGTCTATCTCGAGTGGGAGTTCATAAGATGAACTTAATTATCCTGAACATAGTCAAAAGACCTTTTGCAAATTATGTCGGCTCGCGCTTTAGTTCCACTGTTTAGATATGTTCCTAGAGAAAATATAGTTGAAAGTTGAAAGTAGCGATTATGCGGACGGTAGAAAGCTTATGTCCTTAATGCACCGCGGTTTGCTAAACCCGAACGTCGTGCGTGGATGTTACGAACATCGGACATACACGTCTTGATAACTACGTGATAGTTCAGTTAAACGGTTTAGAGTTGAGGCATGAAAGACGTTTTTCGAAATGTCGCGGAACATATGAGATGTTTCGAGGGCTGAAATTAGGATTTCAAGCTCGTGCCCACGTCAAGAGGTATGAGACCTCCGACGATTTTCTTAGCCTACAAACTAAGGGAGAAAAGCTCAATCGTTGAGCTTGTACTCAGATTGTCTGGGTGCAACAATCACTTGAATCGAGTGGGAGTTAATCTTCCAGATGAGATAGTGATGTTTCTCCAAAGTCATTGCCACCAAGCTGCTAGAGCTTCGTGATGAACTATAACATATCGGGATAGATATGATGATCCTTGAGGTATTCGCGTTGTTTGACATCGCGAAAGTAGAAATCAAGAAGGAGCATCAATTGTTGATGGTTGGTGAAACCACTAGTTTCAAGAAGGGCAAGGGCAATAAGGGATAGTTCACGAAATGGCAAATCAGCTGCTGCTCCAGTGAAGAAACCCGAGGTTGAACCCAAACCCGAGACTAAGTGTTTCTGTAATAAGGGGAACAGCCACTTGAGCGGAACCACCCTAGATACTTGGTAGATGAGAAGGCTGGCAAGGTCGATAGAAGTATATTTGATATACATTATGTTAATGTGTACTTTACTAGTACTCCTAGCAGCACCAGGGTATTAGATACCGGTTCGGTTGCTAAGTGTTAGTAACTCAAAATAAAAGCTACGGAATAAACGGAGACTAGCTAAAGGTGAGCCGACGATATGTGTTGGAAGTATTTCCAAGGTTGATGTGGTCAAGCATCGCACGCTCCCTTTACCATCGAGATTGGAGTTAAGCCTAAAATTGTTATTTGGTGTTTGCGTTGAGCATAGACATGATTGGGTTATGTCTATCGCAATACGGTTATTCATCTAAGGAGAGTAATGGTTACTCTGTTTATTTGAATAATACCTTCAATGGTCTTGCACCTAAATAAATGGTTTATTGAATCTCGATCGTAGTAATACACATTTTCATGCCAAAAGTATAAGATAGTAATGATAGTACCACTTACTTGTGGCACTTGCCATATAAGTCATATTGGTGTAAACGCATGAAGAAGCTCCATGTTGATGGATCTTTGGACTCACTCGTTTTGAAAAGTTTGAGACATGCGAACCATGTCTATTGCTGCATACGATGAAGAAACTCCATGCAGATGAATTGTTTAGACTCACTTGATTTTGAATCACTTGAGATATGCAAATCATACCACATGGACAAGATGACCAAAAGCCTCGGTTTCAAGAAGATGGAACTAGATAGCAACTTGTTGGAAGTAACACATTTTGATGTGTGCAGTCCAATAAGTCTTTGAGGCATGCAAATGAATATCGTTATGTTCTTACTTCACGATGATGATTCGAGTAGATGTTGAGTATATTTACTTGATGAAACACAAGTCTGAATTATTGAATGGTTCAAGTAATTTCAGAGTGAAGTTTAAGATCTTCGTGACAAGAGGATAGAATGTCTATGATATGATCATAGAGATGAATATCTGAGTTACGAGTTTTGGCACACAATTAAGACATTGTGCAAATTGTTTCACAATTAATACCGCTGGAACACCATAGTGTGATGGTGTGTCCGAACATCATAGTTGCACCTTATTGGATATGGTGCGTACCATGATGTCTCTTATCGAATTTCCACTATCTTCATGGGTTAGGCATTAGAGACAACCGCACTCACTTTAATGGGGCACCACGTAATTCCGTTGAGACGACACCGTTTGGAGAAACCTAAGTTGTCGTTTCTTAAAAGTTTGGGGCTATGACGCTTATGTGAAAAAGTTTCAGGTTGATAAGCTCGAACCCAAAGCGGATAAAATGCATCTTCATAGGACACCCAAAACAGTTGGGTATACCTCCTATCTCAGATCCGGAAGCAAAAGTAAGTGTTTTTTGAATCGGGTCCTTTCTCGAGGAAAAGTTCGTCTCGAAAAGTTGAGTGGGAGGATGGTGGAGACTTGATGAGGTTATTGAACCATCACTTCAACTAGTGTGTAGCAGGGCACAGGAAGTTGTTCCCGTGGCACCTACACCAATTAAAGTAGAAGCTTATGATAGTGATCATGAAGTTTCGGATCAAGTCACTACCGAACCTCGTTGGGCGACAAGGACGCAGCGTCTTGCTTGAGTGGTACGGTGATCCTGTCTTGATAAACCTACGAGCTATGGGGAAGCGATGGTGGGCCCAAATTCCGACAAATGGTTAGAAGCCATGAAATCCGAGATAGGATCCATGTATCATAACAAAGCATGGACTTTGGTGGACTTGCCGATGATTGGCAAGCCATTGCAATAAATGGATCTTTAAGAAGAAGACGGACGTGGGCGGTAATGTCACCTTCTATGAAGCTCGACTTGTGGCGAAGAGTTTTCACAAGTTCAAGGAGTTGACTACGATGAGTTTTTCTCATCCGTAGCGATGCTTAAGTCCGTCGGAATCATGTTAGCATAAGCTGCATTTATGAAATCTGGCGATGGATGTCAAAATGAGTTTCCTTACCAGTTTTAGTAAGGAAAGGTTGTATGTGATACAATCGAAAAGTTTTGTCGATCCTAAGGATGCTAAAAGGTATCTTGGCTCCAATGATCCTTTCTAAGGACCGGAGTAAGCATCTCGGAGTTGGAATGTGCGCTTTGATGAGATGATCAAAGATTTTGGGTTTATACAAAGTTTATGAGAAACTTGTATTTCCAAAGAAGTGAGTGGGAACACTATAGAATTTCTGATGAGTATATGTTGTTGACATATTGATGATCAGAAATGATGTAGAATTTCTGGAAAGCATATAGGGTTATTTGAAAGATGATTTTCAATAGAAAACCTGGATTAGGCTACTTGAACAATTGAGCATCGAGATCTATAAGGATAGATCAAAAATGCTTAATAATACTTTCAAATGAGCACATACCTTGACATGATCTTGAAAGTGTTCAAGATGGATCAGTCAAAGAAGGAGTTCTTGCCTAAGATGTAAGGTATGAGGTTAAGAGTTAAAGCTCGACCACGGCAGAAAAGAGAGAAAGGACGAAGGTCGCCCCTATGCTTCGACGTAGGCTCTATAGTATGCTATCTTGTGTCTGCACTGATGTGTGCCTTGCTACATATCGGCAAGAGAGTAGAAAGGTGATCAAGGAGTGGATCACCGGATAGCGGTCAAAATTATCCTTAGAGGAATAAGGACATGTTTCTCGATTATGGAGGTGATAAAGAGTTCGGCGTAAAGGGTTACGTCGATGCAAGCTTTAACACCTATCCGAGTGATTCGAGAAGCAAACCGGATACGTATAGTGGAGCAACCATTTGGAATAGCTCCAAGTGGAGCGTGAAAGCAGCATTTACAATATGACATAGAGAATTGCGAAGTACACACGGATCTGAAAGGTTCGCACCGTTGACTAAAACCTCTCTCACAAGCAAAACATGATCAAACCCCGAACTCATTGAGACTTAATCACATGGTGATGTGAACTAGTTTAAGACACTAGTAAACTCTTTGGATGTTGGTCACATGGCGATGTGACCTATCAGTGTTAATCACATGGCGATGTGAACTAGATTATTGACTCTAGTGCAAGTGGGAGACTGTTGGAAATATGCCCTAGAGGCAATAATAAATTAGTTATTATTATATTTCCTTGTTCATGATAATCGTTTATTATTCATGCTATAATTGTATTGACCGGAAACCGCAATACATGTGTGGATACATAGACAACACCATGTCCCTAGTAAGCCTCTAGTTGACTAGCTCGTTGATCAATAGATGGTTACGGTTTCCGACCATGGACATTGGATGTCATTGATAACGGGATCACATCATTAGGAGAATGATGTGATGGACAAGACCCAATCCTAAGCCTAGCACAAAGATCGTGTAGTTCAGTATGCTAAAGCTTTTCTAATGTCAAGTATCTTTTCCTTAGACCATGAGATTGTGCAACTCCGGATACCGTAGGAATGCTTTGGGTGTACCAAACGTCACAACGTAATCGGGTGGCTATAAAGGTGCATTACGGTATCTCCGAAAGTGTCTGTTGGGTTGGCACGAATCAAGACTGGGATTTGTCACTCCGTGTAAATGGAGAGGTATCTCTGGGCCCACTCGGTAGGACATCATCATAATGTGCACAATGTGACCAAGGGGTTGATCACGGGATGATGTGTTACGGAACGAGTAAAGAGACTTGCCGTAACGAGATTGAACAAGGTATCGGTATACCGACGATCGAATCTCGGGCAAGTACAATACCGCTAGACAAAGGGAATTGTATACGGGATCGATTGAGTCCTTGACATCGTGGTTCATCCGATGAGATCATCGTGGAACATGTAGGAGCCAACATGGGTATCCAGATCCGCTGTTGGTTATTGACCGGAGAACGTCTCGGTCATGTCTCATGTCTCCCGAACCCGTAGGGTCTACACACTTAAGGTTCGGTGGCGCTAGGGTTATAAAGGAAGCTTGTATGTGGTTACCGAATGTTGTTCGAGTCCGGATGAGATCCCGGACGTCACGAGGAGTTCGGAATGGTCCGGAGGTAAAGATTTATATATGGAAGTCCTGTTTTGGTCACCGGAAAAGTTTGGGCGATTTGGTAATGTAATGGGACCACGGAGGGTCCTGGGTCCACCAAGTGGGGCCACCAACCCGGAGGCTTGCTTGGACCAAGTGTGGTGAGGGACCAGCCCCTAAGTGGGCTGGTGCGCCTCCCACAAGGGCCCAAGGGGCAGCTAAGAAAAAAAAGGGGGGAAGGGGAAACCCTAGGCTTAGATGGGCCCTAAGGCCCACCCTAGGGGGCGCCTCCCTCTCTCCCCTCTTGGCCGCCCCCCTTGTTTCCCATCTAGGGCTGCCGCCCCCCCTAGGGGTGGGAACCCTAGAGGGGGCGCACCCTCCTCCCTCTCCCCTATATAAATAGAGGCCTGGGGCTGCCCATGAGACATGTGAACTTCTCCTCTTGGTGCAGCCCTGCCTCTCCTCTTCCTCCTCTCCCTTGGTGCTTGGCGAAGCCCTGCGGGATTGCCACGCTCCTCCATCACCACCACGCCGTTGTGTTGCTGCTGGATGGAGTCTTCCTCAACCTCTCCCTCTCTCCTTGCTGGATCAAGGCATGGGAGACGTCACCGGGCTGTACGTGTGTTGAACGCGGAGGTGCCGTCTGTTCGCACTAGGATCTCCGGTGATTTGAATCACGACAGTCACGACTCCTTCAACCCCGTTCTCTTGAACGCTTCCGCTTAGCGATCTACAAGGGTATGTAGATGCACTCTCCTTCCCTCGTTGCTAGTTTCTCCATAGATAGATCTTGGTGACACGTAGGAAAATTTTGAATTTCTGCTACGTTCCCCAACAGTCAGAGTACACATGAGTTGTCTGGTGAGTGCACTAGAGTTGTATAAATATACCCAAAAGTTGCTAACATTTTTTGTGTGGCACTCAAGTGCATAACATAAGTATTCTACCATAACTAGCTTCATCTCCAAGTTGATAGTACTATAAGAAACTTACTTTTCGAGGTAGCCTAACATCATCCTAAGTTGCCTGCCATGACTAGTTAGTAGGATAACATTATCCTGAGTTGCATACAATACATTTTCAATATGGTAATAAGCAACTTAGTTTCATATATAGGCAACTCAGCAACATTAACAGACAACTTATTAATGTATTATAGGCAACTGAAATAGTAATGCCTTTAACTGAGCATCACCGATATGCAACTTCATAGTGTTTTAGGAAACTTAGGGAAAAACAATGATAATCAACTTCATAATATTGTAGGTCACTAATTTGCAAAGTTAGACAACTAAGCAGCAATGGTAGGTAACAAATTATCAATAGCAGGTAACTGGACATCAATGGTAGGCCAATTTTGTAGTATTATAGGCAACTAGGCATTTATGATAGGAAACTGAATATCCATGGTAGGCAACCGAGCAACCATGATAGGCAAGTCATGATAATGTTAGCAAAATTCATTGATACACATAGTGCAATGAAGTTACTTACCTGTAGCACTAAAGGTTCATCATGTTTTGTGTAATTTTCTTATTTTTACACAAACCAACCTAATAGGCAGTCCTACTAGACAAAAAATAAAGTTGCTTTTTCTATATCAATAAAGTTCCCACAATCATACCCAAAGTTGCCTCGAAAAAAAGTTCGACGAAACCTATCTATATGAGATTTAGTTTTGAAGATCTCGTCGCGAGAAAGCCAGCTGTGAAAACGAAATTGAATTTCGACGCTTAAATCAAAAGTTAAATTTTTGAAAGCACAAATAAATACATCGTGCGCGTCAGCTGCTCTTTCCATATTTGAAAGAGCGCTCAATCCCACCACCGAGCGCTCGGGCGCCGGTTAGCCACATCCATAAAATTAAATCCTTTTTGCAAGTACTAGTAGTAACATTTCACCACAAGCACATGGTTGGATGGTGAAAATATACCCATCCAGGAGTAAATAAAATCCTTGTGCTACTCTACGCTGCGCACCATTATATTGTTATAAAAAGGAGAGAGGGAAGAAATCCTAAATGCTGCAAAATGTAGCTGCGCTATTTGGTTATTTCCGGCGCACGTGCTAGACGACAAAAGTCGTTTGCTGTCTGTAACAACACATTATCCAGTGGGTAGTGTAAAGAATACCTATGCGCATGCATGTGCCGACATCACCTATTTATTCCGTTTCAATTTTTTTTAAAGCTACAACTTTTGAACCGAGTGTCAGAACGAAGAACCGTTTTCACCGCTAGATTCCTCGCGACGAGCTCTTCAAAACTAGATCCCATATGAATATTTTTTGATGATTTTTTTCAAAAGCAACTTTGATGCTAGATGAAGCAACTTTAGTGCTAAACATGAGCAACTCTGATGCTAGATGAACTACACCATGTGTATAACTAACTTCACCTAGTAGCCACCTAGTTAGTTGTGTGCAACACTGTAATAGGTGGTCACTATGGTTTCTAAGTTGCATACATTGGAAAATAAGTTGTGGATTGTTTAGTTGCCTATCATACTGTGAAAGTTTCTTACCGTAGAGTGGAAACTTGTCTAACATGGCTTCTAAGTTGTCTACCCAAAAAACCAGGTTGCCCTTTCACTACGAAGTTGCCTATGAGTGATCTTCAATTTCTAAGAATACTATGAAAGTTGTCCATCAAGAGACCTAAGTTGCCTCCAATATCGGAAAAAAATTGTGGGATCTAAGTCATCTATCGTTATTTCAAATTTTGAACTATGTGGGGATGGGTGGTATGAGATTCGTGTGCTTTCCTTTTCTAGGGGAGTCTGCCCGCCAACGCTACTGAGTACACGGGTGTTGGCTAGCCATGTCGTGACGAGCTCTTCAAAACTAAACCCACATGAATATGCTTTGATAATTTTTATTTCTTTCAGAAAGCAACTGAAACGCTAGATGAGACAACTTTAGTGCTAAACAGAAGCAACTCCACTCCAATTTAAAGTAACTGATTACCAATAATGAGCAACTAACTAGTAATAGAGAATAACTTTGAACAGAGGTAGACAACATCATATCACCTTTATAAGAAACTTTCTTTCTACGAGAGACAACTTTAGTGCTAAAAATAGGCAACTTCACTACACTTTATGTCCTAATTAAATTTTTTCTAACATTCTCCTAACTTCCTCACCGGTAAGTCATCTACCATTGATACTCTTGTGTCTGCTATTGCTAACTATGATAGGCAACTTGGTGGTCAATTTTGGCAACTTTAGAGTGTTTGCACGCAACTTAGAAAAACAATGATAAACCACTTCATAATATTTTAGGCAACTATTTTTGCAAAGTTAGGCAACTGAGCAGCAATGATAGGCAACTAATTACCAATAGTAGGCAACTAGGCATCAATGGTAGGCAATTTACAATATTTATAGGTAACTGAACATCAATTGTAGGCAACTGACTATCAAACAATAGGCAAATGAGCAACCATGATAGGAGAGTTGGGATAATGTTAGTAAAATTCATAGGTACACATAGTGCAGTGAAGTTGTTTTGTACGTAGACTGAAGGGGCCTTATGTTTTGTGTGATTTTTCTTATTTTTATGCAAACAAACCTAATAGGCAGTCCTACTAGGCCAAAGAGAAGAAGTTGCTTCCCTATAGCACGATAGTTGCCTCCTTCGTGTCCAAAGTTGCCCTCAAAAAAGTATCCAGTTGTCCACAATCAACCATACAGTTGCCTAAGACAAAGTATCCAGTTGCCCACAATCAACAAATATTTTGCCTAAAACCATGTATCCAGTTGTCCAATCATCACGAACATAAATATTTACCAAGACCATTATTTGGTAAATATCTAAATTTTTTAGATACCTGTAATTAAGTTTGGGTCATAGAGGTGGAGTCAGGATTTTCCTCTCCTCGGATGGGATCCCTTGGTGCGACCGTAGAGGGGAGCGGGAGGAACTGGTTAAGTTTCCAGCTAGAGATATGTGGCACATGAATATGCGTGTGTGTGCGCGCGCATGTGTGCATGTGTGTTTTCTCCTCTGCTAGTGCCTAGTTGCCTAACAAAAACCGTGGAGTTGTTCAGGCTTGGACTGCACAAGAGTTGCTTGGTGAATTTAGTCTTTTCTATATGTGGCCGCTTTATCCAGATACCAATTCAGACTGAGACTATACAAGAGTTGTCTAGTGAATGCAATGGATTTGCACAAAAACACTCCCAAACTTGCTGTCTTTTTTAAGTACAACTCCAGTGCATATAAGTTACATAGTTGTTTTTTTTTCTACCCCCAACGGGCTCTGTTGGGTGAACTTAGTCTTTTCTATATGTGGTTGAGTTTATCAATATTCGAAGTTGTTGTTGCTACCTGCTTGTTACAACATAAATTGTTGGCGTGGTGGGGACGACGTCTCCTCCTTTACGCAGCATCTAGTTTTGGACGTCGTGTTTGCTCGGGAGGGCGGAGAGGGCATCGTCAAACAGCGGTCGAAGGTTGACCGTTGGATTGGCATCTCCATTTGTAGTGTGGACTCTTTGTCCATCGCGGGGGCCTCAGCTAGGAGGGGCGGATTTTTCTCCTCTTGTCGTCTGAGGTGATGGGATCTGACTTGATGTTGAAGGGAGCAATCGACACCAAGGGGCCCTGAGAACCCCCCTCCTTGTCCGGCTTGGAGGATTTCAGACGTACGAACTTGTTCAAACAAATTCGGCGACCATCATTGGATGGTTAAAAGTGTCTAGAGAGGTTAATCCCGAGCGATTTGGTGATTCGTGCTGGAGTTGTCTTTATGCTATGCGACTTATAGGTGAAGCTAGTCAATTGGTAGTCATGGTAACCAACTTAGAAGGATCCTTTGCTAATAGGTAGTCATACTAGGGGAAAATAGGAGTTGCTTTTTTATAGCATTAAAGTTGCCTCTGTACCACACAAAGTTGCTCGAGAAAAAAAGTTCGTTGTAACCTACTCATACGGGTTCTAGTTTTGAAGAACTCGTCGCGAGAAACCCAACATTGAAAACTGATTTGAATTTTGACACTCAAATCAAAAGTTAAGACTTTTTAAAGATTTTGATCCCCTAATAAATGCAGGTGGGATATAAAGCGTGAGCACATGTACCTGACACTTTCCTTTTCACTGCAATAGAAGAGGACCTGGTGCTTTCGTTTCTTTAAAAGGAAAGTGTGCTTTCGTTTCTTGGTGCAATAGAAATTAATTGGAGGCCTATTATCCCCCCAAATGCTTAAAAGTGCAGCTGCGCTATTATGTCGTCGCGAGCGCACGCGCATGGATTGTAAGATGGGACAAATCAGTTCCAGATTTAGAAAAGTGCTCACCCACCCATTCTATATATGGAAATATTCCTCAAGTACACTACGTTGATTTTTCTCCACCTCATCTGATCAACCGTCTGAACCCAGCAATGACGTATAGCATGTATTAATTTCAGTGTTAGAAAATTCAAAAAGCTATAACTTTTAAACCACGTGTCGAAGTTATTATCTGTTTTCACTATTGGGTTCCTCGTGACGAGCTCTTCAAAACTAGATCTCATATGGATATGATTTGATGATTTTTTTTCAAAAGCAACTTTGGTGCTAGATAAGACAACTTTAGTGCTAAACATGAGCCACTCTGATTCTAGATGAATTGCACCCTGTGTATAACTGAATTCGCCTAGTAGCCTCCTAATTAGTTGTATGCAGTAGTGTAATAGGTAGTTAACATGGTTGCTAAGTTGCATATCAACAATAAGTTGTAAATAGTTCAATTTCCTACCACACTATTAAAGTTGTTTGCCATAGAGCGGAAGTTACATAACATGGCTTTTAAGTTGTCTACCTCACAAACCAAGTTTTCCTACATCGCTACGAAGTTACCTATGAGTGATCCTCAACTGCCTACAATACTATGGAGGTTGTCCATCAAGGGACCTAAGTTGACTACAATGTCAAAAAGTTTTTTGTGGGATCTAAGTCATCTATCATGATTCCAATTTTCTAAACTATGTGGGATGGATGGTGTGAGATCCTTGTGCTTTCCTTTTCTGGGGGAGTCTGCCCGCCAACGCTATTGAGTGCACGCGTGTTGGCTAGCCAGGTCGCGACGAGCTCTTCAAAATAAAACCCCACCTAGATATGTTTTGATTTTATTTCAAAAGCAACTTTGATGCTAGATGGGGCAACTTTAGTGCTAACCATAAGCAACTTCACTCCATTAAAAGTAATTAATTAGCAACAGTAACCCACTAAGTAGTAATAGAGAACAACTTTGAAACAGAGGCAGATAACATCACATCACCTTCATAACCAACTTTCCTTCTACTAGAAGCATCTTTTATAGTGCTAAAAATAGACAACTTCACTACATTTTGTGTCCTAATTAATTTTGTCTAACATTCTTCTAACTTCTTTACCGGTACTTCTAAGGTCTCTATTGTTCATGCTCCTATGTCGTTGTATCTAAATTGCTTATAACATTATGAAGTCGTCTGCCGTCAATGCTCTTGTGTTTGTTATTGCTCGTTATGGTAGGCAACTTGGTGGTGAATCTAGGCAACTTCAGAGTGTTTGTAGGCAACTTAAACAATGATAAACAACTTCAAAATATTCTAGGCAACTATTTTATAAAGTTAAGCAACTGAGCAGCAATAGTAGGCAAGTAATTACCAATAGCAGGCAATTGCCATCAATGGTAGGCAATATATAGTACTTATAGGAAACTGAATATCAACCATAGACAACTGACAATCAACAAAAGACAATTGAGCAACCATACTAAACAAGTTGGGATAGTGTTAGCAAAATTCACAGATCGACATAGTGCAGTGAAGTTTCTTTGTATGTAGCACTAAAGGTGCCTTGTGTTTTGTTTGATTTTTCTCATTTTTATGCAAACCAACTTATTGGCAGTCCTACTAGGCCAAAAAGAAGAAGTTGCTTCCTATAGCACTATAGTTGCCTCAATTGCACTCAAAGTTGCCTTGAAAAAAAGTTTGACAAAACCTACTCAAATGGGATCTAGTTTTGAAGAACTCGCCGTGAGAAACCCAACGGTGAAAACGGAATTGGATTTTAACGCTTGAATCAAAAGTTACAACTTTTAACGTGTTTTAAGCCCCAAATAAATGCACGGGGAGACAAGATCTGGGCTGATTTCTTTGTTAACGTAGCATGGTCACGTGGGCATGGGAAAGGTAGTGACGGGGACCAGGATGTTTCCTTTTTTGGAAGAGTATATGGACGGACCGGTTGCATTTTCCATATATAGTAAGAGCGCTGGATCTCGCGAACAAGCGCCTGGGTGCTCGCTAGCCACGTCCTTATTCCCCAATGTTCACAACCCGCTCCACTCTCCTGTCTCTGTCTGTCTCATCCCCCAAAAGGAAAATCAGCCTGGTTTCCCGAGGGCAGGCCACCGCAATCACCCGTCCTCTCGCTGTTTGTAAGGCCAACTGCAACACGCTACCCATCCTTTCCGTCCGCGTCCATTAGAGGTAAACAAACAAAACATAGCTTCTAATGCACGGCCGCAAATGGACCGTCATCCGTTTTTTGTTCCCTTTCGACCCATTTCCGGCCCAAGTTTGGGCCGAGTGGCGCGTGCCCTTGTCTTGCCCTAGCCCGCCCGTTGGGGAGACGTACCCCCTTTTCTCTTCTTCTACCTCCCTCCACGCCTCGACATCGCCGCTGCCACCATACTCCCCAGCGCGATGATTGTGGAGGACGAGCGCGATGATAGCATCTACGACCAAGGGTTTGGTTTTCAGGGTGAAAATGTTGAGCCTCAGCATGCACCTCCTGCAACTTTTGAACAATTTGTCGAGTTTCATCGGGAATTGCGTGATTGGCATACTAATGTCCAGCTCCGGTAGATCTATCAGTTTAATTTCTTGTCATGCAAACAAATTTCGATTGGGTTGTAAAACTATTTGATATTGTTTTCTTGTCATGCAAACAAATTTCGATTGGGTTGTAAGACTATTTCGGATGTATAACAATTTGCTATGTCTGATTTGAACCATTTCATATGCATCATCTTCATTTTAGTCTGCTGGTGAACGGACGAGATGTGGACGAAATGTAGCCGCGCGTTGGGCGCATCGCCGCCACATCCAGAAATCTGGGTGGACACGACCCATTGTCACCCCCAAAAGGACGAAAAGCGGACGAAACTGACGTCCGTTTGGGGTGCATGTTGGAGTTGGCCTAAAACCCAAGAGCAGCCAACAAACACCAAGGGCGCGTTTGGTTACTTGCATCATTTTTTCCAATTTGCATACTTGTCCCAGTTGGGGCTGGCTGGGCATATACAAGCTAAAAACCAACATCTACATGTTGATTGGTTGCATGCATCCCCCCTAGCCTGAGTGTGCTAAAACGAAATGTGTGCCATTTGGTTGCAGGCTTGTTTGAGGGGAAACACACATCCAGTTGTTTGGTTACATCCAGGACAATTATGTGGTAATCTCCTCCTCGATGTGGTGAGGTTACCAAAGGCATACATGAACTACTGGGAACTAAAATACTAGCAAAAGAACAATCTTAGGCCCAAATATAAGTCTTAACCATGCAGAACAATTTTTAAACCAAACGATGCGATAAAGTTCTAAACTAGACCGAATTCCTAAAGCAAGAACAACCAAGGATCGGACCACGGGAGTTCAGGCGGTCGCGGCGAAGGCAGCGCCGTGTGTAAGGGCATATTTATTCCTCAGTTGTTTTGGTGATTGATGACAATGCTTTTGCGGACTAATCGTGTGCATTGAGTATTTCAGACATTTCATCACCAGGCACAAGACGACTTGTTGCCCCTCGAAGACTATTGAAAACGGCGTTTCTCTACGTTCTTTTCGGTGGATTTGAGTCGTAGGAAAGCCGTACTATTAAGAGGGGGTATGCTTTGGAAAGGTTTGGGTGGATTCATCACGTACACGTCTACTCCTTTTGCACCGCCTTTCCTTTGGCACTTTGGAGCATCCGCCGTCTTTTCTTGTCTATGCAATAGGTCGTGATTGCTGAGCTAGGGCATGTGGTAGTACTGCTCCTAGGGGCGGTAGTACCGCAGGCCCTTGCGGTAGTACCGGACCCTGGCGCGGTAGTACCGCAAGTGCACATGGTAGTACCGCTTCCTTGGAGCGGAAGTACTGTGGCCTCTGGCCAGGCACTGCTGTTGTTGCGGTAGTAGGGGCGGATGTAACTTTTTACATCCGCGCCCTATGCGGTAGTACCGCGCCCGGTCCGCGGTAGTACCGTGCACGCTGGCCAGGCTAAGCAGCTTGCACGGCAGTAGAAGCGGATTTAATTTTTTACATCCGCACCCCGCGTGGTAGTACCGCTCCTGGCTTGCAGTACTACCATGTCGGATTTTTGCATAGATCCCAACTCAGCGGAAGTTGCCACGAATGTATTTTATGTGTCCATGCCTTCCCAAAGTCTGGACTATCCCTGCCTTGCGGTAGTACTGCAAGGGGGAGCGGTAGTATTGTGCCAGCGGTTCTACCGCCCTCTGCTTCATTGCATCTGGGCTGTTCTGGTCTCTGCTGCACGGGCGGTAGTACCGCGGGGCCCTGCGGTAGTACCGTGCACCCGGCGCGGTAGTACCGTGCTACGCAGGCTGAGTTGGTGTATAACGGTTGGATTTGTTCCTCCACTATATAAGGGGTGTCTTCTTCTCCGAGTTGACCACCTCTTCCATCCCTAAGCTCCATTGTTGCTCCAAGCGCCATTTTCGCCCGATCTCTCTCCCTAGCCAATCAAACTTATTGATTTTCTAGGGATTGGTTGAGAAGGCCCCGATCTACACTTCCACCAAGAGAAATTTGATTCCCTCCACTAATCCCTTGCAGATCTTGTTACTCTTGGGTGTTTGAGCATCCTAGACAGTTGAGGTCACCGTGGAGCCATAGTCCATTGTGGTGAAGCTTCGTGGTGTCATTGGGAGCCTCCAATTAAGTTGTGGAGATTGCCCCAACCTTGTTTGTAAAGGTTCGGTCGCCGCCTCCAAGGGCACCAATAGTGGAATCACGGCATCTCGCATTGTGTGAGGGCGTGAGGAGAATACAGTGGCCCTAGTGGCTTCTTGGGAGCATTGTGCCTCCATACCGCTCCAATGGAGACGTACTTCCCCTCAAAAGGAAGGAACTTCGGCAACACATCCTCGTCTTCACCGACTCCACTCTTGGTTATCTCGTGCCTTTACTTGTGCAAGCTTATTTGTGCGATATCCCTTGCTTGCTTGTGTGCTTATTGTTGTTGCATCATATAGGTTGCTCACCTAGTTGCATATCTAGACAACCTACTTTGATGCAAAGTTTAAATTGGTAAAGAAAAGAAAAAAATTGTTAGTTGCCTATTCACCCCCCTCTAGTCAACTATATCGATCCTTTCAATTGGTATCAGAGCCTCGTCTCTTTATTAAGGACTTTGCCATCCGAATAGTATGGTTGACACCGTAGACGGTGGTGAGGAGCACTCCGGTGTGAATCCAATATCGTCTACGGCCGATGGGGGAACCACGGTCTCTTGTGAGGAATTCAATGTGTATTTGGACACATTGAAAACCTCCATGACGACCGAGGTTGAAAACATGCTTAATAAATTCTTGGAAGGGCTTAAACTATCTACCGAACCGATGAAAGTGGGTGACCCCACTAACAAGGTGACGGATGCTAACTCTGACAAGGTGGAAGCTACTAGTGAAAAGGCTCCTTCTTCTAGTGGTAAAAATGGCAACGACATCTTTGCCCATGTGGAACCTCCACTTACCTATGGTGGACCGATTCCTTCCACTCATTTGAATCATGTCGGTCCTCCCCCTAAGATTGTGAAAATGAGGACTTTGATTCTTGGGTTTATCGTTTTAGGCGTCATTTGAACCATGTTAATACTAACCTTTGGAGAATCATTAAAGAAGGTTTTTATCCGCACGACCAAAGCAATTTCACCCCTAGAGAAGCCGCGGACAATCAATTCAATGAGAATGCTCTTTTCATCATCCAAGATGCAATTCCACCCGAAGATCTTGCTCACCTCCGGCCATTCACCGTGGCCAAGGATGCATGGCGCCACGTTGTGTCCCTCTACCGGGAAGCGCAAGCATTCAATGCTCCAATTATGAAGTGGTGCAAGATGAGGCCGATGAGTTTGCAATTAAAGAAGATGAAGAACCTCGTGAGCTTTATCAGAGATTGACTACTCTTGCGGTCTCACTCGAGACCATGGGAGCAAGGATAAGGATGACAATTGGATCAAGCGCAAATTCCTCAAGGCCATGATGCCTTACCACAAAGCCATGTCCTCCATCATTCGTCAAAGGCCGGACTTCCACGCCTTGTCCTCAAGTGAAGTGTTGGATGAGTTTGTCGCTATGAGCATCTTGGACAAGATCGCCGACAATGTGGTGTTACGCTCTCAAAGAGCAAAGAAGCCCAACCTTGCCTTGAAGGCCAAGGTTAGTGTGGAAGAAGAGGAAGAAGAGGAGAGCAATCCCAAAGATACAAAGTATGCCTATCATGAACACATGGATCTTGCCTCAAGGCAATTTTGGAGCAAGAAGAACACAAGGCCCAACTTCAACAAGAACAACTCAAGTGGCGCAAAGGTCAAGCAATGAGTGAGGACTTGCTATAATTGTGGCAATGTGAGCCACTTTATTGCGGAATATCCTTATGAGAAGAGGTAAGACAATGGTGGCAAGCTCATCCGAAAGGACAAGGCCAAGTCTTTCCCCAACAAGAGCAACTTCATCAAGAAGACTCCTCCCAAGGGGTTGGTGGCACAATAAGAGTACCATGAGGATGATGAAGACGGAGAGTCGGTTGCCATGGCCTCCGTTTCCATTGCGACAACTCCACGGGTGTCTCTCTTCGACTCACCCAATGAGAACATCACCGCCAAGTGCCTCATGGCGAAAGCCACCAACAAGGTAACTCCCAACATCAAAACTACCATTATTAATAATCCTTCCTTGATGGATTGCATTGATGAACATGAGGGGTCCAATGTGGAGGAGAATGAATTTGAGTCTTTTATGCAATGGTAAATCCAAGAAGCACTTTGTTGCTCTCTTGGAACAACTTGGTGAAGCCAATGACATGATCGAGGCTCACGAAGATACCATCTCTAAGATGGATGGGCATAGTCGTGACTATGCCGATGAGATTTTGGATCTTTCCAATGCTCTTGAGGAAGAGCGAGGTCTTCGTTTGGCTCTTGAGGAGTCATACAATGATGACCACGCTAAATTAAAGAAAGATCTTGATCATGCACTTGTTATATCTCGTGTGCTAAACTCCGAGAAGGCCAAGCTTGGGGTTGATATTGCTAGACTCAAGGAGGAGTTTGGTATACATGGCAAGGCTCAAAAGGCCTTAAAAGGTGTTCATGCTAACCTCAAGGAGTCTCATGATCAACTCCAAGTGAAGCTAACCAAAGAGAAAGCCATTTTTCCTCACATGGTTTTAATTGATAATGCAAATGCTACTAACCCATGTTGTGAGCATGTGCATCTTGTTGAGGAGAATGCAAAGTTGAAGAAGCAACTTGAGAAAGGCCTTGTGTCGTGCATACAAGGTGAGAAGAACCTCAACAACCTTTTGAGAAATCAAAAGGAAGTTGTGGCCAAGGAAGGGATTGGGTTCGCCCCCCTGTCCAAGAACAAGAAGAAGAATGACAAGACAAAACGACCTGCTCCTCTCAAGCAAACTTTTGTGAAGGAGGGAGAGGGTGCTTCCATGGAGAAGAAGAACAATGTGAAGGGTGGTGGTGTCAAGAAGGGCAATGCCACCCCTTCCAAGAATGCCGGCGACTTTAACCCTTCTTATGTGTTGTGTCGTGCTAGTGATGGGCATGTTTATGCCAAATTTGTTGGTTCTCCTTATGAGTACATTGAATGGTCTATTTGGTTCCTAAGAACCTTGTCACTAACATCAAAGTACCCATTACAAAATGGGTACCTAAAACCAATCATTGATCTCTTGTAGGTGTTTGCTTCCGGTGGGGGATCATGGTTGCTTGATAGTGGAGCTACAAATCATATGACCGGAAGCAAGGACTTGGTGGTGGATGTTCACAAGATTCCATCTATGCCCACCAATGTCGAGTGGGGTGATGCCTCGTCTTAAGGTATTGGGACTTCGCAAGGTTGTCATTTCTCATGATCTCACGATCGAGAAGGCAATGCTTGTTGAGTCCCTTTCATACAAATTACTTTCCGTTCGTCAACTTGAACTCATGGGCTTTGCCACTTTCTTTGATATTGATACCATGGCCCTATTGTGGAGCAAGACTCTTAAAGTAGCCTGTGTTGGGCATGTCGAGAATGGTCTCTATGTGATTAACTTTTCGGAGCGACCCACTAAGACCGCGACATGCCTAATGGCTATAGTTGACGTGGGATGGCTTTGGCATCACCGTTTAGCCCATGTCAATATGAGATCTTTGCAAAGTCTTCTCAAGGGGGACCATGTCCGTGGACTAACAAATCTTAGTTTTGCTAAAGATCGTGCTTGCAGTGCTTGTATCGAAGGAAAGCTACATGAAAAAGCTCACCCTCCCAGGACTATCATTTACTCGAAGAGGCCTTTGGAGCTTCTTCACTTGGATCTCTTTGTGCCTCCATCCTTTGATAGCCTTGGGGGTAGAAAGTATTGCTTGGTGATTGTGGATGATTATTCAAGATACACTTGGGTATATTTCTTCAAGAGGAAGAGCGAGACCCAACAAACCATCATTGACTTTGCAAATGAAGCCCAACGTCAACACAATGCAAAGATCTTGACAATAAGAAGTGACAACGGCACCGAGTTCAAGAACTACACCTTGGATGAGTTTCTTAGTGATGAGCGGATCAAGCATCAATATTCCGCACCATACACCCCTCAACAAAATGGTGTAGCGGAGAGGAAGAACCGGACGTTGATGGATGCGTCAAGGACCATGATGGCGGAGTTCAAGTCTCCATACAACTTTTGGGCCGAAGCCATCAACACTGTGTGTCATGCATCAAATCGGCTCTATCTCCGCAAAGGTTTGAACAAGACTCCATATGAGATACTCACCGATAACAAGCCCAACCTCAAGTACTTTCGGGTGTTCGGGTGTAAGTGTTTCATTCTCAAGAAAGGTGTTCGGTTGTCTAAATTTGAGGCTAGAGCTTATGAGGGCATATTTGTTGGTTATGCTACAAACTCTCATGCTTACCGTGTCCTCAATAAGTCCACAGGACTTATTGAGGAGACGTGTAATGTGGAGTTTGATGAGAATAACGGTTCCCAAGTGGAGCAAAGGGGCACTTGTGATGTAGGTGATGAAATTCCTCCTCAAGCCATAAGAAGAATGGGAGTTGGTTTTGTCCTACCCATTGAGGAACCCCTTGTGGCCGAAGGAGAAGGATAATGCTCCACTCAAGTGGAGCCCACACCAACCCAAGGCCCACATGCTTCCGAAGAACAAAGTGAAGGCCCTCAACATCATGAAAAAGACAAAGGGCAAGATCAATCTCAAGACGGTGGTGAATCACCAAGTGATGCCCAAGGTCAAGTTCTCTCCTCCGAGCATGTTGATACGTCTCCAACGTATCTATAATTTTTGATTGTTCCATGCTATTATATTATCCATCTTGGATGTTTATGGGCTTTATTTTACACTTTTATATTATTTTTGGGACTAACCTTTGACCCGAGCCAGTGCGATTCTGTTTTTCCCTTGTTTGATGTTTGAAGAAAAGGAATATCAAGCGAATTCGAAACGGAATGAAACCTTCTGAAGAAGTTATTTTTGGAAGGAAAGCTACCCGATAGACTCGGAGTGCATGTCAGGAAAGAAACGAGGGAGCCACGAGGTAGGGGGCGCGCCCACCCCCTAGGGCACGCCTTCCACCCTCGTGGCTCCCCTGGCGTTCTTTTTCCGCCTATATATCTCCATATACCCTAAAACGATCGGGGAACATAATAGATTGGGAGTTCCGCCGCCGCAAGCCTCTGTAGCCACCAAAAACCAATCGGGACCCTGTTCGGCACCCCTGCGGAGGGATCCCTCACGGTGGCCATCTTCATCATCCGGCGCTCTCCATGACGAGAGAGGGAGTAGTTCACCCTTGGGGCTGAGGGTATGTACCAGTAGCTATGTGTTCTATCTCTCCCTCTCTCGTGTTCTTGATTTGGCACGATCTTGATGTATCGCGAGCTTTGCTATTATAGTTGGATCTTATGTTGCTTCTCCCCTCTACTCTCTTGTAATGGATTGAGTTTTCCTTTGAAGTAATCTTATCGGATTGAGTCTTTAATGATTTGAGAACACTTGATGTATGTCTTGCCGTGCGTATCTGTGGTGACAATGGGATATCACGTGATTCACTTGATGTATGTTTTGGTGATCAACTTGGGGGTTCCGCCCATGAACCTATGCATAGGGGTTGGCACACGTTTTCGTCTTAATTCTCCGGTAGAAACTTTGGGGCACTCTTTGAGGTTCTATGTGTTGGTTGAATAGATGAATCTGAGATAGTGTGATGCATATCGTATAATCATACCCACGGATACTTGAGGTGACATTGGAGTATCTAGGTGACATTAGGGTTTTGGTTGATTTGTGTCTTAAGGTGTTATTCTAGTACGGACTCTAGGGTTGTTTGTGACACTTATAGGAATAGCCCAGCGGATTGATTGGAAAGAATAACTTGGAGGTGGTTTCGTACCCTACCATAATCTCTTCGTTTGTTCTCCGCTATTAGTGACTTTGGAGTGACTCTTTGTTGCATGTTGAAGGATAGTTATATGATCCAATTATGTTATTATTGTTGAGAGAACTTGCACTAGTGAAAGTATGAACCCAAGGCCTTGTTTCCTAGCATTGCATACCGTCTGTGCTCACTTTTATAATTAGTTATCTTGCTGTTTTTATATTTTCAGATTACAAAAACCTATATCGACCACCCATATTGCACTTGTATCACCATCTCTTCGCCGAACTAGTGCACCTATACAATTTACCATTATATCGGGTGTGTTGGGGACACAAGAGACTCTTTGTTATTTGGTTGCAGGGTTGCTTGAGAGAGACCATCTTCATCCTACGCCTTCCACGGATTGATAAACCTTAGGTCATCCACTTGAGGGAAATTTTCAACTGTCCTACAAACCTCTGCACTTGGAGGCCCAACAACGTCTACAAGAAGAAGCTTGCGTAGTAGACATCAAGCTCTTTTCTGGTGCCGTTGCCGGGGAGGCTAGGTAAGGGGCACTCACTCCCCGTCAACTAAGCTCTTTTCTGGCGCCGTTGCTAGGGAGGTGAGTGCTTGAAGGTATATCTTTAGATCTTGCAATCGAATCTTTTTGTTTCTTGTTTTATCACTAGTTTAGTTTATAAAATAAAACTACAAAAAAATGGAATTAAGGGTGCCTCATATGCTTCATCTTTTTAATGTATTTCGTGAAAATGATGGGAAGGAAAATTGTGCTCAAGTACTAGAACAAGAATTACATAGAATTCTTGGCATAAAATATGTGAATGATGAGCATGATTGCAATGTTGTTAGTATGAATTCCTCGAATATCCATGATGCTAATGATATGCAAAGCCACAAGCTTGGGGAAGCTATGTTTGATGAAGATGATATGTTTAGTCCCCAAGTTTTGATGAGCAAATTTATTATGATGAATGCATGCCTCCTATTTATGATGATTATATTGATGAAAGTGGATTTGGAGAGGTCATGACTTTATTTAGTGATGAATCCACTATTTCGGAAGAGGTTCCAATTGATTATGAGAATAAAGTTGCTATCTATGATGATTATTGTGATGACATGTATGCTATAAAGAATAATGATAACCATGAAACTTATCATCATGATTTTAGTTTTCTATTGGATTATGCCTCACATGATAGTTATTTTGTTGAGTTTGCTCCCACTACTATTGATAAGAACAAATTTGCTTACGTGGAGAGTAGTAAAATTTCTATGCAAGTAGATCATGAAAAGAATGATTTAGGTGCTGGTTATATTGTTGAATTCATTCATGATGCTACTGAAAATTATTATGAGGGAGGAAAATATGCTTGTAGGAATTGCAATAATATCAAGTTTCCTCTCTATGTGCTTAAAGTTTTGAAGTTATGCTTGTTTTACCTTCCTATGCAAGTTGATTCTTGTTCCCATAAGTTGTTTGCTCACAAAATCCCTATGCATAGGAAGTGGGTTAGAATTAAATGTGCTAGTAATATTCTTCATGATGCTCTCTTTATGTTTCAGTTCCTATCTTTTATGTGAGCATCATTGAAATCATCATGCCTAGCTAGGGGCGTTAAACGTTAGCGCTTGTTTGGAGGCAACCCAACTTTATTTTAGTTTCCTGCTTTTTGGTTCAGTTTAGGAATAAATAATCCATCTAGCTTATGTTTATATGTTTTTTTGTGTTTTAATTAGTCTTTGTGCCAAGTAGAACCTTTGGGAAGACTTGGATGAAGTCTTTATGATCATGCTGTAAAAAACAGAAACTTTAGCACTCACGAGATTAGCTAAAACTTTTTACTGGAGAGTGATATTTAGTTGATTCTTTTTGCAGATGATTACTAGACAAATTCCTCAGGTCCACCAATTTATTTTAGAATTTTTGGAGTTCCAGAAGTTTGCGTTAGTTACAGATTACTACAGAATGTTCTGTTTTTTGACAGATTCTGTTTTTCGTGTGTTGTTTGCTTATTTTGATGAATATATGGATAGTAAAATAGTTTATAAACCATAGAGAAGTTGGAATACAGTAGGTTTAACACCAATATGAAAAAAGAATGAGTTCATTACAGTACCTTGAAGTGGTGTTTTGTTTTCTTTCGCTAACGGAGCTTACGAGTTTTCTGTTAAGTTTTGTGTTGTGAAGTTTTCAAGTTTTGGGTAAAGATTCGATGGACTATGGAATAAGGCGTGGCAAGAGCCTAAGCTTGGGGATTCCCAAGGCACACCAAGTTAATATTCAAGTACAACCAAGCATCTAAGCTTGGGGATGCCCCGGAAGGCATCCCCTCTTTCGTCATCGTTCATCGGTAACTTTACTTGGAGCTATATTTTTATTCACCATATGATATGTGTTTTGCTTGGAGCGTCATGTCGTTTTATTTTTTTTTTCTTGTTGTTTGAATAAAATACTAAGATCTGAAATTATTAAATGGGAGACGCTTCACATAGTTGCATAATTATTCGACTACTCATTGATCTTCACTTATATCTTTTGGAGTAGTTTGTCGTTTGCTCTAGTGCTTCACTTATATCTTTTAGAGCACGGTGGTTGATTTGTTTTATAGAAACTATTGATCTCTCATGCTTCACTTAGATTATTTTGAGAATCTTAAATAGCATGGTAATTCGCTTAAGTAATCTTAATATGCTAGGCATACAAGATTTGTTAGAATTCCTATGAGTGTGTTGAATACTAAGAGAAGTTTGATGCTTGATGATTGTTTTGAGATATGGAGGTAGTGATATGAAAGTTGTGCTAGTTGAGTAGTTGTGAATTTGAGAAATACTTGTGTTGAAGTTTGCAAGTCCCGTAGCATGCACGTATGGTAAACGTTATGTAACAAATTTGAAACATGAGGTGTTCTTTGATTGTCCTCCTTATGAGTGGCGGTCGGGGACGAGCGATGGTCTTTTCCTACCAATCTACCCCCCTAGGAGCATGCGCGTAGTGCTTGGTTTTTGATGACTTGTAGATTTTTGCAATAAGTATGTGATTTATTTATGACTAATGTTGAGTCCATGGGTTATACGAGCTCTCACCATTCCATCATTGCTCGCCTCTTCGGTACCATGCATTGCCCTTTCTCACATTGAGAGTTGGTGCAAACTTCGCCGGTGCATCCAAACCCCGTGATATGATACGCTCTTTCACACATAAACCTCCTTATATCTTCCTCAAAACAGCCACCATACCTACCTATTATGGCATTTCCATAGCCATTCCGAGATATATTGCCGTGCAACTTTCCACCATTCCTTTATCATGACACACTCATCATTGCCATATTGCTTAGCAGTATCATGTAGTTGACATAGTATTTGTGGTCAAGCCACCGTTCATAATTCTTTCATACATGTCACTCTTGGTTCATTGCATATCTCGGTACACCGCCGGAGGCATTCATATAGAGTCATACTCTGTTCTAGTATCGAGTTGTAAATAAATAGAAGTGTGATGATCATCATTTTCTAGAGCATTGTCCCAAGTGAGGAATAAAAAAAGAGAAAGGCCATAAGAAAAAAGAGAAGGCCCAAAAAAAGAGAGAAAAAGAGAGAAGGGACAATGTTACTATCCTTTTTACCACACTTGTGCTTCAAAGTAGCACCATAATCTTCATGATAGAGAGTCTCTTGTTTTGTCACTTTCATATACTAGTGGGAACTTTTCATTATAGAACTTGGCTTGTATATTCCAACAATGGGCCTCCTCAAGTGCCCTAGGTCTTCGTGATCAAGCAAGTTGGATGCACACCCACTTAGTTTCTTTTGTTGGGATTTCATATATTTATAGCTCTAGTGCATCCGTTGCATGGCAATCCCTACTCCTTGCATTAACATCAATCGATGGGCATCTCCATAGCTCATTGATTAGCCTCGTTGATGTGAGACTTTCTCCTTTTTTGTCTTCTCCACATAACCCCCATCATCATATTCTATTCCACCCATAGTGCTATGTCCATGGCTCGTGCTCATATATTGCGTGAAAGTTTATAGGTTTGAGATTACTAAAGTATGAAACAATTGCTTGCCTTGTCATCGGGGTTGTGCATGATGAGAGCATTCTTGTGTGGCGAAAATGGAACATGACTAAACTATATGATTTTGTAGGGATGAACTTTCTTTGGCCATGTTATTTTGAGAGGACATAATTGCTTAGTTAGTATGCTTGAAGTATTATTATTTTTATGTCAATATGAACTTTTATCTTGAATCTTTCGGATTTGAATATTCATACCACAATTAAGAAAAACTACATTGAAATTATGCCAAGTAGCACTCCACAACAAAAATTATCTTTTTTATCATTTACCTACTCAAGGACGAGCAGGAATTAAGCTTGGGGATGCTGATACGTCTCCAACGTATCTATAATTTTTTACTGTTCCATGCTATTATATTATCCATGTTGGATGTTTATGGGCTTTATTTTACACTTTTATATTATTTTTAGGACTAACCTATTGACCCAGAGCCCAGTGCCAGTTCCTGTTTTTTCCCTTGTTTCAGTGTTTCGAAGAAAAGGAATATCAAACGGAGTCGAAAAGGAATGAAACCTTCTGGAGAAGTTATTTTTGGAAGGAAAGCTACCCGATAGACTTGGAGTGCACATCAGGAAAGAAACGAGGGAGCCACGAGGTAGGGGGCGCGCCCACCCCCCTAGGGCACTCCCTCCACCCTCATGGTCCCCTCGTGGCTCCCCTGACGTACTTCTTCCGCCTATATATCTCCATATACATTAAAACGATCGGGGAACAGAATAGATCGGGAGTTCCGCCGCCGCAAGCCTCTGTAGCCACCAAAAACCAATCGGGACCCTGTTCCAGCACCCTGCGAGAGGGGGGATCCCTCACCGGTGGCCATCTTCATCATCCCGACGCTCTCCATGACGAGGAGGGAGTAGTTCACCCTCGGGGATGAGGGCATGTACCAGTAGCTATGTGTTTGATGTCTCTCTCTCGTGTTCTTGATTTGGCACGATCTTGATGTATCGCGAGCTTTGCTATTATAGTTGGATCTTATGTTGCTTCTCCCCCTGTACTCTCTTGTAATGGATTGAGTTTTCCCTTTGAAGTAATCTTATCGGATTGAGTCTTTAATGATTTGAGAACACTTGATGTATGTCTTGCCGTGCGTATCTGTGGTGACAATGGGATATCATGTGATTCACTTGATGTATGTTTTGGTGATCAACTTGCGGGTTCCGCCCATGAACCTATGCATAGGGGTTGGCACATGTTTTCATCTTAATTCTCCGGTAGAAACTTTGGGGCACTCTTTGAGGTTCTATGTGTTGGTTGAATAGCTGAATCTGAGATTGTGTGATGCATATTGTATAATCGTACCCACAGATACTTGAGGTGACATTGGAGTATCTAGGTGACATTAGGGTTTTTGTTGATTTGTGTCTTAAGGTGTTATTCTAGTACGAACTCTAGGGCTGTTTGTGACACTTATAGGAATAGCCCAACGGATTGATTGGAAAGAATAACTTTGAGGTGGTTTCGTACCCTACCATAATCTCTTCGTTTGTTTTCCGCTATTAGTGACTTTGGAGTGACTCTTTGTTGTATGTTGAGGGATAGTTATATGATCCAATTATGTTATTATTGTTGAGAGAACTTGCACTAGTGAAATTATGAACCCTAGGCCTTGTTTCCTAGCATTTCAATACCGTTTGTGCTCACTTTTATAATTAGTTACCTTGCAGTTTTTATATTTTCAGATTACAAAAACCTATATCTACCATCCATATTGCACTTGTACCACCATCTCTTCGCCGAACTAGTGCACCTATACAATTTACCATTGTATTTGGTGTGTTGGGGACACAAGAGACTCTTTGTTATTTGGTTGCAGGGTTGCTCGAGAGAGACCATCTTCATCCTACGCCTTCCACGGATTGATAAACCTTAGGCCATCCACTTGAGGGAAATTTGCTACTGTCCTACAAACCTCTGCACTTGGAGGCCCAACAACGTCTACAAGAAGAAGGTTGCGTAGTAGACATCACATGTTCAAGATCAAGGGCAAGGTCAAGATCAAGAACAAGCTCAAGCCGACGCTCAAGATTATCAAGTGACCGCTCCTCATCTCACCCCCGAGGAGGAATTGGAGCGTCGTGCCACCAAGATTGCATCCAAGCTTTCTCCCAAGGGTCATCTCATGAAGAATGTGCTTGGAAGCATTCAAAGGGGGGTAAGCACTCGTAGACAATTGACAAACTATGGTGAACATCACGCGTTTTTCTCTTGTGTTGAACCCCAAAAGGTTTATGAGGCGCTCGAAGATCCGGATTGGCTCAATGCCATGCATGAAGAACTCAAGAACTTCGAGTACAACAAGGTGTGGAGATTGGTGCAAAGGCCAAAGGGGAACCACAATGTCATTGGAACCAAGTGGATATTCAAGAACAAGCAAGATGCTCATGGGACCATCGTTCGCAACAAGGCAAGATTGGTAGGACAAGGCTACTCCCAAGTCTAGGGTATCGACCACGGGGAAACCTTTGCTCCCGTTGCTTGACTTGAATCCATTCGTTTGTTGATTGCTTATGCCTCTCATCATAACTTTAAGTTGCAACAAATGGATGTGAAGAGTGCTTTTCTCAATGGTCCTATTAATGAGTTGGTGTACGTCAAGCGACCCCCCGGGTTCGAGGATCCCTACTTCCTCGATCATGTGTATCAACTCGATAAGGCACTCTATGGCCTTAAACAAGCCCCACGTGTGTGGTATGACCACCTTACCGAGTTGTTGTAAGATCGTGGTTTTGAAGTTGGGAAAATCGACCCCACTCTTTTTACTAAGAAGTTCAAAGGATTGTTTGTGTGCCAACTATATTTTGATGATATTATCTTTGGTTCCCCTAACAAATCTTTCAATGAGGAATTTGCCGCTCTCATGACCTCAAAGTTCAAGATGTCTTCAATGGGAGAATTGAAGTTCTTTCTCGGGTTCGAAGTCAAGCAAAGAAGAGAAGGAACCTTCATCAACCAAGCCAAATATAATCAAGACATGCTCAAGAGATTCAAGCTAAGTGATGTCAAGCCGGCTTCCACTCCAATGCCCGTCAAATGTCAACTTGACATAGATCCCAATGGTAAAACAGTGGATCAAAAGGTATATCGCTCCATGATTGGCTCCTTGCTTTACCTTTGTGCATCTAGACCGGATATCATGTTGACTGTGGGAATTTGTGCACGGTTTCAAGGCGCACCTAAGGAAAGACACTTTGTGGCGGTCAAACGAATCTTTAGATATTTGGCTCATACCCCAAACTTTGGCTTATGGTACCCAAGCGGAGCAAACTTCAAGCTTGCAGGATATTCGGACTCGGATTGGGCGGGAGACAAAGTGGATATGAAGTCCACTTCCGAAGGGTGCCAATTCCTTGGTTGCTCTTTGGTAAGTTGGTCTTCTAAGAAGCACAGTTGTGTGTCTCTCTCGTCCACCGAAGCGGAGTATGTGGCGGCCGGTAGTTGTTGTGCACAACTTCTATGGATGAGGTAAACTTTAGATTACGGTGTCATTTGTGACAAAGTGCCTCTTTGGTGTGAGAATGAAAGTGCCATCAAGATTTCTCTCAGCCCGGTGTAACACTTCAAGACGAAGCATATTGAGATTCGGTGTCACTTCATCCGGGATCACATTAGGCGATTGGAGATCGAGCTCAACTACGTCAACACTGATGATAACCTTGCAGATATTTTCACGAAGCCCTTGGATGAAGCAAGATTTCGCGAGTTAAGGCATGAGCTAAATATCATTGATTCGAGCAATGTTGCTTGAACCCTTGCACACCCACCATACTCAACTTGTTATCTTGTTTAGGTGTAGGCATGGACATAGGGGGAGTGTTGTTCTCTCAATGAACTCTCCCTCCCCCAATTATGCATAAATTGATCAACTCTTTCACATTAGCCATTGTTGATGGTACTTGTGCTTCAAGACGAGTTTTGGTCATGGGCCCAAGGATAATTCTTCGCGGTGCCATACCAATTGACTCAAACATAGGTGGCTTCGGCCACCGCCCTCTCTTTGGAGAGGTTGTGTTGCGTGTTTAGTCCTCGTTGTCTCTTGCCTCTCTTTCTTCGTCCGAGCTTGTGTGTGTTGTCTCGTGTGTCAGCGTTTTGGTGCGTCCGTTCGCTTGAAGGTTGCTGTGCAAAGGCATTTTGGTTGTCTCTGTTCTGAAACTTGCATTTTCTCGGGCACACGGTACTACCGGGGGTTGCCACGGTACTACCGCAGGAGCTGCGCATGCTACTACCACAATGACACGCAGTACTACCGCGCAGTCGAGAGCGCGTGGGGGTTAAGAGCGGGCAGTGGGAGTTCCAACTCCCCCATACCCATTCACTCTTTCTCCCCACGCCGACTCTCTCTCTCCTGCCCAAGAATGGCGCTGGAGACCCTCACTGGATCTCCGACTCCGGCCGCTCTCCTCGGATTCCGACCGGTGGGATCGTTCCCCACCACTTCCTCTTGCCATGGAACAAGGTTTCTCCCCAAATCCCTCTCTCTTTGGTTCGTTCTTTTGCTTCTAGGTTTTTGGGGAGATTCATGTTGTTCTTGAGATTTTAGGCCAAATCTTTGCAAGAGTAGGATGTAGGAGAGTAGCAATGCATAGAGATTGTACTTGGTATGTTGCCCCGTGGTAGATTTGATCAACCGTAGTACTGCTTCGTTGTCACGGTTGTGCTCAGATCCAGTTGAGGTTTCGGATTTGACACCGTGTGGTACTACCGCATCTTTGGTGCGGTACTACCGCTCCTCCGGAGCAGTACTACCGCGCGTGGCGCGGCACTAAAATTTTACTGCCGCTCCGAGACACGGTACTACCGTGCCACCCTGACACGGTACTACCGTGGCTAGGAGCAGCACTAAAATTTTAGTACCGCACAACCATGCGGTACTACCATTGTTGTGAAATTACTCTTGTGGTAATTCTCACGTGCGAGTTCTACTTGTTTCACCTATTTTGCTATGGTCTTTGCATTGATCCTTCTCGCTTCTCGTGCGTGTTTTTGTGTTTTGTGTCTTAGGTGGTGGCTCCGGTGCCCCTGCTCGCCGTTCCAATCCCAGCCGTGACACGGGCTCCAAGCGTCTGTGCAACCAAGACGAAGTTCCAGAGGGCTCCAATGCCCCCCAAACAAAGGACCAAGACCACCGCCACCAAGAACAAGGAGCCCTCCATGAGCATGGATGAGATACCACTGGCCGAGTTTGTCACTCGAAGGAGGATCAACCCTTATGTGAATCCTCGTGCCAACCGGAGGAATGATCATTCGGACCAAGCACCAGAATTTCATTTATCTGGATGTGATGAAGGCCAAGCAGAACATATATGTGGACGTGCACTGGATTGACATGAATCACATGAGGGATGATAAGCACCGTGCCTACTTTGGTGAGGCCTTGGATCTCGTGGAGCAGTTTGCCATTGAGGACGTGATCTCTTTCCACCTGGACTTTGATCCCGAGATTGTGGCCCAGTTCTTTGCTTCGGTTCACTTTCATACTGATGAGGAACGGAGGATGACCTGGATGACCAATGGACGCCAGATGACTGCTACGTGGAAGGAATTCATGGATTTGCTCCATGTACCTGATGAGGGACTCAACACAACCGTTGGTGTTCTCCCTCATGCCAATTCCGAGTCATCCAACAAGAACAAGCTTCCGCTCCTACTATTTTGAGAAGTTGCTTCCCAGTGGCAAGAAGGCGTGGGTGCTGAACTCCTTCCTTGACATCATGTATCGCATCTTCCACAACTCCCTCTTTCCACGCATTGGTGACAAGGACAAGGTGCATGCCTATCTTGTGGATATGATGCTCCTTTATGAGGAGGTGCACATTTCTCAGACGCAACCACTCGATGTCTCACATATCATGTGGTGCGAGCTTTGGTTTGCGGTGTTCAATCGTAAGGTACCCATCTATGGACCTTATCTGTTTCTGTTGATCTCGAAGACTTGGGAGAAGCTCTTTCCAGGTACCCATCTATGGACCCGTCATGAGCCCATCAAGCTCCATGTCAAGACCCAGTGGGCAAACACTACTACTCGTGCTGAGGCTAAGGCTGCTAGAATGGAAGTTGATGAAGATGAGATTGAGGAGGAGGACGCGGATGAGGATAGTTCTGCTGGGTATACCCCTCCCTCTTCTGAGCCCTCATGGGCTAAGAAGCTGAAGGCCAAGATGAAGGCCTTGTTCTGCATGCAAGCCAAGGGGCAGTACCGGACTCACGTTGCCTCCAAGGAGAGTCGCCGCCGTGACAAGAGGATCTTGAGGACTTTTGGAGAGGACATTTCTAGCGGATCCGAGAAGCACATCACTCCAGAGGCCGAATGGATGGCATCACAGGGCTACAAGTGGGCTGATTCTGAGGAGGAGCCCATCCCTGCCGCCGAGTCCGACAAAGAGCATGCGATTGACTACTCCGCTTGAGTCACCACTTGTGTTGTAGGTGTCCTCTCTCCCTTTTTGGTGTCTCGATGCCAAAGGGGGGGAGAGTGTAGGATTTGCGAGTCGTGTGCCATGTTTGTTTTGTTTGCTTTCGTTCCGTTGGACCTCGTTTGCTTTTGTTCGGTTTGCGCTTGTGAGACCTTTCTATCATATGGTGTAAGACATATGCACTCTATCGTACCTTATTGAGCTTATGCTATCTTGTGCTATTTACATTTTGCTCATATTTACTATCTTGCTTAGTGTTAGCCTTATTGTTGCAAGTTATGCCTTATCTATAAAATATAGGGGGAGTGTTGATCCTAGTATGTGTGCCGTGCAGTCCAAAGCACTTATCTAGATAGCACACATCTAGGGGGAGCCCGTCTATATTTTAGAGATTTGGGGTTTGCTCATGTTCTATGTTATCTCCCTTTGTGCAAATCCTGTATTGTCATCAATCCACCAAAAAGGGGGAGATTGTAAGGGCATATTTATCCCTCAGTTGTTTTGGTGATTGATGACGATGATTTTGCGGACTAATCGTGTGCATTGAGTATTTCAGACATTTCATCACTAGGCACAAGACGACTTGTTGCCCCTCGAAGACTATTGAAGACGACGTTTCTCTACGTTTCTTTTCGGTGGATTTGAGTCATAGGAAAGCCATACTATTAAGAGGGGGTCCACTTTGGAAAGGTTTGGGTGGATTCATCACGTACACGTCTACTCCTTTTGCACCGCCTTTCCTTTGGCACTTTGGAGCATCCACCGTCTTTTCTTGTCTATGCAAAAGGTCGTGATTGCTGAGCTGGGGCATGCGGTAGTACTGCTACTAGGGGCGGTAGTACCGCAGGCCCTTGCGGTAGTATCGGGCCCTGGCTCGGTAGTACCGCAAGTGCCCACGGTAGTACCACTTCCTTGGAGCGGTAGTACTGTGGCCTCTGGCCAGGCGCTGCTGCTATTGCGGTAGTAGGGGTGGATGTAATTTTTTACGTCCGCGCCCTACGCGGTAGTACCGCGCCCGGTGCGCGGTAGTACCGTGCGCGCTGGCCAGGCTCGGCAGCTTACACGGCAGTAGGAGCGGATGTAATTTTTTACATCCGCACCCCGCGTGGTAGTACCGCTCCTGGCTTGCAGTACTACCGTGTCGGCTTTTTGCATAGATCCCAACTCAGCGGAAGTTGCCACGGATGTATTTTTATGTGTCCGTGCCTTCCCAAAATATGGACTATCCCTGCCTGGCGGTAGTACCGCAAGGGGGAGCGGTAGTACCGCGCTAGCGGTTCTACCGCCCTCTGCTTCATTGCATCTGGGTTGTTCTGGTCTCTGCTGCAAGGGCGGTAGTACCACGGGGCCCTGCGGTAGTACCGTGTGCCCTTGCGGTAGTACCGCGCCCCCGGTGCGGTAGTACCGTGCTACGCAGGCTGAGTTGGTGGATAACGGTCGGATTTGTTCCTCCACTATATAAGGGGTGTCTTCTTCTTCGAGTTGACCACCTCTTCCATCCATAAGCTCCATTGTTGCTCCAAGCTCCATTTTCACCCGATCTCTCTCCTAGCCAATCAAACTTGTTGATTTTCTAGGATTAGTTGAAAGGCCCGATCTACACTTCCACCAAGAGAAATTTGATTCCCCACTAATCCCTTGCGGATCTTGTTACTCCTGGGTGTTTGAGCACCCTAGACGGTTGAGGTCACCGTGGAGCCATAGTCCATTGTGGTGAAGCTTCGTGGTGTCGTTGGGAGCCTCCAATTAAGTTGTGGAGATTGCCCCAACCTTGTTTGTAAAGGTCCGGTCGCCGCCTCCAAGGGAACCAATAGTGGAATCACGGCATCTCGCATTGTGTGAGGGCGTGAGGAGAATACGGTGGCCCCAGTGGTTTCTTGGGGAGCATTGTGCCTCCACACCGGTCCAACGGAGACGTACTTCCCCTCAAAAGGAAGGAACTTGGTAACACATCCTCGTCTTCACCGGCTCCACTATTGGCTATCTGATGCCTTTAGTTGTGCAAGCTTATTTGTGCGATATCCCTTGCTTGCTTGTGTGCTTATTGTTGTTGCATCATATAGGTTACTCACCTAGTTGCATATCTAGACAACCTACTTTGATGCAAAGTTTAAATTGGTAAAGAAAAGATAAAAATTGTTAGTTGCCTATTCACCCCCCCTCTAGTCAACTATATCGATCCTTTCACCGTGCTCCTTGCACTTGGTGACCACCTCCACACCCTCGTCGTTAAAGACGATCAGCTCATGGTGTCGGGGGACAACAGCTTGAATGCCAGCATGTACCCGATCATGATCTGGTGAACGGCGGAGAAGGTGACCCAACCCTAATCAAGGGTGACCCTGTCGTCGATCACCCTCACCATCACCCTCCATGCGTAGCCGATGTTCGTCTTCAGCTTGAACTCTCTAGGGATGAGGGGGTGGGTGCTTTGTGAAGTCCTGCTAGTTCTTGAGCTTGCATTGGTTTTTCCCTTGAAGAGGAAAGGGTGATGCAACAAAGTAGAGATAAGTATTTCCCCCAGTTAAGAACCAAGGTATCAATCCAGTAGGAGAAACACGCAAGTCCCCGATATATGCACCTACACAAACCATCAAACACTTGCACCCAACGCGAAAAGGGGTTGTCAATCCCTTCACAGTCACTTGCAAAGGTGAGATCTGATAGAGATAGATATAAAAGATTACTAAAACGTAAAAGTAAAGAAATTGCAGTAAGGTACTTTTGGTATTTTTGGTATATAGATCTGAATATATATAAAGGAAAATAGACCCGGGGGTCATAGGTTTCACTAGAGGCTTCTCTCTTGAAGGCAAATAATACGGTGGGTGAACAAATTACTGTCGAGCAATTGATAGAAAAGCGCAAAGTTATGATGATATCCAAGGTAATGATTATGAATATAGGCATCACGTCCGTGTCAAGTAGATCGACTCCTGCCTGCATCTACTACTATTACTCCACACATCGACCCCTATCCAACATGCATCTAGAGTATTAAGTTCATAAAGAACGGAGTAACGCCTTAAGTAAGATGACGTGATGTAGAGGGATAAACTCAAGCAATATGATGAAACCCCATCTTTTTACCCTTAATGGCAACAATACAATACGTGTCTCGCTACCCCTACTTTGTCACTGGGTGAAATCACGCAAGATTGAACCCAAACTAAGTACCTCTCCCATTGCAAGGAAAAAAACCAATCTAGTTGGCCAAACCAAACTGATAATTCGAAGAGAAATACAAAGATATCAAATCATGCATATAATAATTCAGAGAAGATTCAAATAATATTCATAGGTAAGATGATCATAAATCCCATATTCATCGGATCTCGACAAACACACCGCAAAAAAAGATTAGATCGGATAGATCTCCAAGAACATCGAGGAGAACATTGTATTGAAGATCAAAGAGAGAGAAGAAGCCATCTAGCTACTAGCTATGGACCCGTAGGTCTGTGGTAGACTACTCATGCTACATCGGAAGGGCAATAGAGTTGAGGTAGATGCCCTCTGTGATCGAATCCCACTCCGGCAGGATGCTGGAAATGGCCCCAAGATGGGATCTCACGGGAACATAAGGTTACGGCGGTGGAAAAGTATTTTGGTGGACGCTTCTGTTGATAATGGAATATTTGAGGATTTATAGAACTCAGAGGGAGGTCGGTGGACTCCCAAGGGGCCCACAAGCCAGGGGGCGTGCCCCCTAGGGCACGCCCTAGAGGTTTGTGGAGTCCTCGGGACTAACTTGGCCTCGAAGCTCCGTTGATGTCTTCTGGTCCAAGAAAAATCATAGTAAAATTTTATTCTGTTTGGACTCTGTTTGAAATTCCTTTTCTGTAAAACTCAAAAACAAGGAACAAAAACTGGCACTGGGCTCTAGGTGAATAAGTTAGTCCCAAAAATAATATAAATAGCATATTAATGCATATAAAACATCCAAAACAAATAATATAATAGCACGGAATAATAAAAAAAATAGATACATTCGAGACGTATCAAGCATCCCCAAGCTTAATTCCTGCTCGTCCTCGAGTAGGTAAATGATAAAAATAGAATTTTTGATGCGGAATGCTACCTAACTTATTTATTCATGTAATTTTCTTCATTGGTGCATGAATGTTCAGATCCATAAGATTCAAAACAAAAGTTTAATATTGATATAAAAACAATAATACTTCAAGCATACTAATAAAGCAATCATGTCTTCTCAAAATAACATGGCCAAAGAAAGTTATCCCTACAAAATCATATAGTCTGGCTATGCTCCATCTTCATCACACAAAGTATTAAATCATGCACAACCCGATGACAAGCCAAGCAATTGTTTCATACTTTTGATGTTCTCAAACTTTTCAACTTTCACGCAATACATGAGCGTGAGCCATGGATATAACACTATAGGTGGAATAGAATATGGTGGTTGTGGAGAAGACAAAAAGAAGGAGATAGTCTCACATCAACTAGGCGTATCAACGGGATATGGAGATGCCCATCAATAGATATCAATGTGAGTGAGTAGGGATGGCCATGCAACTGATGCTTTAGAGCTATAAGTTTATGAAAGCTCAAAAAGAAACTAAGTGGGTGTGCATCCAACTCGCTTGTTCACGAAGACCTAGGGCAATTTGAGGAAGCCCATCATTGGAATATACAAGTGATACATCTCCAACGTATCTATAATTTTTTATTGTTCCATGCTGTTTTATTATCAATCTTGGATGTTTTATAATCATTTTACAGTCATTTTATATTATTTTTTGGTACTAACCTATTGACATAGTGCCAAGTGCCAGTTGCTATTTTTTCCATGTTTTTTTACATCGCAGGAAATCAATATCAGACGGAGTCCAAATGCAACGAAACTTCACGATGATTTTTTAATTCCCAAAAGGAAGAAGTCGGGCCCTGGTTGCACCTGGGGGGAGTCCCGAGGAGGGGACAACCCACCAGGGCACGCCAGGAGGCCCAGGCGCGCCCTGGTGGGTTGTGCCTATCCCCGGACCGCTTCTTTCTCTATACATACCCCCAAAATCCAGAAACCCTAGGGAAGTCGACGAAATATTCATCCAAGAGTCCGGAACCACCAGATCCAATCTAGACACCATCTCAGATAGGGTTCACCACCTCCATTGGTGCCTCTTCGATGATGCGTGAGTAGTTCTTTGTAGACCTTTGGGTCCGTAGTTAGTAGCTAGATGGCTTTCTCTCTCTCGCTTAATTCTCAATACAATGGTCTCTTAGAGATCCATATGATGTAACTCTTTTGCTGTGTGTTTGTTGGGATCTGATGAACTTCGAGTTTATGATCAGTTATATCTTTTTATATCCATGAAAGTAATTTGAGTTTCTTTGATCTCTTATATGCATGATCTCTTATAGCCTCGTATTTGTCCTCCGATATTTGAGTTTTGTTTGGCCAACTTGATCTATTTATCTTGCAATGGGAAGAGGTGCCCGGTAGTGGGTTTGATCTTACGGTGCTTGATCCTAGTGACAGAAAGGGAAACGACATGTATGTATTGATGCTACTAAGGATAAAAAGATGGCATCTATATCTACGCAATAGAGAAATGGATCTTGTCTACATCATGTCATCGTTCTTATTGCATTACTCCGTTTTTCCATGAACATGATACACTAGATGCATGTTCGATACCGGTTGATGTGTGGAGTAATAGTAGTAGATGCAGGCAGGAGTCGGTCTACTAATCTTGGACGTGATGCCTATGTAATGATCATTGGCTGCATATCGTCATAATTATTTTAAGTTCTATCAATTGCCCAACAGTAATTTTTTTACCCATCGTTTGCTATTTTTCCTCGAGAGAAGCCACTAGAGAAACCTACGGCCCCCCGGGTCTTCTTTCTCATATATTTGCTTGCGGTCTACTTTTCCTTTGCTTTTTTATTCAGATCTATTAAACCAAGAATACAAAAATACTTTGCTGCACTTTATTTTATTTGTGATATATTATTTCAATCTATTACAAATTTCTGCATCGTTACCTGAAAGGGATTGACAACCCCTTTAACACGTCGGGTTGCGAGGTGTTGTTATTTGTGTGCAGGTGCTGTTTACGTTGTGTTGCTTGGTTCTCCTACTTGTTCGACAACCTTGGTTTCTTCACGGAGGGAAATACCTACCGTCGCTGTGCTGCATCATCCCTTCCTATTTGGGGAAATACCGACGTAGTCTTAGCAGACAAGAGCTTTTCTGGCGCTATAGTCAGAGTGCAATCAAAAGGAATTTCTGGCGCGTTGCCGGGGAAGATCTTCAACATAACCAGGTTCCTAATCAAAAATCTTATCTCTTCGCAATTTACATTACTTGCCATTTGCCTCTCATTTTACTCTCCCCCACTTCACAAAAATTTGCCGTTTTATTCACCTTGCTTTTTCAGTTTGCTATTTTCTTGCCGAATCTGTTTTTGCGTGCTTTCTTGTTTGCCGTTATGGATAGTTCTTCCTCTATTGGTTGCACTCCCGAGGATGAGGTCCTCAACTTTAAACAAAGGGGAGGAGAAAATTTAAAAGATGCTTGGTATAGAATTTACAATGCTCATAATAGATCTATCTGTAAGCAATCTACCATTGTGCTTCTGTGTTGTTTTTATGTTGGCATCACCACTTGGTATCGATTCGTGCTTGATACGATTACCGGTGGAAATTTCGTAATGAGTCCTCCTTTTGATGCTCTTAATGCTATGGGAAATTTAGTGGGCTCACCACCTCTTATGGTTAATGAAACAATTTTGATTCTTGAGCATGTTATGGAAAGACTAGATGCTATTGAAAATAAAATGCTCGCCGAAGATCATATGGAAATTATACATAAAAATATGCATAATTTTCTACTAATCTTGGGTCAAAAGCGGGCTATATTTTTAAGTTGTAAAAAGAGTGGGGTACCTTAATCCATGAAAGAATAGAAGAAAGTCCGTCTCGGGTCGATAAGTTGGAAGAAATATTTAGTAATCTAAGCACGGCTTTTACTACCACTAAAATTATTGAGGAAACTCCCGTAAAGAGTAGAAGATCTAGGAACAAGGGTGCAACTTCCAGTTATAATGATAAGGGAGACCTTAAGATGATTAGCATCCATCCGGATTTTGTTAAAGTGTTAAGAGATCCTTTTTGTAAGGATGAAATGTTTAAATTTACTCCGAGGAGTATTGCTATTGAAGGTCTTTATGCTAAATCTTTGAAGGATTCTAAGTGTTTGAGTGAAGAGTTGGACAAAGATGACAAAACTTAGATCCTTGCCTTACGCCTAGCTAAGGGTGTAAAACTATAGCGCTTGTTCGGAGGCAACCCAATGAATAAAATTTATTTTTGCTTTTTGCTTTCTGTTCTTGAGAGTTTACAAAATTATGCTACTGGTATGATTGTGTTTTTTATGTTTTAATTAGTGTTTGTGCCAAGTAAAGCCTTTAGGATCTTCTTGGGTGGTAGTAGTTTGATCTTGCTGAAAAAGGCAGAAACTTTGCGCTCACGAAAATAATTTTCATAGATCACAGAAAATAGATTTTACACTGATTCTTTTTGCAAAAGATTAATATACAAATTACCCTGGTCTTCTAGTTTGGTAGAATTTTTGGAGTTCCAGAAGTATTATCAAAAGTCAGATTACTAGAGACTGTTCTGTTTTGACAGTTTCTGTTTTCTTTGTGTTGTGTGCTTATTTTGATGGCTCTATGGTTTTCTTTCATGAGTTTTTGCCATAGAAAATTTGGAATACAGTAGATATAATACAAAAACAAAATATGAATTGGTTTGATACAACACTTATAGTAGTGTTTTGCTTTCTTTTACTAACGGATCTCACAAAGGTTTTGTTGAGTTTTGTGTGATTGAAGTTTTCAAGTTTTGGGTTATCTTACGATGGATGAAAGAAGGATAGAAGAGCCTAAGCTTGGGGATGCCCCGACATCTCAAGCTATTATCCAAGAATGAGCAACCAACTGAGCTTGGGGATGCCCCCGAGTGGCATCCCCTCTTTCTTCTAACGACCATCGGTATTTTACTCGAGGCTATATTTTTATTCGTCACATGATATGTGTTTTGCTTGGAGCGTCTTGTATGATATGTGTCTGCTTGTTTTATTTTGTGTTTTAAGTCATCAATCCTTGTTGGACACACCTATTTGAGAGAGCCAAAATTATATCATGACTTGTTAGAATTGCTCTCTGTGCTTCACTTAAATCTTTTATGATTTAGGACTTGCTCTAGTGCTTCACTTATATCTTTTTGAGCATGGTGTGCTTAGTATTTTTGAAGAAATGCTCTCTTGCTTCAATTAGATTTATTTGAGAGTTAGTAATTTTTTTAAGAGATTCTCACTTGCTTCACTTAAATTATTTTGAGAGAAAGAAAATTTGTTATGCTCATGATCTTCACTTATATTTGTTTGAGCTTATGCAAAGCAACACATGAAAATTAGTCCCAAAGTGATAGATATCCAAGAAGGATAAAGTAAAAAAATGTCATGAAGATCATTGGACAAAATAAACTTGGTTCTTAGTAATAGCTTTGAGATATGATGATGTGATATGTGAGTTATGTTGATGAGTAATTGTGCTCTAGTAAGAATATTGGTGTTAAGGTTTGTGATTCCTTATGCATGCACGAAAGTCAATAATCATGCAGTGAAAATTATATCCTACTTGTGGTGCATTATTTGGTGTTACTTATGCTTAATGCTTGCTTACGAGATTATTCGTTTCTTGGTTGGTTGCTTCTCAATCTTTTTGCTAGCCTTCATTTTGCACTAAGTATGACCTCTACTTGTGCATCCAAAATCCTTTAAACCAGTTTTGCCACATGAGTCCACTATATCTACCTATATGCGATATTATTTTGCCATTCTAAGAAAATTTCCATGTGCCATCTCTAATTTTCAAAATAAACTTCTCTTTTGTGTATTTTTTTCGCTCGCGGAACGGTAACGGGTGGCTAATATTTTCCATGCTGGATGTGTTATTCTCATGATGAGTGTTTATTCACTTGTCATTCCACGAGAGTAAGGCAAAGGTTTTAGGGATGCCCAGTCCCGAAATGCAAAAATGAATTTACTTTATGTTGTCAAATAATAAATTCCATGGAAAGTGCTGGCACAGAAGGCTCCCGTGGATGCGGTTAGCCATGGAAAGTGAAAGTATGGTGGAAAAAGGAATAAACTTAATTTTCTGTTTGGGAACCGCCTATGGCATATCTAGCATGGAAAGTGTTCGTAGCTCTATGTCGTTTTCGTTGGTGGGACGGATTCACCTCCCAAAATGTTTTTATCTCTAATTTTTTCGCTTTGAGCTCTGGCACCTCTACAAATCCCTACTTCCCTCTGTGAAGGGCCTTTCTTTTACTTATGCAATTTTTATTTTGAATTTGAGTCTCCATCTCCTCTTACAAAAGCACCAACTAGGAGGCAATATGATCGTACTTAAGTATTGGGTGTAGCTAATATTCGAGTGTGTTTCATGAATGGATCAATGTTTGAGCATGATGGGCTAGGGATAACTTATTTTAGCATTGCTATTATGAAAGACATGGTTGCTTGTTGATATGCTTGAGTATCTAAATTATTATGTCAAAACTACACTATTGCTTTGAATCACATAAAATTCCAAATGTCCATGCTATAAAGAAAAGAATATGTTATGACTTGATGAACAACACTCCACATCAAAAATTCTGTTTTTATCACTTACCTACTCGAGGAAGAGTAGGAGTTAAGCTTGGGGATGCTGATACGTCTCCAACGTATCTATAATTTTTGATTGTTCCATGCTATTTTATTATCAATCTTGTATGTCTTATAATTATTTTACAGTTATTTTATATCATTTTTTGGTACTAACCTATTGACATAGTGCCAAGTGCGAGTTGATGTTTTTTTCCATGTTTTTTTACATCACAGGAAATCAATATCAGACCGAGTCCAAATGCAACGAAACTTCACGATGATTTTTTATGGACCAAAAGGAAGAAGTTGGGCCCTGGTTGCACCTGGGGGAGTCCCGAGGAGAGGACAACCCACCAGGGCGCGCTGTGCCCACCTCGGGTGCCCCCCGGACCGCCTCTTTGCTCTATAAATACCCCAAAAATCCAGAAACCCCAGGTGTGTCGACGAAATATTCATCCAACCTCCGCAGAGTCCAGAATCACCAGATCCAATCTAGACACCATTTCGGATGGGGTTCACCACCTCCATTGGTGCCTCTCCGATGATGCGTGAGTTGTTATTTGTAGACCTTCAGGTCCGCAGTTAGTAGCTAGATGGATTTCTCTCTCTCGCTGAATTCTTAATACAATGGTCTCTTGGAGATCCATATGACGTAACTCTTTTGCGGTGTGTTTGTTGGGATCTGATGAACTTCGAGTTTATGATCAGTTATATATTTTTATATCCATGAAAGTTATCTGAGTTTCTTTGATCTCTTATATGCATGATCTCTTATAGCCTCGTATTTCTTCTCCGATATTTGGGTTTTGTTTGGCCAACTTGATATATTTATCTTGCAATGGGAAGAGGTGCCCAGTAGTGGGTTCGATCTTACGGTGCTTGATCCAAGTGACAGAAAGGGAAACGACACGTATGTATCGTTGCTACTAAGGATAAAAAGATGGGATCTATATCTACGCAATAGATAAACGGATCTTGTCTACATCATGTCATGGTTATTATTGTATTACTCCGTTTTTCCATGAACTTAATACACTAGATCCATGCTGGATAGCGGTCGATGTGTGGAGTAATAGTAGTAGATACAGGCAGGAGTCGGTCTACTAATCTTGGACGTGATGCCTATGTAATGATCATTGCCTGGATTTCGTCATAATTATTTGAAGTTCTATCAATTGCCTAACAGTAATTTGTTTACCCACCGTTTGCTATTTTTCTCGAGAGAAGCCACTAGTGAAACCTACGCCCCCCCGGGTCTTCTTTCTCATACATTTGCTTGCGACCTACTTTTACTTTGCATTTTTATTCAGATCTATTAAACCAAAAATACAAAAAAAATACTTTGCTTCACTTTATTTTATTTGCGATCTATTATTACCCGAAAGGGATTGAGAACCCCTTTAACATGTCGGGTTGCGGGTGTTGTTATTTGTGTGCAGGTGTTGTTTATGTTGTGTTGCTTGGTTCTCCTACTGGTTCGATAACCTTGGCTTCTTCACTAAGGGAAATACCTACCGTTGCTGTGTTGCATCCTGCCTTCCTCTTTGGGGAAATACCGACGTAGTCCTAGCAGACATGAGCTTTTCTGGCGCTATAGTCAGAGAGCAATCAACAAGCCAAGTTATATAACGGAAAAATTCCCACTAGTATATGAAAGTGACAATATAGGAGACTATCTATCATGAAGATCATGGTGCTACTTTGAAGCACAAGTGTGGAAAAAGGATAGTAACGTTATCCCTTCTCTCTTTTCTCTCAGTTTTTTGATGGGCTTCTTTGGCCTCTTTTATTTTTGTTTCGGCTTCTTTGGCCTCTTTTATATTTTTGTGGGCTTCTTTGGCCTCTTTTATTTTTTTATAAAGTCCAGAGACTCATCCCAACTTGTGAGGGAACCATAGCTTCCATCATCCTTTCCTCATATGGGACAATGCTTTAATAATGATGATCATCACAGTTTTATTTACTTACAACTCGAAACTTCGAACAAAAAATATGACAGAACAGTGGAAGTTGCATGGAAATATATCTCGGAATGGCTATGGAAATGCCATAATAGGTAGGTATGGTGGCTGTTTTGAGGAAGGATATATGGTGGGTTTAATGCACCGGTGAAAGTTGTGCGGTACTAGAGAGGCTAGCAATGATCAGAGTTTCTATCTCCCGGGGGTCAAACTTCACTTCATTGTCGGAAATATCCCGGATACTCCTTTCTTTCCTTGGTGCAATCTTGTGAAAATGTCCTTCTTCTCCACATGAATAGCAGGCATTGGAGTAAAATCTGTTGAGACCTTCGCATCCAGGTCTTCAACACTTTCGATCATTCTTGGTTCTTCTAGATCTTCCTTGAGGGCTTCTTTCATTCCATCTTCCTGCTTGGAATAGTTTGTTGCACCGTGGAGTAAATGTGACACTGCACCGGTAGTGGGTGGTTCCTTCACACAGGAAGCAAGTCACACAGCTAGTTGGGCATTCCTCACCGGGTGTTTCTCCTCACAATGAGGGCATCCATCTTTGTGTTCCTCCCGGTGTGTCCTATTTCTCCATAAATCTTGCGAGCACAAGGTTTACTTCTTGGTGCCACATTGTGTTTCTGGATAAGACGTGATTTCAACAGGTCTTCTTGAATTCCTCCCAAGTTCTTGCTCCATTAAATCCTGTATGGCTTGATGCATGTTCCACCAGGTTGCAGCACTTTCATAAAGTATTGAAGAGCATATTGAACCTCATACTTCCTTGAAACCAAATTGCTCCCAAGTGATTTTCCATGTTCGCATCCATAGCTCTGCTTGGGCTGAGTCTTGGTCCGAGAATATCAGTCCAACTTCATTCATCATCTATGGGGTTCAAGGGTTTTAGGGTGAGATGAGAGAGGTGGGGAGGATATACACACAATACAAACAATAGTTTTGAAGAAACAGGTTTTATTTTTGGGGCTGTCGGAAAACATCAAACAAATGACAGCTCACAAATCATCGCATCTAACGTGGGTGTATAACAGGGTTTGGCCTTCTAAAGGTCAAATAATTCTTCAGATCCTTCAAGTCTTGAGTCTTCAACTGTTGTAGATTCTAATGGAGAAATCCTCTTTACTCAAAGGGTCATCGGTTCTCCGATATCAAATCCTTCTTGGAGCGTCTTGATTGATCCTCCGGGTGATCAAAGGATAAGGGTATATTCTAACTATTTGAGGTGAGAGGGTCTATCGATAAAATCAGAAAAGACGAGAAGTAAAGGATCCTTTTGAAAATAAAGTTTTAGAGATTTCCTGTCCTAGGGGCTTTCCGGTTTCTAGGGTCACGTCCTCTGATCAACATGTGCTCGATACCATATTCAGAGCGACCCGACCTCGACGGTCAAGCCTACGTATTCTTGTATGCATCCACGGATCAAGATCTTTGGCACACACAGACATTAATGTATATATCAAAGTGCAATCACATGTATAAATAACGTAAAATGATATATACCTCATAATAATCAGCGGAAACAATCAAGCGGGTGTGGAGTCCCATCAACGCCATCGGCAGGTTGAGTGTAGACCGTAACCTGTATCGTAACTCTTACTCGTCGAGGAAATATCGCAACATGATACGTTGCAGCCGTGTAGGTCGAGACATTGAATGTACCGCAAGATCACAACATGAGAAAACAGATGATAAAACTGTACTATATGCAATATGGCTTTGTGGCTCAGTATCGAGTTTTGTTTATGTAAAAGCTGATTTTATTTTCCCTACATCAAAGGAATAAATGAAATCTGTACTATGGAGTTTTCTATCATGACATGGTTCCGCCAACCGATGTCTCATAGCCCAAAATCATCATAAGTTGCCCACAATTAAGTTATCAATCCGGTGTTGAGAGTTCGAGATAGATCCAGTCCAGATGCTCAAATTGTCCGTAACGGGACACGGCTAATCGATTAGGTTATAACCCTCTGCAGAGGTTTGTACACTTTACCCGCAAGATTCGATCCCTCTTTTACGTTCTCGCACTTCAGAGTGTTTGAGAACAAGATGACCAAACATGGTCTTCCAAAGAGTTCCTCGACCACTTGTCCGGTACCCATCCAATCCTACCGTAGTTCTACATCTGCTAGCACCGCCCCAGCCAGAGTCACAACTAAGGTCAACCAAGCGAGCCCATAATGACTTGCGGTTGCACGGTAAGCTTCCGGGCATGAAGTATTCTTCCGTCTCTTTGAGTCTGGGTGAAGCTTTCCGCAAGATGTCATGGCGCTTCTCCATGCATCCCGCCAACCACTGGTTTCTCCAGGTGCCGTCAACAAATCCTTCACCCAGTAGTGTGTATTGAATTCTTGTCTTGAGTCTTGAAGTCTTGAGGCCTTGAAAATGCAGTCCTTGCAGATGCCATCATGGAGTTGTCGTCATTGACGTAGAGTCCTCCTTCTTCACACCACTCTCGAGCACTCATACCAAACCCCGTCTACTATAGCGTAGCATTAAAATAAAATATCGTCCCGGGCTTGGTAACAGGGTGATGGGTTCCTACCTCATGCATACTACTCAACTACAAGAACTCAATATCACTACTGGAGGTGGTTGCAAAGATGCCACTAATTGCAATAAACCATAGGTATGAAAGCATGGTCAAAGTGAACTTGCCTTGTTGACGATCTTCGAAAAACTAGGGTTTCGTAGTAGCAATCTTCAGCACTCGGAAACTCTACCGAGGCAAACAATAACTATAATAAGCACATAGCATAACATAACATAACAAAGTAACACACCAAAACCAACAAAGCAAAACCCAAAGGGAAAACTTAAAGAAAAAAACAACTCAAAGTTTTCCTACTTCAAATAACAACAAAAAATAGTTTTATATAACAAAATTTCTTAACATCACCTAATCATGGTTTTATGTTAACTAAACAGAAAATATTTCATTAAGCAACTAGGAGCAAAAAGAATTAAATAAAAATCTATTATGAAACTCCCGGAATAAGCAAAACAAGCTTTAATTCAAATCTGATCTAACTCAATTTTATAAATCCAAACATAGACAAATTATATATTTTGGAAACTACAAGAAAATTGTGATCCAACGTAAAAGAATCAGCATCATTGGACTTCTAGATCAAAAGTTATAAGCTAAACAAGAACGGAACTAAATCTGTTACGGAAATAAATCTGAAAACGAAAACGGAGTTACCTGTACGTGAGGCAGAGATGGCAGGAAGGAGACGGCGATGTGGAGGCTGCTCGGCGGGGGGCGAGGTCGCCGGCGAGGTGGGGTGGCGGAGGAGGGGTCGGCGCTTGGGAGGTGGCGCTGGGCGATGGGAGGTTCCAGGAGAGCTCTGGTGAGCGTTCTAGGCAGAAAAGGAGGACGGTGGCGAGAAGGCTACGGGCAGGAGGCGTGGTGATGGGAAAAATGGAGCGAGGAGAGGAGGGGTTTTATAGGCGGTCTCGGGAGGCGCTGGGATGGAAAGACGAGGGAGATCGGGAAGGTGGAGATTTCTGTCTCCATGGACATGGAAAGCTTCTGTAACGTGAGAGGAAACAGAGGAAGGAGATGATCTCTTGTTGGGCTAGAATAGGAAAGTGCTTAATGGGCCAGCAGGTTTTCCTAATAAAACGATTCCATTCCTATTTTTAAAATTAGGAAACTAAAACAATAAAAAGGAAATCAAATCAATTCGAATCAAGAGTTTTATATACTAAAATTATCAGAAAAATAAAATGTAGATGATGAGCATTATTCCACGGCCAAAATAAAAACTTAAAAAATGTTTTTCAGAAAATCCCTAAAGGCTTTATTTCTTTTTGCAAATAATTTTAAATAAAACTTTGGTTTTCTTGGCTCAAATATTTTCAAAATGCCCCTGATTTTGGAGGGTCATTTTCCTCCGCTCTTTCTTGCTTGCAAGAATTTATTTTCGGGTATTTCTCGGGAAGAAAAATAGAAAGCAAGTGCAAATATTTGAAAGAATTAAATTGCAAAACTCCGTTCAAATTCTTTATAGTTGAAGAAGTCATGTCATCTTCTCTCATTGATTTTAATAGGATGAATTTGAATTTAACGAAGAAGGGAAAGTCATTTTATTCCTCTCATTCAAAAGTTTTTGAAAAGGTTCAAATTTCACTCAAGTTTAATTCACTCAAGCAAACAAACAAACAATTCAATTAATTATATTAACATTCCAAAATTTGGGATGTTACAAACCTACACACTTAAAATGAATCTAGTCCTCGAGATTCAAGAAACTAACAAGAAAAGGTTAGGGTTGGGGTCTTCTAGCAAATGTTCAGTCGAAAAGGTCGGTGGGCTACCACACTTAAAAGCAAGGTTACAGTTCCAATAAACTCAGATACTTCCTATGGAGTGTTGACAATGCATGTCTCTTCACCTATCTTACAATAGCTCCTCTGTCAGAAGCATAGAGTTTTCCTCAAAATCTTGGGTCGGTTCGTCAAAGTTGAAAATTTGTCCGGATTTGGATCTTCTTAGTGATAGGCTCGTGTCCATTCTAGACAACTTTCAAATACTCATGGTGGTCTACAATTTATGGTTTCTCCTGCAGAAAGCGGTCTAGGTGGAACCTCACCGTATAGCCTACGATTGGCATCGGTTGCTGTAAAGGGATTCCATCGTCCTACCATTCTATGGTTTTAGGGCTTATAAGCGTCGACACTCTTCAAAGGTTTTCAAGTCTCTCGATTTTCCATCAACATATGATAGTTCATGATAGAAGTCTTGGTATGGGGCCAATCCATCCCGTGCTTTGAATCATTACCACATACGTAAACAGTGAATCACGTATTCTAACACTTGGGCATACTCACAAGCATTGCAGAATTTCTCTTGTCCTCGAATTGGGTTCGAGTAAATCCATGGTTTCGCAAGCCAAACAAAACATCTATCGTTACTTCACCACTCTTAGGTTTTGCGTAATCTCCTACGTAAACGTATGCTGATTGGACTGCTGATTCCTCCAATTTATTCCTTCATCAAGGTTACATCTGTTCCTTTCAAAATCCGGGCCTGTGGGTTATGGCCCACTTCAACACTAGTGCAGCTTTAACTTCATCCTTGGAGTAACTCTCTTGTTACACCTCCTAGTAGTACTGCTTTTCTTCATACCATCATATCAAAAGCAAAATTCCAACTTATTTTGTCCAGCTTCCTTCTATGGACCATCATGGATAACACATTTCTTTCTTCATTGATCCTGTGGTTTTACGGAGTACTATGACACCAAAGAAAACATGCACTAGCTTATCCATAAATCCCTTTATTTTCATATCAATCTTTTATTACATCCTTAACCATTTTCGTAAATTCAAATTCCAAAAGTACTTTGTTACAAATGCTGCCACCCACATGATTTGGTATGGTCAGCATTACTTCCAACTTTATTCATTTATCCTCCTCGAGGATTCTTGATCCCACTGGAATTGTGCGACATGTGCCTTGAAATCTTCAATTTTCTGTTTCATTGTGGTGGCCTTGAGCTTCACCTTCATCATCTCTGCATGCACTTCGCTTAGGTAATCCTGAGTATAACGGAGTCTTGCTTCAAGTATTTCTCGATCGGCGATGGCTTCCATGGCTGCTTCACGAACAGCATCGAAGAAAGTTGCTTGTGGCACACGTGAAATGAAAAAGTACTGTCCCATCATCTTTGGGCAAACTCCTTTCAAATGGTGGAGGTGTACCTCCACATACCAAAGTTCCACTCCCTTATGCCTGAAGGGGTAGCCTTTGTAGACTGCATCTCCTTCAAGGTGAATATGCTTCATCATGTCCTTCAGATCTTGGGTAATCATGATCACTTGTCGTGGTCATGATGGTTTCCGGACCTTTAAGGAAAGACTCGTAAAGGGTCGTCATCTGCAGTTAGAAACGAAATGATGCTCGAAATTAAGGTACTTATCTCCGGGCACACATTCATATCATCCAAACAAAACTTCAATCTCAATTCCAATTTCCTGTTTATGCATCACAACTCACTTTCTTCCATGTTCATCCAGAATATTAATTTCCAAGATAAAATATGACAACTCCTTAAAGCTTTTCAGCATGTGACATTACAACTTTATTGAGTCATGAACTATTACAATCTCTGAGAAATATATTACATAACTCAACTCATTGAGCTCATGAAAAGGAAATTGCTTTCTACTACTCTTATTATCCATATCAAAATTCCAACTACTCAACTCCAGCTTTCATCTTGTCGGGACATTTAATAGCATAATGCCCTGCCTCCTTGCAGCGAAAACAAATGACTTCCGACATGTCTCGGGGCTTCTTTGTGATTATGCGGGTTCCTTGGATTCTTGGCTTCTTTTCTGGGCATTTACTAGCGTAATGACCTAAATCCTTGCACCTGTAACAGGTGATATGACTCAAGTCCTTCTCTGCAAAAATTGTGTTGCTCTCGGGTTGCCTTCCTTTTCTCTTCCTGGATTTCTCTGTAATGATCAGAGTTTCTATCTCCGGGGTCAAACTTCACTTCTGCTGTCGGAAATATCCTGGATACTCCTTTCTTTCCTTGGTGCAATCTTGTGAAAATGTCCTTCTTCTCCACATGAATAGCGAGGCATTGGAGTAAAATCTGTTGAGACCTTCTCATCCGTGTCTTCAACACTTTCGATCATTCTGGTTCTTCTAGATCTTCCTTGAGGGCTTCTTTCATTCCATCTTCCCGCTTGAATAGTTTGTTGCACCGTGGAGTAAATGTGACCTTTGCACCGGTAGTGGGTGGTTCCTTCACACAGAAGCAAGTCACCAGCTAGTTGGGCATTCCTCACTGGGTGTTTCTCCTCACAATGAGGGCATCCATCTTTGTGTTCCTCCAGGTGTGTCCTATTTCTCCATAAATCTTGCGAGCACAAGGTTTACTTCTTGGTGCCACATTGTGTTCTGGATAAGACGTGATTTCAACAGGTCTTCTTGAATTCCTCCCAAGTTCTTGCTCCATTAAATCCTGTATGGCTTGATGCATGTTCCACCAGGTTGCAGCACTTTCTCAGAAAGTATTGAAGAGCATATTGAACCTCATACTTCCTTGAAACCAAATTGCTCCCAAGTGATTTTCCATGTTCGCATCCATAGCTCGCTTGGGCTGAGTCTTGGTCCGAGAATATCAGTCCAACTTCATTCATCATCTATGGGGTTCAAGGGTTTTAGGGTGAGATGAGAGAGGTGGGGAGGATATACACACAATACAAACAATAGTTTTGAAGAAACAGGTTTTATTTTTGGGGCTGTCGGAAAACATCAAACAAATGACAGCTCACAAATCATCGCATCTAACGTGGGTGTATAACAGGGTTTGGCCTTCTAAAGGTCAAATAATTCTTCAGATCCTTCAAGTCTTGAGTCTTCAACTGTTGTAGATTCTAATGGAGAAATCCTCTTTACTCAAGGGTCATCGGTTCTCGATATCAAATCCTTCTTGGGCGTCTTGATTGATCCTCCGGGTGATCAAAGGATAAGGGTATATTCTAACTATTTGAGGTGAGAGGGTCTATCTGATAAAATCAGAAAAGACGAGAAGTAAAGGATCCTTTTGAAAATAAAGTTTTTAGAGATTTCCTGTCCTAGGGGCTTTCCGGTTTCTAGGGTCACGTCCTACAGTCAACATGTGCTCTGATACCATATCTGTAGCGACCCGACCTCAGACGGTCAAGCCTACGTATTCTTGTGCCATCCACGGATCAAGTATCTTTGCACACACAGACATTAATGTATATATCAAAGTGCAATCACATGTATAAATAACGTAAAATGATATATACCTCATAATAATCAGCGGAAACAATCAAACGGGTGTGGAGTCCCATCAACGCCATCGGCAGGTTGAGTGTAGACCGTAACCCTGTATCGTAACTCTTACTCGTCGAGGAAATATCTGCAACATGATACGTTGCAGCCGTGTAAATCAGACATTGAATGTACCGCAAGATCACAACATGAGAAAACAGATGATAAAACTGTACTATATGCAATATGGCTTTGTGGCTCAGATCTGAGTTTTGTTTGCGTAAAAGCTGATTTTATTTTCCCTACATCAAAGGAATAAATGAAATCTGTACTATGGAGTTTTCTATCATGACATGGTTCCGCCAACCGATGTCTCATAGCCCAAAATCATCATAAGTTGCCCACAATTAAGTTATCAATCCGGTGTTGAGAGTTCGAGATAGATCCAGTCCAGATGCTCAAATTGTCCGTAATCGGGACACGGCTAATCGATTAGGTTATAAACCTCTGCAGAGGTTTGTACACTTTACCCGCAAGATTCGATCCTCTTTTACGTTCTCGCACTTCAGAGTGTTTGAGAACAAGATGACCAAACATGGTCTTCCAAAGAGTTCCTCGACCACCGTCCGGTACCCATCCAATCCTACCGTAGTTCTACATCTGCTAGCACCGTCCCAGCCAGAGTCACAACTAAGGTCAACCAAGCGAGCCCATAATGACTTGCGGTTGCACAGTAAGCTTCCGGCATGAAGTATTCTTCCGTCTCTTTGAGTCTGGGTGAAGCTTTCCGCAAGATGTCATGGCGCTTCTCCATGCATCCCGGCCAACCACTGGTTTCTCCAGGGTGCCCATCAACCGTCCTTCACCCAGTAGTGTGTATTGAATTCTTGTCTTGAGTCTTGAAGTCTTGAGGCCTTGAAAATGCAGTCCTTGCAGATGCCATCATGGAGTTGTCGTCATTGACGTAGAGTCCTCCTTCTTCACACCACTCTCGAGCACTCATACCAAACCCCTTCTACTATAGCTTAGCATTAAAATAAAATATCGTCCCGGGCTTGGTAACAGGGTGATGGGTTCCTACCTCATGCATACTACTCAACTACAAGAACTCAATATCACTACTGGAGGTGGTTGCAAAGATGCCACTAATTGCAATAAACCATAGGTATGAAAGCATGGTCAAAGTGAACTTGCCTTGTTGACGATCTTCGAAAAACTAGGGTTTCGTAGTAGCAATCTTCGCACTCCGGAAACTCTACCGAGGCAAACAATAACTATAATAAGCACATAGCATAACATAACATAACAAAGTAACACACCAAAACCAACAAAGCAAAACCCAAAGGGAAAACTTAAAGAAAAAACAACTCAAAGTTTTCCTACTTCAAATAACAACAAAAAATAGTTTTATATAACAAAAATTTCTTAACATCACCTAATCATGGTTTTATGTTAACTAAACAGAAAATATTTCATTAAGCAACTAGGAGCAAAAAGAATTAAATAAAAATCTATTATGAAACTCCCGGAATAAGCAAAACAAGCTTTAATTCAAATCTGATCTAACTCAATTTTTATAAATCCAAACATAGACAAATTATATATTTTTGGAAACTACAAGAAAATTGTGATCCAACGTAAAAAGAATCAGCATCATTGGACTTCTAGATCAAAAGTTATAAGCTAAACAAGAACGGAACTAAATCTGTTACGGAAATAAATCTGAAAACGAAAACGGAGTTACCTGACGTGAGGCAGAGATGGCAGGAAGGAGACGGCGATGTGGAGGCTGCTCGGCGAGGGGGGCGAGGTCGCCGGCGCGAGGTGGGGTGGCGGAGGAGGGGTCGGCGCTGGGGAGGTGGCGCTGGGCGATGGGAGGTTCCAGGAGAGCTCTGGTGGCGTTCTAGGCAGAAAAAGGAGGACGGTGGCGAGAAGGCTACGGGCAGGAGGGGCGTGGTGATGGGAAAAATGGAACGAGGAGAGGAGGGGTTTTATAGGCGGTCTCGGGAGGCGCTGGGATGGAAAGACGAGGAGATCGGGAAGGTGGAGATTTCTGTCTCCATGGACATGGAAAGCTTCTGTAACGTGAGAGGAAACAGAGGAAGGAGATGATCTCTTGTTGGGCTAGAATAGGAAAGTGCTTAATGGGCCAGCAGGTTTTCCTAATAAAACGATTCCATTCCTATTTTTAAAATTAGGAAACTAAAACAATAAAAGGAAATCAAATCAATTCGAATCAAGAGTTTTATATACTAAAATTATCAGAAAAATAAAATGTAGATGATGAGCATTATTCCACGGCCAAAATAAAAACTTAAAAAATGTTTTCAGAAAATCCCTAAAGGCTTTATTTCTTTTTGCAAATAATTTTAAATAAAAACTTTGGTTTTCTTGGCTCAAATATTTTCAAAATGCCCCTGATTTTGGAGGTCATTTTCCTCCGCTCTTTCTTGCTTGCAAGAATTTATTTTCGGGGTATTTCTCGGGAAGAAAAATAGAGAAGCAAGTGCAAATATTTGAAAGAATTAAATTGCAAAACTCCGTTCAAATTCTTTATAGTTGAAGAAGTCATGTCATCTTCTCTCATTGATTTTAATAGGATGAATTTGAATTTAACGAAGAAGGGGAAAGTCATTTTATTCCCTCTCATTCAAAAGTTTTTGAAAAGGTTCAAATTTCACTCAAGTTTAATTCACTCAAGCAAACAAACAAACAATTCAATTAATTATATTAACATTCCAAAATTTGGGATGTTACAGTAGATCTCCCCGCCAACGGGGCCAGAAATCCTTCCCGCTAATTCTTGAGCTTGCGTTGGTTTTTCCCTTGAAGAGGAAAGGGTGATGCAGCAAAGTAGAGATAAGTATTTCCCTCAATTAAGAACCAATGTATCAATCCAGTAGGAGAAACACGAAAGTCCCCAATATATGCACCTACACAAACAATCAAACACTTGCATGCAACACGGAAAAGGGGTTGTCAATCCATTCACGGTCACTTGCAAAGGTGAGATCTGATAGAGATAGATATAAAAGATTACTAAAATGTAAATGTAAATAAATTGCAGCAAGGTATTTTTGGTATATAGATCCGCAAATATAAAATGGAAAATAGACCTGGGGGCCATAGGTTTCACTAGAGGATTCTCTCTTGAAGGAAAATAATACGGTGGGTGAACAAATTATTGTCGAGCAATTGATAGAAAAGCGCAAAGTTATGAGGATATCCAAGGCAATGATTATGAATATAGGCATCACGTCCGTGTCAAGTAGACCGACTCCTGCCTGAATTTACTACTATTACTCCACACATCGACCGCTATCCAGCATGCATCTAGAGTATCAAGTTCATAAAGACTGGAGTAGCGCCTTAGTAAGATGACATGATGTAGAGGGATAAACCCAAGCAATATGATGAAAACCCCATCTTTTTACCCGTGATGGCAACAATACACTACGTGTCTCGATACCCCTACTTTGTCACTGGGTGAAATCATGCAAGATTGAACCCAAAACTAAGCACCTCTCCCATTGCAAGAAAAACCAATCTAGTTGGCCAAACCAAACCGATTATTCAAAGAGAAATACAAAGATATCAAATCATGCATATAAGAATTCAGAGAAGATTCAAACAATATTCATAGATAAGCTTTTCATAAATCCACAATTAATTGGATCTCGATAAACACACCGCAAAAGAAGATTACATCGGATAGATCTCCAAGAACATCGAGGAGAACATTGTATTGAAGATCAAAGAGAGAGAAGAAGCCATCTAGCTACTAGCTATGGACCCGTAGGTCTGTGGTAAACTACTCACGCTTCATCGGAAGGGCAATAGAGTTGATGTAGATGCTCTCTATGATCGAATCCCCCTCAGGCAGGATGTCGGAAAAAGCCCCAAGATGGGATGTCACGGGAATATAAGGTTACAGCGGCAATGGCAGACTCTACAACTTAGGAGCAAGGATAACCTTGCAGAAGTGGTTTGGTCTTGACTCCTAATGGAAGTGGCCATAGTTCCTCCGCTTGGGGCTTGGTTGATCCAGCACTTGCACTTTCGACCAATGGAGGCACAACCTCCTTGCCCTTCTCCAATGGCGGCACCACTCCTTGCCCTTGTCCATCCGCATTATGAACAACACACATATCAATGGTCAACTTTCATTCATATCGGCCTATGATACGTCTCCAACGTATCTATAATTTTTTATTGTTCCATGCTATATTATATTTTGTTTTGGATGTTTATGGGCTTTATTAAACACTTTTATATTATTTTTGGGACTAACCTATTAACCCAGAGCCCAGTGCCACTTTCTGTTTTTTTTCCTTGTTTCAGTGTTTCGCAGAAAAGGAATATCAAACGGAGTCCAAACGGAATGAAACCTTGGGGAGAGTTATTTTCGGAACGGAAGCAATCCAGGGGACTTGGAGCACATGTCAGGGAGTCAATGAGGAGAGCACGAGACAGGGGGTGCACATACCCCCCAGGCGCGCCCTCCACCCTCGTGGGCCCCTCGTGGCTCCCCTGACAGACTTCTTTCGCCTATATATATCCATATACCCTAAAAACTTCGGGGAACAAAATAGATCGGGAGTTCTGCCGCCGCAAGCCTCTGTAGCCACCAAAAACCAATAGGGACCCTGTTCCGGCACCCTGCCGACGGGGGGAACCCTCACCGGTGGCCATCTTCATCATCCCGACGCTCTCCATGACGAGGAGGGAGTAGTTAACCCTTGGGGCTGAGGGTATGTACCAGTAGCTATGTGTTTGATCTCTCTCTCTCTCTCTCTCTCTCTCTCTCTCTCTCGTGTTCTTGTTTCGGCACGATCTTGATGTATCGCGAGCTTTGCTATTATAGTTGGATCTTATGATGTTTCTCCCCCTCTACTCTCTTGTAATGGATTGAGTTTTCCCTTTTAAGTTACTTATCGGATTAAGTCTTTAAGGATTTGAGAACACTTGATGTATGTCTTGCCGTGCTTATCTGTGGTGACAATGGGATATCACGTGATCCACTTGATGTATGTTTTGGTGATCAACTTTCGGGTTCCGCCCATGAACCTATGCATACGGGTTGGCAGTTGGCACACGTTTTTGTCTTGACTCTCCGGTAGAAACTTTGAGGCACTCTTTGAAGTACTTTGTGTTGGTTTGAATAGATGAATCTGAGATTGTGTGATGCATATCGTATAATCATACCCACGGATACTTGAGGTGACATTGGAGTATCTAGGTGACATTACGGTTTTGGTTGATTTGTGTCTTAAAGGTGTTATTCTAGTACGAACTCTATGATAGATCGAACGGAGAGAATATCTTCATGTTATTTTACTACGGACTCTTGAATAGATTGATCAGAAAGAATAACTTTGAGGTGGTTTTGTACCCTACCATAATCTCTTCGTTTGTTCTCTGCTATTAGTGACATTTGAGTGACTCTTTGTTGCATGTTGAGGGATAGTTATATGATCCAATTATGTTATTATTGTTGAGAGAACTTGCACTAGTGAAAGTACGAACCCTAGGCCTTGTTTCCTAGCATTGCAATACCGCTTGTGCTCACTTTTATCATTAGTTACCTTGCTGTTTTATATTTTCAGATTATAAAAACCTATATCTACCATCTATATTGCACTTGTATCACCATCTCTTCGCCGAACTAGTGCACCTATACAATTTACCATTGTATTGGGTGTGTTGGGGACACAAGACACTCCTTGTTATTTGGTTGGAGGTTTTCTTGAGAGAGACCATCTTCATCCTACACCTCCCACGGATTGATAAACCTTAGGTCATCCACTTGAGGGAAATTTGCTACTGTCCTACAAGCCTCTGCACTTGGAGGCCAAACAATGTCTACAAGAAGAAGGTTGTGTAGTAGACATCAGCCTAACACTACTAGAGGATGCTGCTAACGTGACATTACAATCAGAGACCCTTTGATGAAACTGTGTGCGATGCATTAATCACAAAGCAAGATGTAAAAACCCGTCAAAAAAGATGCAAAACATTTGCGATGGTGGAGCCATCAAACACGGTTCAGATTATAGTTGCGTGTGATACGTCTCCAATGTATCTATAATTTTTGATTGTTCCATGCTATTATATTATCTATCTTGGATGTTTTATATGCTATTTTATATGATTTTTGGGACTAACCTATTAACCTAGAGCCCAGTGCCCGTTTCTATTTTTTCCTTGTTTTGAGTTTCGCAGAAAAGGAATATCAAACAGAGTCCAAATGAGTTGAAAATTTACGGAGATTTTTTATGGAACATAAGAAGCCTCCGAAGCAAAAGTGTTGGGCCAGAAGATCCATGAGGCCTCCACAAGGGTGGAGGGCGCTCCTTACCCCCCTGGGGGCGCCCCCCGGTCTTGTGGGCTCCTCGTGGACCCCCCTTACTTGTTCTTGACACCAAAAATTCCTATAAATATAGTGTTGGGGAGAGCAGTATTTCAAAAAATTTACCTACGATCACGCGAGATCTATCTAGGAGATGCATAGCAACGAGCGGGGAGAGTATGTCCACTTACCCTCGTAGACCAAAAACGGAAGCGTTTAGTAACGCGGTTGATGTAGTCGAACGTCTTCGCAATCCAACCGATCCAAGTACCGAACGTACGGCACCTCCGCGTTCAGCACACGTTCAGCTCGATAACGTCCCTCGGGCTCTTGATCTAGTTGACAACGAGGGAGAGTTCCATCAGCACGAGGGCGTGGCGATGATGATGATGAAGTTACCGGCGCAGGGCTTCGCCTAAGCACTACGACGATATGACCGAGGTGTGGAGGGGGGCACCACACATGGTTAAGAGAAACTTTTTTATCCTTGGGGTGCACCCCTAACCCTGTATATAAAGGAGGGAGGAGGAGGCCGGCGTCCAGGGAGGAGGTGCGCCATAGGGGAGTCCAACTAGGATTCCCAATCCTTGTTGGAGTCCCCTTTCTTTTCCAAGAGGGAGAGAGAGAGGGAAGGAGGAAGAGGGGAGAAGGAAAGAGGGGGCGCCGCCCCCTCCCTAGTCCAATTCGGACTGGCCATTGGGGGGGGGGGTGCGGCCTCCCTTGTGGCCCTCCTCTCCTTTCCACAAGGCCCATGAAGGCCCATGAACTTTCCAGGGGGGGGGGGTTCCGGTACTCCAAAACTCATCCGAAACAACCCGAACAATTCCGGTGTCCGAATGTAACCCTCCAATATATGAATCTTTATGTCTCGACCATTTCGAGACTCCTCGTCATGGCCGTGATCTCATCCGGGACTCCGAACAAAATTCGGTCATAAAATCACATAACTCATAATACAAATCGTCATCGAACGTCAAGCGTGCGGACCCTACGTGTGACGCCCCCGATTCAATCGTACACTAATCATGCACGCAAATGTGTACGATCAAGATCAAGGACTCACGGGAAGATATCACAACACAACTCTAAAACATAAATAAGTCATACAAGCATCACAATACAAGCCTGGGGCCTCGAGGGCTCGAATACAAGTGCTCGATCATAGACGAGTCAGCGGAAGCAACAATATCTGAGTATAGACATAAGTTAAACAAGTTTGCCTTAAGAAGGCTAGCACAAACGGGATACAATCGAAGAGGCGCAGGCCTCCTGCTCGATCCTCCTAACTACTCCCGGTCGCCGCCGGCGGGCTGCACGTAGTAGTAGGCACCTCCGGTGTAGTAGTCGCCATCGACGGCGTCGCTCTGGGCTCCATCGTGCAGTTGCGCAATCGGGTAAAGAAAGGGGAAAAGGGGAACAAGGCAACCGTGAGTACTCATCCAAAGTACTGCAAGCAAGGAGCTACACTACATATGCATGGATATATGTGTAAAGGGCCATATCGATGGACCGAACTGCGAATGCCGAATAAGAGGGGATATCTAATCACGTCAAGACTACGCTCCTGGCAGCCTCCGTCTTGCAACATGTAGAAGAGAGCAGGTCAAGTCCTCCATGTAGCATCACATAGCAATAATCCTACCCGCGATCCTCCTCGTAACCACGAGAGAGCGCGACCACCGGGTTGTATCCGCACTTAGAAGGGTGTGTTTTATTAAGTATCCGGTTCTAGTTGTCATAAGGTCAAGGTACAACTCCAAGTCGTCCTGTTATCAAGATCACGGCTATTCAATAGATTAAACTTCCTGCAGGGTGCACCACATAACCCAACACGCTTGATCCCATTTGGCCGGACACACTTTCACGGGTCATGCCCGCCGCGGAAGATCAACATGTCGCAGCCCCACCTAGGCACAACAGAGAGGCCAAGACGCCGGTCTAAACCTAAGCGCCAGGGTCCGGGCCCATCGCCCATAGCACACTCAAGACGCTATGTGACGCTGCCGAAAGCGGAACTAGCCCCTTAATACAAGAGCGGGCTTACGTTCCAATCCGGTAGCGCCACTCGATCGGCTGGCGTCACGAAGTGCCGGTGATACCATGACGTCGGGATACCCATAACTACTCCCACGTAGATGGTTAGTGCGTATAGACCAAATGGCGGACTCGGATCAAATACCCAGATCTCGTTAAACGTGTTAAGTATCCACGAACGCCGACCAGGCCAGCCCACCTCTCTCCTAGGTGGTCTCAACCTGCCCCGCCGCTCCGCCACAAAGTAACAATCGGGGCCGTCAGAACCCAGTGCCCACCTCTACCGGATGGATCCACCGTCCTTTCAAATTTCATCTTCTAACAAGATCACAAGTAATGTAATAGTGTAAAGTATATAGTATATGCCCGTGATCACCTCCCAAGTGATCACAGCCGATAGTATAGCATGGCGGGCGAACAAGAGTGTAGGGCCACGATGGAACACTAGCATCCTATACTAAGCAAGAGGATAGCGGGTAAAGGTAACAACAAGAGTAGCAAGGACAAAGCTATGAAGCGGTATAGGAATAATCGAAAGCGATAACATGCTACACTAATCTAATGCAAGCGGTATAGAGAAGAGTAGGCGATATCGGTGATCAAAGGGGGCTTGCCTGGTTGCTCGGCAAGAGAGAGGGTCGTCAACTCAATAGTCGAATCTGGCAGCAGCAGCGTCGGTCTCATAGTCTACCGGAGATAAGAGGGGGAAGAAACAATGAATACAATGCAAACATAAACACGACGATGCGTGACGTGACAATGAACGGTGCTAGGTGTGTCCTAACGCAGTATGAGGTGATGCCGGTGAAGGGGGAAAACATCCGGGAAAGTATCCCCGGTGTTCCGTGTTTTCGGGCAGAGGAGCCGGAGGGGGAAAGTTGCGAGTTTGATATGTTAGGGGTGTGTGGCGGACGAACGGGCTGCGTATCCGGATTCGTCTCGCCGTTCTGAGCAACTTTCATGTACAAAGTTTTTCCATCCGAGCTACCGTTTATTTTCTATTAATTTTAAAAGATTTAAATCATTTTTAGGATTTATTTAATTATTTTCATTCGAAAATTAAAGGTTAAATGCTATGGATACACATAAGTGTACCCAGAGGTGTACACATGGGGCCGATGTGGTGGGGACAGGGGTGACTCATCACCACCATCGTGATCAAAGTTTGATTGTTGATTGGTCACCACGACAGATGGGGTCCGCTGACTGGGTCAATGCAGATCGGCGATCAATGATCCTGTTGACTTAGTCAACTTAAGTGTGGGCCCCATCATTATTGATCGTTAACTAACTAACTAAGTTAATTAGGTGAACTAGTGTTTAGGTTAAACTAAACATAATTAATTAAGTTAATTAATTACTAAATTAATTAATTAATAATTATTTTATTATATATTTATCTTTAATATATATATATTTTAAATTTCTTTTTATCTTTCTTTTTTTTAACGTTCCAGGGGAGTGGTGGGCCCCAATGTCATTGGCCCAGAGGGCCATACAGGGCGCGGGCGACGGGTTATCGGTGCGACCCGATCGAGCGCACGCCCAATGGCACGCGGGCATGGGCGCTGGCGGCGAGAGCCCAAGGCAGCACGCGAGGGATTGTCAGGCGGCGCCACGGGCGCCGGTGGTGAGCGGGCGGCGGGCCGTTAGCCACGACGAGCCGATCCAGAAGCGGGCGAAGGGCGCGAGGTCCTCGGCGGCGCCGTGAAGCAAGAACCGAGCAGGAGCTAGACGGCGCCGTGGGCGAGGTGGAGGAGCGAGCGACGGCTCGACTCACGCGTTGCGCGACACCGTGAAAGCGAGAGGGCGATGGTGTTGGCGGGCGAGCATGGCGCGTCAAAGCCGGGCGAGCGGGCGGGCACAGAGTCGGACGGCGGGCGTGTCGCGCGATTTAACGGGCCGGTCAAGAAGGAAGAGGAGGGAAGGACGGCGGCTCACCGGTCCCTGCAGATGTGCATACGCGGGCTCTGGGAGGAGGACGAGGACGGGCGAGGTCGAGGCGGCGGTGCTCCGATGAGGTGGCGGCAGCGTGAGGCGACGGGCACCGCGAGGTTGTCCGGCGAGGAGGCACTCAGTAGCGGCAGTTGATGAAGGGGCGCGGAGGAGTCCGGGAGGGGGGGCGTCGGCGGGTGGCGGTGACGGGGCACGGGGATCGGGCGCAGGGAGCTCCTCTCCCTGGCGCGATGTGTGTGTGTGCGCGCACGCGCCTGCGAGGTGGAGGGGATCGAGGGGAGAGATGGGGTTCGAGGGAGTGGGGAGCGACGGGATAGGGGTCGAGCCCGATCCAGATCTTGGGAGCGGCGCGGCGGGGGGGTGGGAGTGGAGGTGCGCTAGGGTTTGGGGGTTAGTAGGCGCTGGTGGGCAGTTTGGGCAGCAGGAGTGGCAGTGGGCAGTTGCCCAGGGAAGGGTCTCTCTTTTATTCTTCTTCTTTTTGTTTTCTTTTTCCTTTTCTTTTATTTATTCTTTTCGGTTTTATTAAATTATTAATTTATTTAAATTTTGTAGAATGTGAGAACAACACCTAAATATGGTATGTTAAAGATACCACTGCCACATTAATTTGGACAGCTAAATAAAATAGTTTAATATTTTACAAAATACAAAAGGAATTTAATTAATTTCTTTTGCTGCTGTTTTATTTACCTTTAAGCATTTAAACATTTTATAAAAATGTGGTTTCATCACCATAATTACCTATGCATTATATGTCACCTCTCGAACATTTTAGTTTTAACTTTTGAAAACCTTTGTTGTTTGCCTTTAAGTTTAAATTTGAATTTGAACCGTTTTGAACTAACACAAGATTAACAATAGTAACCGAGGTGACGTGGCTTCATTAGCAGGGGTTTATTGTAGCTTAATTACCCGGACGTCACACTACGGGTTCGAGAACTATGTAGACATGACCGAGACACATCTTCGGTCAATAACCAATAACGGAAGCTGGATGCTCATATTATCTCCTACATATTCTATGAAGATCTTTATAGGTCAAACCGCATAACAATATACGTTATTCCCTTTGTCATCGGTATGTTACTTGCCCGAGATTCGATCATCGGTATCATCATACCTAGTTCAATCTCATTACTGGCAAGTCTCTTTACTCGTTCCGTAATGCATCATTCTGCAACTAACTCATTAGTAACATTGCTTGCAAGGGTTGTAGTGATGTGCATTACCAAGAGGGCCCAGAGATACCTCTTCGATACTCGGAGTGACAAATTCTAATCTCGATCTATGCCAACCCAACATACACCTTCGGAGACACCTGTAGAGCATCTTTATAATCACCTAGTTATGTTGTGGCGTTTGATAGCACACAAGGTGTTCCTCCGGTATTCGGGAGTTGCATAATCTCATAGTTAGAGGAACATGTATAAGTCATGAAGAAAGCAATATCAATAAAACTTAACGATCATTATGCTAAGCTAACGGATGGGTCTTGTCCATCACATCATTCTCCTAATAATGTGATCCCGTTCATCAAATGACAACACATATCTATGGTCAGGAAACTTAACCATCTTTGATTAACGAGCTAGTGTAGTAGAGGCATACTAGGGACACTTTGTTTTGTCTATGTATTCACACATGTATCAAGTTTCCGGTTACTTTAATTATAGCATGAATAATAAGCATTTATCATGTTATAAGGAAATATAAATAACAACTTTATTATTGCCTCTAGGGCATATTTCCTTCAGTCTCCCACTTGCACTAGAGTCAATAATCTAGCTTACATCGCCATGTGATTTAACACCAATTGTTCACATCACCATGTGATTAACACCCATAGTTCACATCGCCATCTGACCAACACTCAAAGGTTTACTAGAGTCAATAATCTAGTTCACATCGCTATGTGATTAACACTCAAGAACATTAAGGTGTGATCATGTTTTTCTTCTGAGATAAGTTTTAGTCTACAAGTCTGCCACATTCAGATCCATATGTATTTTGCAAATTTCTATGTCTACAATGCTCTGCACGGAGCTACTCTAGCTAATTGCTCCCACTTTCAATATGTATCCAGATGGAGACTTCGAGTCATCTGGATCAGTGTCAAAGCTTATATCGATGTAACCCTTTATGACGAACTTTTTGTCACCTCCACAACCGATAAACATATCCTTATTCCATTAAGGATAATTTTGACCGCTGTCCAGTGATCCACTCCTGGATCACTATTGTAACCTCTTGCCAAACTCATGGTGAGGTACACAATAGGTCTGGTATACAACATAGCATACTTTATAGAACCTATGACTGAGGCATAGGGAATGACTTTTCATTCTCTTTCTATTTTCTGCCGTGGTCAGGTTTTTGAGTCTTTACTCAACTTCATACCTTTACAACTCAGACAAGAACTCCTTCTTTGCCTGATCCATACCGAATTCCTGTAAAATCTTATCAAGGTATGTACTCATCGAAAGTCTTATCAAGCGTATTGATCTATCTTTATAGATCTTGATGCCCAATATGTAAGCAGTTTAATCGAGGACTTTCTTTGCAAAACTCCTTTCAAATACTCCTTTATGCTTTCCAGAAAATTCTACATTACTATTTCTGATCAATAATATGTCATTCACATATACTTATCAGAAAGGCTGTAGTGCTCCCACTCACTTTTTGTAAATACAGGCTTCACCGCAAGTTTGTACAAAACTATATACTTTGATCAACTCATCAATTCGTATATTCCAACTCTGAGATGCTTGCACCAGTCCATAGATGGATCGTTGGAGCTTGCACATTTTGTTAGCACCTTTAGGATTGAGAAAACCTTCTGGTTGCATCACATACAACTCTTCGTTAATATATCAATCAAGGAATGTAGTTTTGATATCCATTTGCCAGATTTCATAAAATGCGACAATTGCTAACATGATTCGGACATACTTAAGCATCAATACGAGTGAGAAAATCTCATCGTAGTCAACACCTTGAACTTGTCCAAAACCTTTTTGCGACAATTCGAGCTTTGTAGATAATAACACTACCATCAGCGTCCGTCTTCCTCTTGAAGATCCATTTATTCTCAATGTCTTGCCAATCATCGGGCAAGTCAACCAAAGTCCACACTTTGTTCTCATACATGGATCCCATCTCTGATTTCATGGCCTCAAGCCATTTTGCAGAATCTGGGCTAATCATCGCTTCCTCATAGTTCGTAGGTTCTTCATGGTCTACTAACATGACTTCCAGAACAGGATTAACGTACCACTCTGGTGCGGACCGTACTCTGGTTGACCTACGAGTTTCGGTAGTAACTTGATCTGAGTTTCATGATCATCATCATTAACTTCCTCACTAATTGGTGTAGCCATCACTGGGATAGATTTCTGTGATGAACTAATTTCCAATTCGGGAGAAGGTACAATTACCTCATCAAGTTCTACTTTCCTCCCACTCACTTCTTTCGAGAGAAACTCCTTCTCGAGAAAGGATCCATTCTTAGCAATGAATATCTTGCCTTTGGATCTGTGATAGAAGGTGTACCCAACAGTTTCCATTGGGTATCCCATGAAGACACATTTCTCCGATTTGGGTTCGAGCTTATCAAGTTGAAGATTTTTCACATAAGCATCGTAGCCCCAAACTTTAAGAAACGACAGCTTAGGTTTCTCGCCAAACCACAGTTCATACGGTGTCGACTCAACTGATTTAGATGGTGCCCTATTTAACGTGAATGCAGTTGTCTCTAATGCATAACCCCAAAACGATAGTGGTAAATCGGTAAGAGACATCATAGATCACACCATATCTAATAAAGTACGGTTATGACGTTTGGACACACCATTACGCTGTGGTCTTCCATGTGGCACGAGTTGTGAAACTATTTCCATTGTTTTAAATGAAGGCCAAACTCGTAACTCAAATATTCGTCTCCGCGATCAGATCGTAGAAACTTTATTTTCTTGTTACGACGATTCTCCACTTCACTCTGAATATATTTGAACTTTTCAAAATGCTTCAGACTTGTGTTTCATTAAGTATATATACCCATACCTGCTCTTATCATCTGTGAAGGTCAGAAAATAACGATACTCGCCGCGAGCCTCAACACTCATCGGACCGCATACATCAGTATGTATTATTTCCAATAAGTCAGTTGCTCGCTCCATTGTTCCGGATAACGGAGTTTTTAGTCATCTTTTCCATGAGGCATGGTTCGCAAGTATCAAGTGATTCCAAAAGCCCATCAGCATGGAGTTTCTTCATGCGCTTTACACCAATATAACCTAAACGGCAGTGCCACAAATAAGTTGCACTATCATTATTAACTTTGCATCTTTTGGCATCAATATTATGAATATGTGTATGATTACGATCGAGATTCAATAAACCATTTACATTGGACGTATGGCCATAGAAGGTTTTATTCATGTAGATAGAACAACAATTATTCTTTAACTTAAATGAATAACCGCATCGCAATAAACATGATTAAATCATATGCTTGCTCAATGCAAACACCAAATAACATTTATTTAGGTCCAACAGCAATCCCGAAGGTATGGGGAGTGTGCGATGGTGATCTTATCAATGTTGGAATTACTTCCAACACACATCGTCACCTCGCCCTTAACTAGTCTCTGTTCATTTTGCAACTCCTGTTTCGAGTTACTAATCATAGCAACTGAACTGGTATCGAATACCCTGGGGTTAGTATGAACACTAGTAAAGTACACATCAATAACATGTATATCAAATATACTTTTCGTTCAATTTGCCATCCTTCTTATCCGCCAATTATTTGGGGTAGTTCCGCTTCCAGTGATTAATCCCTTGCAGTAGAAGCACTCAGTTTCAGGCTTAAGTCTAGCTTTGGGTTTCTTCATGGGAGTGACAGATTGCTTGTCATTCTTCTTGAAGTTCTCTTTCTATCCCTTTGCCCTTTTCTTGAAACTAGTGGTCTTTTTAACCATCAACACTTGATGCTCTTTCTTGATTTCTACCTTCGCTGATTTCAGCATCGTGAAGAGCTCGGGAATTACTTTTGTCATCCCTTGCATATTATAGTTCATCACGAAGTTCTAGTAACTTGGTGATAGTGACTAGATAACTTTGTCAATTACTATCTTATCTGGAAGATTAACTCCCACTTGATTCAAGCAAATGTAGTACCCACACAATCTGAGCACATGCTCACTAGTTGAGCTATTCTCCTCCATCTTGTAGGCAAAGTACTGTCAGAGGTCTCATACCTTTCGACACGGGCATGAGTACGAAATACCAATTTAAACTCTTGGAACATCTTATATGCTCCGTGGTGTTCAAAACATTTTCTAAGTCCCGGTTGTAAGCCATAAAGCATGGTGCACTAAACTATCAAGCAGTCATTATATCGAGCTTGCCAAACATTCATAACGTCTGCATCTACTGCTGCAATAGTTCTGTCACCTAGCGGTGCATCAAGGACACAATTCTTCTTTGCAGCAACCAGGATGATCCTTAGATCATGGACCAAGTCCGCATCATTGCTACTAACATCTTTCAACTTAGTTTTCTCTAGGAACATATCAAAAATATAGGGGAGCTACAACGCGAGCTATTGATCTACAACATAATTTGCAAATACTATCAGGACTATGTTCATGATAAATTAAAGTTCAATTAATCATACTACTTAAGAACTTCCACTTAGATAGACATCCCTCGAGTCATCTAAATGATCACGTGATCCAAATCAACTAAACCATGTCCGATCATCACGTGAGATGGAGTAGTTTTCAATGGTGAACATCTCTATGTTGATCATATCTACTATATGGTTCACGTTCAACCTTTCGGTCTCAATTTTTCGAGGCCATATCTGCATATGTTGGGCTCTTCAAGTTTAACCCGAGTATTCTGCACGTGCAAAACTGGCTTGCACCCGTTGTATGTGAACGTAGAGCTTATCACACCCGATCATCACGTGGTGTCTCGGCACGACGAACTGTAGCAACGGTGCATACTCACGGAGAACACTTATACCTTGAAAATTAGTGAGGGGTCATCTTATAATGCTACCGCCGTACTAAGCAAAATAAGATGCATAAAAAGATAAACATCACATGGAATCAAAATATGTGACATGATATGGCCATCATCATCTTGTGCCTTTGATCTCCATCTCCAAAGTACCATCATGATCTCCATCGTCACCGGCATGACAACATGATCTCCATCATCTTGATCTCTATCAACGTGTTGTCACATGTTCGTCTTGCCAACTATTGCTTTTGCAACTATTGCTATCGCATAGCGATAAATTAAAGCAATTATATGGTGCTTGCATCTTATGCAATAAAGAGACAACCATAAGGCTTCTGCCAGTTGCCGATAACTTTAACAAAACGATCATCTCATACAACAAATTATATCACATCATGTCTTGACCATATCAAATCACAACATGCCCTGCAAAACAAGTTAGACGTCCTCTAGTTTGTTGTTTCAAGTTTTACGTGGCTGCTACGGGCTTCTAGCAAGAACCGTTCTTACCTATGCATCATAACCACAACGATTTTTCATCAAGTGTGTTGTTTTAACCTTCATCAAGGACATGCAATAGTCAAACTCGATTCAACTAAAGTTGGAGAAACATACACCCGCCAACCACCTGTGTGCAAAGCACGTCGGTAGAACCAGTCTCATGAACGCGGTCATGTAATGTCGGTCCGGGCTGCTTCATCCAACAATACCGCCGAATCAAAGTAAGACGTTGGTGGTAAGCAGTATGACTATTATCGCCCACAACTCTTTGTGTTCTACTCGTGCATATCATCTACGCGTAGACCTGACTCGGATGCCACTGTTGGGGAACGCAGTATTTTAAAAAAAATTACCTACGATCATGCAAGATCTATCTAGGAGATGCATAGCAACGAGTGGGGAGAGTGTGTCCACTTACCCTCGTAGACCGAAAACGGAAGCGTTTAGTAACACGGTTGATGTAGTCGAACGTCTTCGCAGTCCAACCTATCCAAGTACCGAACGTATGACACCTCCGTGTTCAGCACCCGTTCAGCTCGATGACGTCCCTCGGGATCTTGATCCAGTTGACGACGAGGGAGAGTTCCATCAGCACGACGGCGTGGCGATGATGATGATGAAGTTACCGGCGCAGGGCTTCGCCTAAGCACTACGACAATATGACCGAGGTGTGTAACTATGGAGGGGGGCACCGCACACGGTTAAGAGAAACTTGTGGGTCCTTGTGGTGCCCCTGCCCTTGTATATAAAGGAGGGAGGAGGAGGCCGGCGGCCAGGGAGGAGGCGCGCCATAGGGGAGTCCAACTAGGATTCCCAATCCTTGTTGGAGTCCCCCTTTTCCAAGAGGGAGAGAGAGGGAAGGAGGGAGAGGGGAGAAGGAAAGAGGGGGCGCCGGCCCCTCCCTAGTCCAATTCAAACTGGCCATGGGGGGGGTGGCCTCACTTGTGGCCCTCCTCTCCTTTTCACCAAGGCCCATGATGGCCCATGAACTTCCCGGGGGTTCCAGAACCCCAAGATCGCGAAACTCATCCGAAACAACCCGAACCATTCTGGTGTCCGAATGTAACCTTCTAATATATGAATCTTTATGTCTCAACCATTTCGAGACTCCTCGTCATGTTCGTGATCTCATCCGGGACTCTGAACAAACTTCAGTCATCAAATCACATAACTCATAATACAAATCGTCATCGAACGTTAAGCGTGCGGACCATATGGGTTCGAGAACTATGTAGACATGACCGAGACACATCTCCGGTCAATAACCAATAGCGGAACCTGGATGCTCATATTGGCTCCTACATATTCTATGAAGATCTTTATAGGTCAAACCGCATAACAACATACGTTATTCCCTTTGTCATAGGTATGTTACTTGCCCGAGATTCGATCGTCGGTATCATCATACCTAGTTCAATCACATTACCGGCAAGTCTCTTTGCTCATTCTGTAATGCATCATTCCACAACTAACTCATTAGTCACATTGCTTGCAAGGCTTATAGTGATGTGCATTACCGAGAGGGCCTAGAGATACCTCTCCGATACTCGGAGTGACAAATCCTAATCTCGACCTATGCCAACGCAACAAACACCTTCCGAGACACCTGTAGAGCATCTTTATAATCACCCAGTTACGTTGTGACGTTTGATAGCACACAAGGTGTTCCTCCGGTATTTGGGAGTTGCATAATCTCATAGTCAGAGGAACATGTATAAGTCATGAATTAAGCAATAGCAATAAAACTTAACGATCATTATGCTAAGCTAACGGATGGGTCTTGTCCATCACATCATTCTCCTAATGATGTGATCCCATTCATCAAATGATAATGATACGTCTCCAACATATCTATAATTTTTGATTGCTCCATGCTATATTATCTAATGTTTTGGGCAATATTGGGCTTTATTATCCACTTTTATATTATTTTTGGGACTAACCTATTAACCGGAGGCCCAGCCCGGATTTGCTGTTTTATGCCTATTTCACTGTTTCGAGGAAAAGGAATATCAAACGGAGTCAAAACGGAACGAAATCAACTGGAGAAGTTATTTTTGGAAGGAAAGCCACCGGATAGACTTGGACTCTACGTCGAAGATACGGAGCTGGACACGAGGGTGGGGCGCGCCACCCCTAAGGCGCGCCCTACCTCGTGGGGCCCCCGAAGCTCCACCGACGTACCCCCTGCACCCATATATACCTACGTATCGTAAAACTTCCAGAACAGAAGATAGATCGGGAGTTTCGCCACCGCAAGCCTCTGTAGCCACCAAAAACCTCTCGGGAGCCCGTTCCGGCACCCTGCCGGAGGGGTAACCCATCACCGGTGGCCATCTTCATCATCCCGGCTCTATCCATGATGAGGAGGGAGTAGTTCACCCTCGGGGCTGAGGATATGTACTAGTAGCTATGTGTTTGATCTCTCTCTCTCTCTCGTGTTTTCTCTCGTGTTCCCTCTATGGCACGATCTTTATGTATCTCGAGCTTTGCTATTTTAGTTGGATCTTATGATGTTTCTCCCTCTCTACTCTCTTGTGATGAATTGAGTTTCCCCTTTGAAGTTATCTTATCGGATTGAGTCTTTTATGAGAACACGTGATGTATGTCTTGCCGTGCTTATCTGTGGTGACAATGGGATATCATGTGCCACTTGATGTATGTTTTGGTGACCAACTTGCGGGTTCCGCCCATGAACCTATGCATAGGGGTTGGCACACGTTCTTGACTCTCCGGTAGAAACTTTGGGGCACTCTTTGAAGTACTTTTATGTTGGTTGGATGAATCTGAGATTGTGTGATGCATATCGTATAATCATGCCCACGGATACTTGAGGTGACAATGGAGTATCTAGGTGACATTAGGGTTTTGGTTGAATTGTGTCTTAAGGTGTTATTCTAGTACAAACTCTTTTATAGATTGATCCGAAAGAATAACTTTGAGGTGGTTTCGTACCCTACCATAATCTCTACGTTTGTTCTCCGCTATTAGTGGCTTTGGAGTGACTCTTTGTTGCATGTTGAGGGGTTGTTATATGATCTATCTATGTTATTATTGGTAAGAGAACTTGCACTAGTGAAAGTATGAACCCTAGGCCTTGTTTCCTATCATTGCAATACCGTTTACGCTCACGTTTATCATTGGTTACCTTGCTGTTTTTATAATTTCAGATTACAAAAACCTATATCTACCATCCATATTCCACTTGTATCACCGTCTCTTCGCCCAACTAGTGCACCTATACAATTTTCCATTGTATTGGGTGTGTTGGGGACACAAGAGACTCTTTGTTATTTGGTTTGCAGTGTTGCTTGAGGACCATCTTCATCCTACGCCTCCTACGGATTGATAAACCTTAGGTCATCCACTTGAGGGAAATTTGCTACTGTCCTACAAACCTCTACACTTGGAGGCCCAACAACGTCTACAAGAAGAAGGTTGTGTAGTAGACATCAAGCTCTTTTCTGGCGCCGTTGCCGGGGAGGTGAGTGCTTGAAGGTATATCTTTAGATCTTGCAATCGAATCTTTTTGTTTCTTGTTTTAGCACTAGTTAGTCTATAAAAGAAAATTACAAAAAAATGGAATTGAGTTTGTCTCATACGCTTCACCTTTTTAATAACTTTCGTGAGAATGATGGAAAGGAAAATTGTGCCAAAGTGCTAGAAGAAGAATTACATAGAATGCTTGGCATGAAATATGTGAATGATGAGCATGATTGCAATGTTGTTAGTATGAATTCCTTGAATATCCATGATGCTAATGATATGCAAAGCCCCAAGCTTGGGGAAGCTATGTTTGGTGAAGATGATATCCCCCCCCCTCCCCAAGCTTTGATGAGCAAATTTACTATGATGAAAGCATGCCTCCTATCTATGATGATTATTGTGATGACACATATGCTTTAAAGAATAATGATAACCATGAAACTTGTCATCTTGATCTTAATTTTCAATCACATGATAGTTATTTTGTTGAGTTTTCTCCCACTATTATTCATGGGAAGAATTTTGCTTATGTGGAGAGTAGTAAAATTTCTATGCAAGTAGATCATGAAATGAATGATTTAGGTGCTGGTTATATTGTTGAATTCATTCATGATGCTACTTAAAATTATTATAAGGGAGGAATATATGCTTGTAGGAATTGCAATAATATCGAGTTTCCTCTCTATGTGCTTAAAGTTTTCAAGTTATGCTTGTCTTGCTTTCCTATGCTAGTTGATTCTTGTTCCCATAAGTTGTTTGATCACAAAATCCCTATGCATAGGAAGTGGGTTAGACTTAAATGTGCTAGTCATGTTCTTCATGATGCTCTCTTTATGTTTAAATTCTTATCTTTTTTGTGAGCATCATTGAAATCATCATGCCTAGCTAGGGGCTTTAAACGTTAGCACTTGTTGGGAGGCAACCCAATTTTATTTTAGTTTCTTGCTTTTTGGTTCTGTTTAGGAATAAATAATCCATCTAGATTTTGTTTAGATGTGGTTTTATGTTTTAATTAGTGTTTGTGCCAAGTAGAACCTTTGGGAAGACTTGGGTGAAGTCTTTATGATCATGCTGTAAAAAACAGAAACTTTAGCGCTCACGAGATTAGCTTCAACTTTTTACTGGAGAGTGATATTTAGTTGATTCTTTTTGCAGATGATTACTAGACAAATTCCTTAGGTCCAAAAACTTATTTTAGAATTTTTGGAGTTCCAGAAGTTTGCGTTAGTTACAGATTACTACAGACTGTTCTGTTTTTGACAGATTCTGTTTTCATTGTGTTGTTTGCTTATTTTGATGAATCTATGGCTAGTTAAATAGTTTATAATCCATATAGAAGTTAGAATACAGTAGGTTTAACACCAATATAAATAAATAATGAGTTCATTACAGTACCTTGATGTGGTGTTTTGTTTTCTTTCGCTAACGGAGCTTACGAGTTTTCTGTTAAGTTTTGTGTTGTGAAGTTTTCAAGTTTTGGGTAAAGATTCGATGGACTATGGAATAAGGAGTGGCAAGAGCCTAAGCTTGGGTATTCCCAAGGCACACCAAGGTAATATTCAAGGACAACCAAGAGCCTAAGCTTGGGGATGCCCCGGATGGCATCCCTCTTTCGTCTTCGTTCATCGGTAACTTTACTTGGAGCTATATTTTTATTCACCACATGATATGTGTTTTGCTTGGAGCGTCATTTTATTTTCTTTAGTTTTTCTTGCTGTTATTTATAATAATGCTTTGAATCTTTAGTTTCAATTAAAAAGTCAAGGATAGCCTTTGCCATGCTTATTTTGCTAGTATACATGTTGCTGTTTGAAAACAGAAAGTTTACCGCTGTTGCAGAAATTCCCTAGAAAAGTCAGAATGTGCTAAAATGTTGAAACCTTTTGCATAAAAAGCTCTGATAAATTTACTACAGTGGTAATTTTCTTACATAATTTTTGGAGTTAGGGAAGTATGATGTATCTTGCATTCTTTACAGACTATACTGTTTTCGCAGATTGCTGTTATGGTTGCATTGTTTGCATATGTTTGCTTGTTTAATGATTCTATTTGAGGATAGGAGTGTTAAATATGCAGAGGCATTTAGTATGCAATGTTGAATAGTAATTTGTTACAGTAGAAAATGATAATGTTTTGCATTGGTTTATACTAACCTATCTCACGAGTTCTTGTTGAGTTTGTTGTGAATGAAGCTTTTGGAGAAATAGAGAAACCAATATATGAGAGGAATTAAGGTGTGACGCCCGGATAATTAGGCTATAGTAATCCCATGTTAACGATGCCATGTCACCTTGGTTACTGTTGATAATCTCGCGTTAGTTCGAAACGATTCGAATTCAAAATTTGAATTTAAGTTAAAACCATCGGGGTTTTCAAAAGTCAAAACTAAATTGTTCCTAATGTGTCAAATAATTCATAGACCATGTTGGTGGAGAGGCCACACCTTTATAAAGTATTTAGATGCACTAAAGTAAAGAAAATTGTGGCTAAAATCAAATATTTAAATACCTCTTAAATAATAAAAACGTAACAAGTAATTATTACTACACCAAACTTTTTGAGGTAATGGCCTATATTATAAAAATACTTTAGGAGTTTGTTTTGTATTTATAAAAATAATAATAAAATAGGTGTAACTAAAATAGAACAGAAAATAGTAAATACAGAAAAAGGAAAAGAACAAAAAAAGGGCAAAGCCCCCTCTCCTTGGGCCGAGTGGCCCAACTGGCCACCCAGGCCACCAGGAGGCCCACCCCGCACTCCCCATATCCCTCACCCCAAACCCTAGACCCCCACGATCCCACCTCCCCCAACAGCCACCAAGTCTTGGCGCGATCCCTCGCTCTCTTCCCCCACCCGAGGCCTCGAACCAGATCGGGCAATCTGCGCCCGACCCGTCGACCAAGCCCCTCCCGTCACTCCCTCGTCTCCCCTCTCCCCGATCCAGATCGGATCGGTGCGACCAGGTCGTCGCTCGATGCCACCTCCCGTCGCGGACTTCCCACCGCCGTGACACCCGCGACGACCCCTCCCTGCGCCACCATCGCGCCTTCGTCGGATCTCCACCAACCCGCCGCCGCTCTGCCCTCCTCAGAGCGCCTCGACGCCGTCCGCCTCCATCCCCTTCGTCGGACGCCGTCGATCCTCTCGACTCCGGCACCCCCTGGCTTCCCTGAGCCCCCTGTCGGCCCTCTGTGAGCCCCCCACATCCTCCCTCTTCCCTTGAGCTCCGGCTCCCCACTAGCTAGCCCGCTACAAGGTCGAGAACTCGTCGCGCTGCTTTGGCTCTGCCATCAAGATCGCTCAAGGCCACCATGGCACCTCGCTCGCCTCCAGCCCCCATCAAGGCTTCCATCAAGACGGCGCTGGCGCCTCAAGACGCCCGGGGCTCGGCCTCACCTCATGGTGCTACATCACGCCGCCTGGTCCGGCACCCACGCCTGGCGACCACGCCGATAGCGCCCGCCTGGCTTGACCTCATGGGCCGCTGACTCGCGGAAAGAAACGAAAAAGAAACAAAAAGAAAAATAAAATGGGATTAAAAGTAATTAATTAATTAATTAATTAACCTGCTAAATAACCTACCGACTAGTTTAACTAACCACTAGCCTATGACATGTGGGACCCGCGACCACATTGACTACCAATGTTGATCGTCAATCACGACTGCATGCATCTTGACTAGACCCATGGCCCCACTTGTCATCCACTAGGGCTAGATGCTAGTGGGTACAATAGGTATATCCTGTCTCATTTAGATTTAATAATAAATTTCAGAATGTTATTAAAACCTAGAAAAATGATATAAAATAATCCGTAACTCGGATGAAAAAACTTTGTACATGAAAGTTGCTTAGAACGTCGAGACGATTCCGGATACGCAGTCCGTTCGTCCACCACACCCCCCTAACCTATCAAACTCGCAACTTTCCCCTCCGCCCCTCTCCGCCTAAAAAACGCTAAACACCGGGATATTTTCCCGGATGTTTTCCCCTTCACCGTATCACCTATCCTGCGTTAGATCACCTCTAGCACCGCATTTGTCATGTTATGCTTTGATTGCTCTGTTATTTATTATGTTCCTCCGTTACTTTTCCTAGAGACCCCGAGGTCACTGCCGTACCCCTCTGTGATCGACTACGGTGTCGACGACCCTCTCTCTTGCCGAGCAACCAGCAAGCCCCCTTGATCACCAGATATCGCCTACTCTTCTCTATACTACTTGCATTAGAGTAGAATAGCATGTTACTGCTTTCAGATACTCCTATACTGCTGCATAGCCTGTCCTTGTAACTACTGTTGTTACTTTACCTGCAATCCTAAATGTTTAGTATAGGATGCTAGTACTTTCATCTGTGGCCCTACATTCTTGTCCGTCTGCCGTGCTATACTATCGGGCCGTGATCACTCGGGAGTTGATCAGGGGTATATACTATATACTTTATACATGATACATGTGGAAACTAAAGTCGGTCGGTGATGGAGCACCATGAGTGGATCTTTGAGGCGAGCGACAGGTCGAGTTGAGACCGCCTAGGAGAGAGGTGGGCTGGCCTGTTCGGCGTTCATGTTACTTAACACGCCTAACGAGGTCTTGGTATTTGATCTGATTTGGCTACGAGCTTATACGCACTAACCATCTACGCGGGAGTAGTTATGGGTATCCCGGCGTCGTGGTATCACCAAGCACTTCAGACGTCGGACGAGCGGCGCGCCGGATTGGACTGGAATGCTGTTAGGCTAGGTCTGCTTCGTCACAGACGCGCGTGCAGGTGTGCTTTCGTATGATGGGCCTGACCCTGCGTGCTTAGGTTTAGACCGCGTGTTGGCCTCTCTGTTGTGCCTAGGTGGGGCTGCGGCGTGTTGATCTTCCGCGGCGGGCATGACCCAGAAAGTGTGTCCGCCAAATGGGATCAAGCGTCTTTGGGTAAGATGGTGCACCCTGCAGGAAGTTAATCTATTCAATAGCCGTGATCTTCGGTAATAGGACGACTTGGAGTTGTACCTTGAGCTTATGACAACTAGAACCGGATACTTGATAAAGCACACCCTTCCAAGTGCGGATACAACCGTGTTCGCTCTCTCTCGTGGATATGAGGAGGATCGCGGGTAGGATTATTGCTATGTGATGTTACTTGGAGGACTTCCGTTTGTCCTCTTCTACTGTTGCAAGACAGTGTCCGTGTTTAGTCTTCGTTAAGACTAGCTATCCCTTCTTATTCTCGCATTCTGCAGTTCAGTCCACCGATATGGCCCTTTACACATATATCCATGCATATGTAGTGTAGCTCCTTGCTTGCAGTACTTTGGATGAGTACTCACGGTTGCCTTGTTCCCCTTTTTTCCCTACCTCTACTCGATTGCTGCAACAGACTATGGAGCCCAGGAGCGACGCCACCGCCGATGACGACTACTACTGGAGGTGCCTACTACTACGTGCAGCCCGGCGACGACCACCAGGAGTAGCTAGGAGGATCCCGGCAGGAGGCCTGCTCCTCTTCGATCTGTATCCCAGCTTTGTGCTAGCCTTCTTAAGGCAAACTTGTTTAACTTATGTCCAGACTCAGATATTGTTGCTTCCGCTGACTTCGTCTATGATCGAGCACTTGTATTCGAGCCCTCGAGGCCCCTGGCTTGTATTATGATGCTTGTATGACTTATTTTATTTGTAGAGTTGTGTTGTGATATCTTCCGTGAGTCCACGATCTTGATCGTACACATTTGCGTGCATGATTAGTGTACGATTAAATCGGGGGCGTCACATAAGGAGACACAAAAGTTCAAGCTTGGGGATGCCCAAGGCACCCCAAGATATTATTTCAAGAAGTCTCAAGCATCTAAGCTTGGGGATGCCCCGGTAGGCATCCCACCTTTCTTCTTCAACAACTATCGGTTAGTATCGGTTGATCCTAAGTTTTTGCTTCTTCACATGAGTTGTGCTATCCTTGCATTGTCGTTTTATTTAGGTATTTCTTTCTGTTTGAATAAAGTATCAAGATCTGAAATTCTTAAATGTTAGAGAGTCTTCACATAGTTGCACAATTATTCGACTACTCATTGATCTTCACTTATATCTTTCGGAGTAGTTTGTCATTTGCTCTAGTGCTTCACTTATATCTTTTAGAGCATGGTGGTAGTTTTATTTTGAAGAAATAGATGAACTCTCATGCTTCACTTATATTATTTTGAGAGTCTTAAATAGCATGGTAATTTGTTTAAATAATCATAATATGCTAAGCATAAAAGATTTGTAAGAATTCTTATGAGTGTGTTGAATACTAAGAAAAGTTTGATACTTGATAATTGTTTTGAGATATGGAGGTAGTGATATTAAAGTCATGCTAGTTGGGTGATTATGAATTTAAAGAATGCTTGTGTTGAATTTAGCAAGTCCCATAGCATGGACGTATGGTTAAAGTTGTGTAACAAATTTGAAACATGAAGTGTACCTGGCTTGTGCATCCTTATGAGTGGCGGTCGGGGACGAGCGATGGTCTTTTCCTACCAATCTATCCCCCTAGGAGCATGCACGTAGTACTTGGTTTTTGATGACTTCTAAATTTTTGCAATAATTATATGAGTTATTTTAACTAATGTTGAGTCCATGGATTATACACACTTTTACCTTTCCGGCTTTGCTAGCCTCTTCGGTACCGTGCATTGCCCTTTCTCACCTTGAGAGTTGGTGCAAACTTCGCCGGTGCGTCCAACCCCGTGATACGATACGCTCTATCACACATAAACCTCCCTATATCTTCCTCAAAACAGCCACCATACCTACCTATTATGGCATTTCCATAGCCATTCCGAGATATATTGCCATGCAACTTTCCACCGTTCCGTTCATCATCATCATGACATACTTTACTTTTGTCATATTGCCATTGCATGATCATGTAGTTGACATCGTATTTGTGGCAAAGCCACCATGCATTATTTTTCATACATGTCACTCTTGATTCATTACACCATCCCGGTACACCACCGGAGGCATTCATATAGAGTCATATATTGTTCTAGTTTCGAGTTGTAATCAATAGAAGTGTGATGATCATCATTATTAGAGCATTGCCCCAAAAAAAGAGAAAGGCCAAAAAGAAAAAAAAGGAAAGGCCCCAAAAAAAGAAAATAAATAAAAGGGCAATGTTACTATCTCTTTTTCCACACCTGTGCTTCAAAGTAGCACCTTGTTCTTCATGTAGTGAGTCTCATATATTGTGCTTCAAAGTAGCACCATGTTTTTCATATAGCGAGTCTCATAAGTTGTCTTGTTCATACTAGTGGGAATTTTTTATTATAGAACTTGGCTTGTATATTCCTATGATGGGCTTCCTCAAATTCCCTAGGTCTTCGTGAGCAAGCAAGTTGGATGCACACCCACTAGTTTTTTTTTGTTGAGCATTCATTTATAGCTCTAGTGCATCCGTTGCATGGCAATCCCTACTCCTCATGTTGACATCAATTTATGGGCATCTCCATAGCCCGTTGATTATCCTCGTCAATGTGAGACTTTCTCCTTTGTTGTCTTCTCCACACAATCCCCATCATCATATTCTATTCCACCCATAGTGCTATATCCATGGCTCACGCTCATGTATTGCGTGAAGGTTGAAAAAGTTTGAGATTATTTAAGTATGAAACAATTTCTTGGCTTGTCATCGGGGGTATAGAAGTTGGGAACATCTTTGTGTGACGAAAATGAAGCATAGCCTAACTATATGATTTTGTAGGGATGAACTTTCTTTTGCCATGTTATTTTGAGAAGACATGATTGCTTTGCTAGTATGCTTGAAGTATTAATATTTATTTTATCAATATGAACTTTTATTTTGTATTCATTGGGATCTGAATATTCATATGACAAGTAAGAAGAATTATATTGAAATTATGCCAAGTAGCACTCCGCATCAAAAATTATCTTTTTTATCATTTACCTACTCGAGGACGAGCAGGAATTAAGCTTGGGGATGCTTGATACGTCTCCAACGTATCTATAATTTTAGATTGCTCCATGCTATATTATCTACTGTTTTGGGCAATATTGGGCTTTATTATCCACTTTTATATTATTTTTGGGACTAACCTATTAACCGGAGGCCCAGCCCAGATTTGTTGTTTTATGCCTATTTCAGTGTTTCGAGGAAAAGGAATATCAAACGGAGTCAAACGGAACGAAATCAATCGGAGAAGTTATTTTTGGAAGGAAAGCCACCGATAGATGGGACTCTATGTCGAAGATACGGAGCTGGCCACGAGGTGGGGCGCGCCACCCCCTAGGGCGCGCCTGCCTCGTGGGGCCCCAAGCTCCACCGACGCACTTCTGCACCCATATATACCTTCTATCGTAAAACTTCCGAACAGAAGATAGATCGGGAGTTCCGCCGCAAGCCTCTCAGCCACCAAAACCTCTCGGGAGCCCGCTCGCACCTGCGGAGGGGGAACCCATCACCGTGGCCATCTTCATCATCCCAGCGCTATCCATGACGAGGAGGGAGTAGTTCACCCTCGGGGCTGAGGGTATGTACTAGTAGCTATGTGTTTGATCTCTCTCTCTCTCTCGTGTTCCCTCTATGGCACGATCTTGATGTATCCCGAGCTTTGCTATTTTAGTTGGATCTTATGATGTTTGTCCCCCTCTACTCTCTTGTGATGAATTGAGTTTCCCCTTTGAAGTTATCTTATCGGATTGAGTCTTTTATGAGAACACTTGATGTATGTCTTGCCGTGCTTATCTGTGGTGACAATGGGATATCATGTGCCACTTGATGTATGTTTTGGTGACCAACTTGCGGGTTCCGCCCATGAACCTATGCATAGGGGTTGGCACACGTTCTTGACTCTCCGGTAGAAACTTTGGGGCACTCTTTGAAGTACTTTTATGTTGGTTGGATGAATCTGAGATTGTCTGATGCATATCGTATAATCATGCCCACGGATACTTGAGGTGACAATGGAGTATCTAGGTGACATTAGGGTTTTGGTTGATTTGTGTCTTAAGGTGTTATTCTAGTACAAACTCTTTTATAGATTGATCCGAAAGAATAACTTTGAGGTGGTTTCGTACCCTACCATAATCTCTACGTTTGTTCTCCGCTATTAGTGGCTTTGGAGTGACTCTTTGTTGCATGTTGAGAGATTGTTATATGATCTATCTATGTTATTATTGTTAAGAGAACTTGCACTAGTGAAAGAATGAACCCTAGGCCTTGTTTCCTATCATTGAAATACCATTTACGCTCATGTTTATCATTAGTTACCTTGCTGTTTTTATATTTTCAGATTACAAAAACCTATATCTACCATCCATATTGCACTTGTATCACCATCTCTTCACCGAACTAGTGCACCTATACAATTTACCATTGTATTGGGTGTGTTGGGGACACAAGAGAGTCTTTGTTATTTGGTTGCAGGGTTGCTTGAGAGAGACCATCTTCATCCTACGCCTCCTACAGATCGATAAACCTTAGGTCATCCACTTGAGGGAAATTTGCTACTGTCCTACAAACCTCTGCACTTGGAGGCCCAACAACGTCTACAAGAAGAAGGTTGTGTAGTAGACATCAGATAACACATGTCTATGGCAGAAAACTTAACCAACTTTGATTAACGAGCTAGTCTAGTAGAGGCATACTAGGGACACTTTGTTTTGTCTATGTATTCACACATGAATCAAATTTCCGGTTAATACAATTCTAGCATGAATAATAAACATTTATCATGATATAAGGATATATAAATAACAACTTTATTATTGCCTCTAGGGCATATTTTCTTCATATAGAAACCCCCAGAAATAAACCTAGATCTGGAGTTCCGCCACCGCAAGCCTCAGTAGCCACGAAAAACCAATCGGGAGCCCGTTCTGGCACCCTGTCGGAGGGGGAAACCATCACCGGTGGCCATCTTCATCATGCCGGCGCTCTCCATGACGAGGAGGGAGTAGTTCACCCTCAGGGCTGAGGTTATGTACCAGTAGCTATGTGTTTGATCTCTCTCTCTCTCTCTCCCGTGTTCATGATTTGGCACGATCTTTGCTACTATAGTTGAATCATATGGTGTTTCTTCCCCTCTACCTTCTTGTGATGAATTGAGTTTTACCTTTGAGGTTTCATTATTATCGGATTTAATACTATTATGGATTTGACAACACTTGATGTATACCTTGCGCGTGATACCCGTGGTGATAATGGGTTATTCTATGGATTCACTTGATGTATGTTTTGGCACTCAACTCATGGATTCCCCCCGTGACATTGGGGTAATCTATGCATAGGGGTTGATGTACGTTTTCGTCCTTGTTTCTTCGGTAGGAATCTTGGGGCACTCTTTGAGATTCTTTATGTTGGATTGAATATTATGAATCTGAAGTTGTTTGATGCATATCGTATAATTGATCCATGGATACTTGTGGTGACATTGGAGTATCTAGGTGATATTAGGGTTGACTGATGTGTGTCATATGGTGTTATTTTACTACGAACTCTAGGGCTGTTTGTGACACTTATAGGAATAACTCAATGGATTGATCGGAAAGAATAACTTTGAGGTGGTTTTGTACCCTACAAGCAATTTCATCTTATGTTCTCCGCGATTGGAGCTTTGGAGTGAGTCTTTGTTGCACGTTGAGGGATTGCCATATGATCTAATTATGTTATCATTGTTGAGAGAACTTGCACTAGTGAAAGTATGAACCCTAGGCCTTGTTTCCAAGCATTGCAATACCGTTTTTGTTACTTGTTACCTTGCTGTTTTTATATTTTCAGATTACAAAAACCTATATCTACCATCCATATTGCACTTGTATCACCATCTCTTTGCCGAACTAGTGCACCTATACAATTTACCATTGTATTGGGTGTGTTGGGGACACAAGAGACTCTTTGTTATTTGGTTGCAGGGTTGTTTGAGAGATACCATCTTCATCCTACGCCTCCCACGGATTGATAAACCTTAGGTCATCCACTTGAGGGAGATTTGCTACTGTCCTACAAAACTCTGCGCTTGGAGGCCCAACACGAGTCTACAAGAAGAAGGTTGCATAGTAGACATCAATCCACGAAAACACTTTTCCACCGCCGCAACCTTCTGTTCCCGTGAGATCCCAACTTGGGGCCTTTTCCGGTATCCTGCCGAAGGTGGATTCCATCACGGAGGGCTTCTACATCTACTCTATTGCCCTTCCGATGAAGCGTGAGCAGTTTACCTCAGACCTACGGGTCCATAGCTAGTAGCTAGATGGCTTCTTCTCTCCCTTTGATTCTTAATACCATGTTCTCCACGATGTTCTTGGAGATCTATCCGATGTAATACTTTTTTGCGGTGTGTTTGTTGAGATGCGATGAATTGTGGATTTATGATTAGCTTATCTATGAATATTATTTGAATCTTCTCTAAATTCTTATATGCATGGTTTGATATCTTTGTAATTCTCTTTGAACTATCGATTTAGTTTGGCCAACTAGATTGGTTTTTATTGCAATGGGAGAAGTGCTTAGCTTTGGGTTCAATCTTGCGGTGTCCTTTACGAGTGACAGTAGGGGCAACAAGGCACGTATTGTATTGTTGCCATCGAGGATAAAAAGATGGGGTTTACATCATATTGCTTGAGTTTATTCCTCTACATCATGTCATCTTACTTAATGTATTACTCTGTTCTTCATGAACTTATTACTCTAGATGCAGGCAGGAGTCGGTCGATGTGTGGAGTAATAGTAGTAGATGCAGAATCGTTTCGGTCTACTTGACACGGACATGATGCCTATATTTCATAATCATTGCCTTAGATATTGTCATAACTTTGCGCTTTTCTATCAATTGCTCGATACTAATTTATTCACCCACTGTATTATTTGCTATCTTGAGAGAAGCCTCTAGTGAAACCTATGGCCCCCAGGTCTATTTCCCACGATAATAGTTTCCGATCTTCTATTTTCCATCATATAAGTTTCCAATCTACCATTTTACAATCTTTTACTTTCCGATCTATAAACCAAAAAAACCCAAAAATATTTACTTTATGGTTTGTTTAGTTTTATCTATCTCTATCAGATATCACTTTTGCAAGTGACCGTGAAGGGATTGACAACCCCTTTATCGCGTTGGGTGCAAGTTGTTTGATTGTTTGTGCATGTATTGGTGATTTGTGCGTTGTCTCCTACTGGATTGATACCTTGGTTCTCTAACTTAGGGAAATACTTATCTCTACTTTGTTGCATCACCCTTTCCTATTCAAGGGAAAAACCAACGCAAGCTCAAGAAGTAGCAGCCTGTGTGATGTTGAACATATGGTTCACTCGAATTAACTGTTTGCGATGAGCATAACAACAGAAACGGTCTGACAGATGAAGGTATGTGTGATATACAACATACAGTTCACTCAGATGAACTGTTTGTGATCATGCAACACAACAGAAATCGTCAGCCACATCAAGGTGTGTGCGATATATGACATACAGTTCACTCGGATGAACTGTTTGCGATTAGCAAACAAAACATAAATGGTTCAACTTAAAAAGATATGTGTGATACGCGAGAAACAGGTCAGTAATTAGAAATGTGTGATAAGACCGATAACAACATTGGTGATTCCTATTAATAAGCCCTTTGTGTTGTCAGCAAATGATTGATGGTATACAATTGTGAGTGATTCATGAAATCGTCACCGACTGGTTCCATTGTTTAGTCCATGTGTGATGTGATTTGCTCTATCCGCACAACATCTACGTTCTATCTACAGAGCATCAACATATATACTTAAAAAACAACACTACATAACCAAATTAAGTATACAATTACATAAGTGACTACACACATAACATTTCCACACACCAAAGTAAGCAATTACATGCATACTAAACTAGGAGAAACGAGCATCTAATCATCTACGTGTTGTTGTGACGATGCTTGCCAATGCTCTGCTTAGGGTTGGATCCCAACTTGTTTTGGGGAAGGAGGCACTTCCTCATGTAAACGACCCGCTTGCACATCTCGTAGCTCGTGTACGCTTTCTTGGCCGCGTACACGACGTGAGCAATGCCAAGTTTCTCCATCCAGGCCGAGTGCGAGGCACGCTTGTCCTTGTTGCAAGAATCCTTCATGTCTCTGTAGTAGGGGTCGATTATGGCCTCGACGAGGTGAACCTGTGAGTCCTTCTCATGCTTCTTGCTACCCCAGATCTTGTATTGGCCTTGGATGTCGACAAGATTTTGGCAGGTGATGCCAGAATTCTTGAGAACCTTTACATAGTTGGTGATGTCCACCATAGCGAACATGTAGTGGGGGCTGTTGACAAACCTAGCAAAATGCTCGCAAGGCCTTGTGGCTAGGTAGTATTGGTAGACGAGGACGTGGTTACACACACACATGTGGGCGACGGTGACCTTGGGACGAGACCCGGCACGAGCGCGGGTATACTGGAGGTCGAACCCGACCACCTTGTACTTATCCTCAGCAAGAAATAGCTCCATGATGTGGATGGAGTGATCTACCTAGACCGGGTTGTTGGTGTACACCACCGAGAGCTCCGTGAACCTTCTGTGGGTGTCCACCACGGCATGCATGGTGAAGTGCTGCTCATCGTGGGCAGCAACTCGGAGCGCCATTGGAGCCGCGCAGGATACCCTCCTAGAATTTGTCATGGTGGGTGTTCTTCTTGCAATACTGGGGCGCGAACAAAAGGTTGAAGAGACACAAGGGTTAAATGGCCACTATAACAAATGGGGTCCGATCGGCCTGTAATCATCACGTCTTCTCACCGTGTTCATAGCGGAGGATTCCAGTGCATGCTTGAGCACCCCGCTCGCATTTTGTTTGACCACGCGTGGGCTCGAAGAGGCGCTACGTGAGCTTGTTCCCGCGCAACCGCGATGTTTACCTTGCAAGCTTCCCGCCTAGCTAGTTTGGCCACGCGTCAGCTAGAAGAGGGGCAAATCATGGGCGTTTATTGGCAAAAAGCTTTGTAAAAAAAGTGTGTGGAATGACTTCGATTATAAGTTTACCCGTGGGTGATGAGGTCAAAGTTACACAGAAGGAGGATGATGGACACTCAAGTGCGATAATTAATTCTGTGCTCTACAGGGCACATGGTTGAAAAAATCACCTGTTTGCAATAATGTCGAAGATCGCCGTCGAGTTAGCTATACAGATCGCGTGCAATAAGATCGACAAGGGAAACACATTCGAGAATGCTTAATAAAATCTAAGTCTAATGCATAATTACCCTAGTGAATCTATTAGATATCTCTATTATACTTACTACTAGCAATTAGTTTATGCAAAACATATGGTTTTGTACATTTGCTAACACAATTCATGAATCTTATTCATCCATACATGTTCATAAACTATTGATTTCTGCGCAGTCTTAGTATAATCAGATGTTTTAATCTATATAGATTCTCATCCAACAAGTTCAAGTGTTTAGAAACATGTTCTTTGTGCTAACATACTTTATATTATTTTGATCAAGTGTTATTTCATACATATGTAAGATCATAAACACCATAGAGCTCCCACTATACTTCTTGTATCCAATAGTCTTTTGATAAATTTCAAATTCTCCAATTACTTTATCAAATTTTGAGTTACTTGTACTTTATTTCAAATCATACACATGGCTTAAAATATTTGTATCATTTTGGTATTCCCAACAAAACCTTTTGGTTGCGTCTTATATACATCCTGTTTGAAACCTCTTTCTAAACTATTTTTGTTCCTCATTTGTTATATATCAATATACAACATTCACCATTGTAATCCATTTATATCTTTTAGTATTGCTACTAACAAGAAGATTTGACAAGATGAATTCTTCAAATTCAAAACTTGTTCTTTGCATATGAACTTCACTTTGGATTTTAAATGGTTTGAGTAATACCTATCTTAGCCGGGTGCTGCAACTTGTGAGCTGATAACCCACAAGTATAGGGGATCAATTGTAGCCTCTTTGGATAAGTAAGAGTGTCGAACCCAACGAGGAGCTAAAGGTAGAACAAATATTCCCTCAAGTTCTATTGACCACCAATACAACTCTACGCGCGCTTAACGTTCGCTTTACCTAGAACAAGTATGAAAGTAGAAGTACTTTGTAGGTGTTGTGGGATAGGTTTTCAAGAATATAAAGAACATGTAAATATAAAAACTAGGGGCTGTTTAGATAAAGACACAATAAAGTAAATATAGCGAGTGTGGAAAAGTGGAGGTAGGAGTTGCGAAATTGTCCCTAAGCAGTTGACTACTTTACTAGACCGATAGAAAGTTTTATGTGGGAGAGGCCACTGCTAGCATGTCATCCCTGACTTGGAATTCTATGCACTTATGATTGGAACTATTAGCAAGCATCCGCAACTACTAACGTTCATTAAGGTAAAACCCAACCATAGCACTAAGTTATATTGGTCCCCCTTCAATCCCGTATGCATCAATTTCTATGCTAGGTAGAAGCTTCTGTCACTCTTGCCCTCCAATACATAGTCCTATCAACATACAACTAACCCTATGGTGTGATCCACACGCGCGCTCATATGATGGGCACCAAAGGATAGCAACATAACCACAAGCAAATTAAATCAATCATAGCAATTCATCATTGGATAATAATATACTCAGACATCATAGGATGGCAACACATCATTGGATAATAATATGAAGCATAAAGCACCACGTTCAAGTAGAGGGTACAATATGTTGCGGGAGAGTGGACCGCTGTAGATAGAGGGGGGAAGGTGATGGAGATGTTGGTGAAGATGGCGGAGTTGTTGGTGAAGATGGCGGTGATGATGATGGTGTCCACGATAGCGTTCCGGCGCCACCGAAAGAGAGGGGGAGAGGGGCCCCCTTCTTCTTCTTCTTCTTCTTCCTTGACCTCCTCCCTAGATGGGAGAAGGGTTTCCCCTTTGGTCCTTGGCCTCCATGGCATGGGAGGGGCGAGAGCCCCTCCGAGATTGGATCTGTCTCTCTGTCTCTCTCTGTTTCTGCATTCTGGTATTCTTCCCTTTCGCCATTTCTTATATATCCGGAGTTTCGTAACTCCGATTGGATTGAAACCTTCGCCAAGATTTTTCCCGAAAATTAGCTTTCTTGCTGCCAAAGAAGAGCAGCAACCGCCTTACGGGGGGCCCACAAGGATCAGGGACGCGCCCCGCTGCCTCGTGGCCACCTCGGGCACCGTTTCGCGTTGATTCTTCTTCCCATATTTCCCAAATATTCCAAAAATATTCTCCGTTCGTTTTTATTTCGTTTGGATTCCGTTTGTTATGGGGTTCAGCGAAACATAAAACATGCAACAAACAGGAACTGACACTGGGCACTGGATCAATATGTTAGTCCTAAAAATAGTATAAAAAGTTACCAAAAGTATATGAAAGTTGTATAATTTTGGCATGCAACAATCAAAAATTATAGATACGACGGAGACATATCATGAGCTACGTTGGGATTTTCCCCGAGGATGAGGGGAGATGTAGAACAATAGAGATAAGTATTTCCCTCGGTGAGAACCAAGGTTTATCGAACCAATAGGAGAGTCACGCAAAGCCTCGTGAACAGCACATGCACGCACAAAAGCAAATACTTGCAACCAACACGAGCAAGAGGGTTGTATATCTCGTTGAAGTCATTAATTGCAAGGATCAAATCGCGTAGTGGTAGATAGATAAATTGCAAAACAAAATAAAGGAAATAAAATTTAAACAAGGTATTTTTGGATTTTATAATATGATAAAGGTAGACCCCGGGGCCATAGTTTTCACTAGAGGTTCTCTCTCGAACACATATCATATGGTGGGGGAACGCATTACTTTTGAGCAATTGATAGAAAAGCGCATAGTTATGATGATATTGTCGGGGGGGGGGGGGGGGGTGGACCTGGGTAGGTAACCGAACCCGGATCCCTTTCAAAAACATCAGGGCTGGCAACGCCCCTCAATCCAGCTCGCCCTTGGCCGGCTTCCCAACGCAACCCAGCCAAGCCGGTCGGCGTATGCCGGCCGGTTTGCCACATGACAAACCTCCATCGACAAGCAAGCATGGCTACAGTGCGCTCCCCGTTACGCCGGCCGCGGTGGGCGCGGTTGTCCTGCCGACCAAGCCACCGCCTGGGGCGGGCGGCGTCTCGGAGGCTCAACCATGCAGCAAGACGGCGCAGCCGTCCCATAACGTCCAACACGACGTGTCTACAGTACCCAGCAACAAGCCGTAAACGCGCCCGGCGGGCCCGGTATGGCCGCACCCGATGGACCCGGCGAGACCCGCACCCGCCGGCCCGGTAGACCCGGCGCCCCGGCGGCCCCCACCACCGGCTCCTAGACACTGACATCCCGGCCCCAAGCCCATGTAACTTTACCATTGTAACCCTGGGGGGGGGGGGGGTCAGCCTATAAGACCCCTAGGAGCCCTCCATGTACACAAGCGAGCACATAAGCGATCACTAATAGAACACACAGACACACCCAGAGAAGGAGCAGCCTATGCGCTGGTTGTCTTCCTTCCTCCCCAAAACAGCTCAAGGAGCAAGCTTGTTGTTGGCTCACGAACACGTCACATGTACCCTCGACGCCGGGGGTGATGCACCGCAGCTCACGTCGAAGGAGACCCGACCAACAGCGCAATACGCAAGACAGTCGGCGGGCGCTTTTGCAGACATGAAAACCCCACACCCCCGGGAGGGACCCCGTCAGGGAGTGCGGCGTCTATGGGCTGCCCTAGGTCGATTCGCTCGCCCCTAGAGCCTCGGGATTCGCAGCTCTCAAACACGAAGAACAGCGAAGAACGAGAGAGAAAAACGGTGGAGAGATAAAACGTAAACAGGAAAAAGTAGTATATTGATTTGTTCGATTGTGTGTTGTTCAATCGGCCATCACCCCCAATATATATATAAGAGGCGGCTGGACTTCCCGTACAAGTAAAGGATTCATCTAGGCTTTCCTTACAATAAATTACATCAATTTACGCCCTAGAGTCCTAGTTCTATTCCAACTCGGATTCAGTCTGAATCTGGCCCAACTTCTGTCTTCCTCCTTGCGCGGGCCGCCGAGCTTGCATATGATCTCCGATCAAGACGAACCAAATATCAAACTTGTGCGCCTCGACGATACGAACAACTCTCATGTTGTTTACTTTTTCAAATAAGGCCATCTTGAACACTTCTCGAGGTCATCTTTACCTTCCAGTCGGACTCGGTCCTGCAGTAGACTGGATTATCCGAGTCTCGTAGTAAATTTGTAGGCCATACACTATCTCTGATGATGATGACTCCAAAATCAAAGTTTATCATCCTGATTATACGCATAACTTCTGTATGGAACACTTCTTCATCCGAGGTCATCTTGATAAACTTTCAGGCACATGTTCAGTTTCACTCGGAGTCGAGCTCATCCACTCGGATATTAGAGACTTTCACTCGAACCTTCCGACTGGACTTTCTCACTCGGAAAACAATATTTCACTCGGATGACTATATTTCCACTCGGATGACTATATTTTCATTCGGAAATCAATATCTTACTCGATCGGCAAGTTTTCGTTCCGATGGTAATCTTTTCACTCGGAACATTTTCATCTGGAGGACAATTTCATTCGGATGACTATATTTTTATTCGGATAATAATAAGTTCATCCGGTGAGCAAACTTCCACTCGACCGGTAATTTTCACTCGACCGGTAAATTTTCACTCGGGTGATAAGCATTTTCACTAGATCAGTGCGTTTTTACTCGAAAGTTAAGCTTTCACTCGACCGGTAAGTTTTCACTCGGACGGCAAGCTTTTCACTCGACCGAAAACATAGCCAGATCTTGATTTGTCTCCTGAGGTCTCATACGACCTCGGATTGTGATGAATTATATATGAAAACCGATCGGCTCGACGAGACGAAACTTCCTCGTGTTTAAGTCTTTTTCGATTCAAGGCCGTCTTGAGGGCCGAATTGCTCACGTATTGTATGAGACACTCATCAACATGTGTCTGGTGTCAAGCGTAATATTTTGGTCTCTGGCCTGTCCAAACCGTATTGAATGTAACTTTTGCATATGAACTTGGATTAAGATAATTTATATATGAAACTCAATTGCCTCGACGAGACGAAGACAATTTGTTTAGAGTGCTCCTCCATCTGAGGTCGTCTTGAAGGAATGATCGGCCGAAAACCACTCGGAATATTGAATTCTGCCACTCGGAATACAATTTCGGCCCCTAAGATGGAGTCGGATGATGATAACCTAAACATCAAAGTTGTTCCACTCGATGATGTGAAACTTTTCATGCTGAAAACCCTTTCACTCGAAGCCATCTCATTTTCTTCTTATGCCGTGCCAAAATCTGATGTCAACACATCCCCCCCTGTTTTTCGGCAAAGCTTGCGTGCCGAAAAATAATATGCATGGTATTTGTTCTAAGGACGATGTCAACACTCCATCGGCCATTTATTTTTCTTAGGGCAATAATTATGTATCGGCCATGTTTATTCTAAGGGAGATAATCGTACATCGGCCATTGCCTACCTAGGCTTCTTGCCACACACTTGGGTGGTATTTCTTTGAGTATTTGCCATTGAGAGCTCTAGGTAACACTGTTCCTTCTACGGATTCCACCAAATATGAGTTTCCAGGAACTATTCTTGTAATACTAAAAGGACCTTCCCAACTTGGAGACCACTTCCCGAATCTTCTATCCCTTGAACCAATCGGTAGAATCACTTTCCAAACGAGATCGCCAACTTGAAAATTCTTCAATTTGACTTTCTTATTGTAAGCTCTTGCCACCCTCAACTTGTCTCTCTCTATGGCCTTTAAAGCAGCCAAATGTTTATCGGCGACCTCATCAACGTTGTCCATCATTAAGTTATAAAGTCTACTGCCGATAAATCATTTTGTTTGGCTATTCTCAAAGCATTCAAATTTACCTCCACTGGTAAAACAACCTCTTGACCATATACTAGCTCATATGGAGTCACCTTCGTAGCACCATGCCTTGAGATTCTATGAGCCCACAAAGCTTCAGACAACAACTCATGCCATCTTCTCGGATTATTCTCAATCTTCTTCTTGATGAGTTTGATCAAAATTTTATTGTTAGACTCAGCTTGTCCATTAGCTTGGGCATAATATGGAGAGGAATTGAGCAACTTTATGTTATAGGATTCGGCTAACTATCTGACTTGGTGTGACATGAAAGATGAACCTTGATCTGTAGTTAATGTTTGAGGAATATCGAATCTATGAATAATGCGCTCGGTTATGAAATGAATTACCTCCGTATGTGTCATGTTCTTGAGAGGTACTGCTTCAGACCATTTAGTGAAATAATCAGTTGCCACCAATACGAACCGATGCCCTTTTGAGGAAGACGGGCGGATTTGTCCAATGAAATCTAAACCCCAACCTTTGAAAGGCCACGGTTTGATAATAGGATGTAACATAGCAGCGGGAGCCAATTGAATATCACCAAACTTTTGACAAGCTTCACACCCTTTATAATATCTGAAGCAATCATTAATCATAGTCGGCCAATAAAACCCAGCACATCGCAATAACCATTTCATCTTGGGAGCCGACTGGTGAGTGCCACAAATACCTTCATGTACTTCTCCCATAGCAACTCTTGCTTGGTCCTCGTCCAAACACTTTAGAAGAACATCATCGACTGTTCGGCGATAAAGACCGTCATCTCTCATTGTATACTTGAAAGCCATACGTCGAACAACCCTGTCCACCCTTTCACTCGGATTGCGCAGGTAATCAACAATGGGCTTCCTCCAGTCGGGATTGTCACCTGCACTAGATTTTTTGTTAATGGCCGAATCAGTGGGTACAGGTTCGGCCCCTCCCATATAGGCAAGACAAGACATCGGCTTTTGAGAAATATGAAACATGCCATGATCAACATGATATCCAGATGCTTGTTGTGCCAACTCATTTGCTTTCCAATTGTCATGCCTAGATATATGAGCAATGCTAAAACAGTCCAATGTAGAAATTATATCTAGACATTTATCAAGATAGACATTAAGTGATTCATCCAAACACTGAAAAACTTTGGATACTTGCTGCACCACTAGTAACAAATCACCGTAAGCCTCAATATGTGTAACACCTATAGCAAGTAACATTTCTAGGCCGAATAACAATGCTTCATATTCGGCTTGATTGTTTGTGCAAAAATATTCTAAGCGGCACGAGGCCTCAAAAATAGCACCATGAGGAGATATATAAACAATACCAACACCTTGGCCATTGCCACAAACTGAACCATCAAAGTATAATCTCCATTGTACTAATGAAACAAGGTTCATATCAACATCATGCTTGTCATTAATCCGATGTTCAACAATGAAATTAGCAACAATTTGGCCTTTCATGGACTTTAGAGATTCATAAGCCAAATCATATTCAATCAAAGCATAAGCCCATTTGCCAATTCTACCACTAAGAATTGGCCTATGCAACATGTATTTAATGACATCGGTTTGACAAGCTACTATACAAGCACTCGGCACTAAATAATGTCTCAGTTTTGTGCAAGCATAATATAAGCATAGACATAATTTCTCAACAAATGTATACCTTGTCTCGGCTTCCAATAAACGTCTGCTCAAATATGTAATAGCATGCTCTTTTCCCTCGGTTTCTTGAGTCAAAACAGCACCAATAACACCTTCTTCTGCTGCAATATAAAGCTTGAAGGGCTCTCTATGCTTGGGTGCTTTCATTACCGGAGGAGTGCACAAATAATTCTTGATCATATCAAATGCTTCTTGCTCTTTTTCCCCCAAGTGAAATCAGCGTCATTCTTCAACCGAAGGATAGGAGTAAATGCATCAACTTTCCCTGATAGATTAGCTATGAACCTTCTCAAATAATTGACCTTGCCAAGGAACTTTTGCATTTCTCTTTTGCATGTTGGAGCCTCCACTTTCTGTATGGCCTCTATCTTTTTTGGATCAATCTCTATTCCATCTTCATGAATAATGAAACCCAAAAACTTGCCAGCTGACACGCCGAAAGCACACTTCAAAGGATTCATCTTCAGTCCATACTTTTTCATTCTTTCAAAAGTTAAACGCAAATCAGCCAAGTGAGATTCGAAAGCATCCGATTTGAGAACAATATCATCAATATAAACTTCAAGTATGACACCGAGTAAATCATGAAAAATCAAATTCATAGCCCTTTGATATGTGGCGCCAGCATTTTTTAATCCGAATGTCATCACCGTCCATTCAAATAAACCAAGGAAACCAGGACATCGGAAAGCCGTTTTGTACATGTCCTCTTCAGCCATAAAAATTTGATTGTATCCGGCATTACCATCTAGAAAGCTAATAGCCTTATGTCCAGAAGCATCATTAATAAGCATATCGGCTATTGGCATGGGATACTCATCTTTGGGTGTAGCCCTATTCAAATCTCTGAAGTCAATGCACACCCTCAATTTGCCGGATCCCTTCTTCTCCACTGGGACAATGTTAGAAATCCACTCGGCATACCTGCAAGGTCGAATGAAATTAGCTTCAAGCATTCAACCGATCTCTTCCTTGATCCGGTAATATGTTTTCGGATTAAACTTTCTGGCCGACTGTTTATAAGGTCTAAAACCGGCCTTTATAGGCAACCGATGCTCCACTAGCTCTCGGCTCAACCCTGGCATCTCATGATATTCCCATGCAAATCAACAAACATATTATTTCAATAGCTTGATTAATTTTGCCTTACAATCGGCTTTCAAATTTTTGTTTATAAATGTCGGTCGAGTGACTAAACCATCTCCAATATCTATCTCTTCTAATGGATCAGCCGATGTAAAACCTTGTCCAAGTTTATCCATGTCATCCAACTCCTCTATAGACTCATACATATCGTCCTCACTGGACCAATATTTTACAAGACGTTTTTGTAACCACTCGGAATTAGAATCCATTTAAACATATCATACCTTGGAGCCGATTGCGTTCAGTCGGCTTTAAAGAGACAGGCACAAAACCATTCTTGGTCGCTACTGAGAAAATCAAACTCGATAAGTCACGCCCGTCAAGCAAGTAGCATTGGGATGTTGCCAATCCACCGATGCATCGGCCAAAGCAACACAGCCGAGTTATCCGCATGAATGACTTCCACTTCATCATCAACCCAATTGAATCAAAAACTGGTGCATAGTGGATGGCACGACTGGTTTGCATGAACCCAATCACGGCCTAGTATGACGTTGTAGTTACCTTGCACCTCAGCGACAAAAAATGCAGTAGCCAAAGTCTTGCTTCCGACTGTAAGCTCCACATACATTACACCTTTGGCTTCAGTTTTCTCTTCGCCTTCAAACCCGTTGAGCACCATATTGGTCTTGATCAATTCTTCATCAGGCAAACCCAATTTCTTGAAGACCGAACAGGGCATAAGGTTTACCACAGCACCTCCATCCACAAGCATCCGAGTGAGCGGCGACTCATTGATATGACCTCTGAGATATAACGGTTTTAGATGCGTTACTGGTTCTTTTGGCTTCTCAAATATTGCATTTTTAGGGCCAAAATCCAGCTGAGCCACCTCCCCTTCCTCATCTACAGCACAAAACTCAGCAGGTAAGTAATATATCATATTGATATCCATACCTTCTAGAACCGGTGTAGACTCATAGTCCAACATATCAGCCTCCTCCTCGAGTGCATCCATCGATTCTGAAATCTGTCCGAGTGAAGAAGAATTAAGAAGTGTCGCAGACGATGTAATAACTGTCGCATCGTCCTCCTTGGGTGGTGTAGGTACTTCTGTGATAGATGTAGAAGCTGATGTATCTTGTATTTGTTTAGGCCTCCACACTTGTTTTGCTGGAACCATGGGCCGAGTGTCATTGAACAACTTATCCCTTTGCTTCTCGGCCTCCTGTGCTGCCATCTCTTGACTCCTTAACCTCTGTAGTTTCCTCTTTTGTGTCTTTGTTAGCCCTGGAGGACACCACTTTGGTCGAGTGTATTTAGGATCTCTCACTTTTACTTGGCTGGTGCTTGTTTCATGGTCATTAGCCGAGTGCTTTGGCGCGATAGCAAGTATCGGCTCAGTCCGATTGCTAGGCACAATCGACTGATGTACGGCGAATGTTTCGGTGCCCAAGATAAGTGAGTCGACATCCATTTTATCCTTGCCTTTTCCCGGCTCAACTTCTGCAACACTTGGTGATTTAACACGCCATTCTTTTCGACTTTCCAGATGCATGAAATTTCCACTCGGGCGCACCTTTTTACTTGGATGGAATCCACTCGGATTGATGTCACTCGGATGGTATCCACTCGGATGGAACTCACTCGGATGAGATCTACCCATCCACATTTTTTCACTCGGATAACTTCCACCTGGGTGCATTCTTACACTCGGATAATTTCCATCCGGTCGCATGTTTTGACCAGCCGAACGATAGTTACCGATGTTCAGTCGGCCATTATGTGAGTATTCAAGTCGATCCCAAACAGTTTGCCTTTGTTCTTCTCGAAACAACGCCATTGGTCCACTCAGTTTCAAATACTGACTGAACATATCATCTGATGGTGACCTTGGTCGTTTCAAGTATGATGGCCGGTTAGAGCTGGAACCAGCCGACTGATTAACATATTTGGACAGCAACATATCAAAAGTCGGCTTGATCCGCTTGCGTTGCACTTTAGCTTCATTCCTCTTCCATTTGCCAACTTCTGGACTCTTGGGCTTGACAAATCTTGCACGAGCATCTTCTTGCACTTGTAGTTGCCTCCCGAGTGCAGGATTCTTGATGGTGATTTTGATCACTTCCTTGCCATCGGGTTGCTTATCAAGCACAACATGTCTCCCCATGACCGTGCTGCCTTCCTTGTCTTTCCTGGGCTCACCAACAATGATCTTAGCTTTATTAGCAGATTCGGCTACCTCCGGCCGAATGAGTAGCTTCTTCCCCTCCAAATCCATGGTATTCATTGGAAAAGGCTGTTTATCGACTTGCATCTCAGAAAAGTTCAATCGTCCGTCATTAATGGCCGATTGTATCTGTCGTCGAAAAACATTGCAATCGTTAGTAGCATGAGAAAAAGAATTATGATACTTGCAATAAGCACGCCGTTTTAGCTCTTCAAATGGTGGTAGAGTATGAGATATTCTAATAATCTTAGCTTGCAATAAAGCATCAAATATTCTATCACACTTAGCAATGTTAAAAGTAAACTTCATCTCTTCATCACGATTCTTATGAATCGGTTTTAGATCATTGCAAGAAAAGGGTTTGGCCTTAGATGGCCAACCAAATTCAGTAGCAAAAATATCACCCTCATCGTCCGAGTGATCACTATCATATTCCACCATATTCATCTTTGGACGATCGGCTTTGTATCTATGAGCTTCTTTGAGATCTTTTCTTCGGCTTTCCTAAGCCAAAGTCCTTTGCAAGACTTGGTTGATATTCAAAAACTCATAACCTTCTAGGTTTTATCTAATGGGAGTTCTCAAACCACTCAGCACTAGGTCTGCCAAATCCCTCTCGGTTATCACCAAACTAAAACACCGATTTTTTGTTTCTCTGAATTTCTTGACGTAATCGGAAACCGATTCATCATGCTTTTGTTTAACCGATGTTAGATGTGACAACTTGAGTTCATTGTCACCGCTATAAAAGTGATCATGAAATTTCTGCTCTAGCTGTGACCAAACCCGAATGGAACCATGTGGTAAAGAAGAAAACCATGAAAATGCGGTACCAGTTAATGACAAAGGAAATAAACGCACTTTCAACTCATTTAGTGAGCCTGCTTCACCTAGTTGTGCTAAGTATTGACTAACATGCTCCCATGTGGTTTTTGTGCCCTCTCCATTGAACTTAACAAAATCTGGAATCTTATATCCCGGAGGGCACTGGATGGCATCAAAGTACTCGGGGTACGGCTCTTGGTAAATCTGATTCCGAGGTAACTCAACTCCAAAATTCTCTCGAAGCATCTTAGCCATCTCCTCTCTAAGATTAGCTAAACCATCATCCATAGTGGACGATGAAGCTTGTGGCAGTGGCATAGGAGGAGTAGGGTTACTAGATGTAGGTAGGAATTGTGGCATGTATGTCGACCCATAATTTGGTAGTGGTCGAGTGGTTGTAGCTGTAGGTAGGATTTGGTTCGGCGTTGCCACCGAACATGGCATGCTCATAATAGGGTTGATGGGTGCAGTCACAATCTGATTTGTTTGGGTAGGATAATAAGCCATCGGCACGGGAGGCGCCGATGCAATAGGTAAGGCCAGATTAGGGTTTTGCACACTAGCAGCTACACCATCATTACCACTAGACGATTGAGATGTATTCTTCTGAGCATTAGTATTTTCTATGAAAGTTTGATAGACTAGATTGTTACCATCAGCAATACGACTTTCAATCTCAGCCCACTGCTCAGGAGAAAAGGCAGTACTTACAGAGGGTTTAACCTGCTCGGCTTGAAGAGGAGGCAACATGATTTCTTCAATCGGAGTGATGTTGCCTTGGCGATCCTTCTTGAACTTTGCAAGAATATCCTGCAAGTCCTTCTCCTCGCGCGCCTTCTTGTACTCCTCATAGACTTGGCGATGATCGGCCGATATCTCATCAAGACTGGGCTTAATGATGTTATCGACGTCTACCTCAGATGGCTTGGGAAGATCGGAGATGGTGGATGATGATGATTGATCTTTGTTCCCCAGCGGAGTCGCCAAAAGGTGTGTTGGCACACGAACATGTCACGTGTACCCTCGACGCCGGGGGTGCTGCACCGCAGCTCACATCGAAGGAGACCCGACCAACAGCGCGATACACAAGACAGTCGGCGGGCGCTTTGCAGACCGAAACCCCACACCCGGGAGGGACCCGTCGAGTGAGTGCGGTGGCTATGGGCTGCCCTAGGTCGATTCGCTCGCCCCTAGAGCCTCGGGATTCGCAGCTCTCAAACACCAAAAAACAACGAAGAACGAGAGAGAAAAACGGTGGAGAGATAAAACGTAAACAGGAAAAAGTAGTATATTGATTTGTTCGATTGTGTGTTGTTCAATCGGCCATCACCCCCAATATATATAAGAGGCGGCTGGACTTCCCGTACAAGTAAAGGATTCATCTAGGCTTTCCTTACAAGAAATTGCATCAATTTACGCCCTAGAGTCCTAGTTCTATTCTAACTCGGATTCAGTCTGAATCTGGCCCAACTTCTGTCTTCCTGCTTGCGCGGGCCGCCAAGCTTGCATATGATCTCCGATCAAGACAGACAAAATACCAAACTTGTGCGCCTCGACGATACGAACAACTCTCATGTTGATTACTTTTTCAAATAAGGCCATCTTGAACACTTCTCGAGGTCATCTTTACCTTCCAGTCGGACTCGGTCCTGCAGTAGACTGGATTATCCGAGTCTCGTAGTGAATTTGTAGGCCATACACTATCTCTGATAATGATGACTCCAAAATCAAATTTTACCATCTTGATTATACGCATAACTTCTCTATGGAACACTTCTTCATCCGAGGTCATCTTGATAAACTTTCGGGCACATGTTCAGTTTCACTCGGATTCGAGCTCATCCACTCGGATATTAGAGACTTTCACTCGGACCGTCCGGCTGGACTTTCTCACTCGGAAAACAATCTTTCACTCGGATGACTATATTTCCACTCGGATGACTATATTTCAATTCGGAAAGCAATATCTTACTCGATCGGCAAGTTTTCATTCCGATGGTAATCTTTTCACTCGGAACATTTTCATCTGGAGGACAATTTCACTCGGATGACTATATTTTTATTCGGATAATAATAAGTTCATCCGTTCAGCAAACTTCCACTCGACCGGTAATTTTCACTCGACCGGTAAATTTTCACTCGGATGATAAGCTTTTTCACTCGATCAGTGCGTTTTTACTCGAAAGTTAAGCTTTCACTCGACCGATAAGTTTTCACTCGGACGACAAGCTTTTCACTCGACCGAAAACATAGCCAGATCTTGATTTGTCTCCTCAGGTCTCATACGACCTCGGATTGTGACGAATTATATATGAAAACCGATCGGCTCGACGAGACGAAACTTTGTCGTGTTGAAGTCTTTTTCGATTCAAGGCCGTCTTGAGGGCCGAATTGCTCACGCATTGTATGAGACACTCATCAACATGTGTCTGGTGTCAAGCGTAATATTTTGGTCTCTGGCCTGTCCAAACTGTATTGACTGTAACTTTTGCATATGAACTCGGATTAAGATGATTTATATATGAAAATCAATTTCCTCGACGAGATGAAGACAATTCCTTTAGAGTGCTCCTCCATCCGAGGTCGTCTTGAAGGCATGATCGGCCTAAAACCACTTGGAATATTGAATTCTGCCACTCGGAATACAATATCGGCTCCTAAGATGGAGTCAGATGATGATAACCTAAACATCAAAGTTGTTCCACTCGGTGATGTGACACTTTTCATGCTGAAAACCCTTTCACTCGAAGCCATCTCATTTACTTCTTATGCCGTGCCAAAATCTGATGTCAACACTTGTATCCACCTCATATAAAATCACACTCGGCAGGACTAGGGGTGTTATCTCTCCAGAGGGCCCCGAACCTAGATATGTATTATGTCTCAGGCTCCCTCGTACCAACCCCGCCTATGGAGCCCACCGGTTGCCTCTTTCCTATCCCTCTCTTTAGCCACCCCATGCCATCTGTCGTGCGCCCACCACGACAGTTGGCGCCCACCGTGGCGCAACTTGAGGTGCCGGGCGGAGACACGTTCTAGACGGTGCTCTTCATCGGCTCCAGCGAGCTCAGCATGCATGGCCTAGTCCCCGCGCTGGCCGGCTTCGCTACCTCGTTCGACGCTCCCATCGGTGCGTTGCCCCCGATGAGTACCCCAGCGGGGTGCTTGACGTCACCGACCCGCCTGTCCCCCTTGACCCGACTCCGGCTCCACCTCGCCCAGCGCCGTGAAGAAGGCCATAGCAAAGTGTGCCTGCACGGCCGATGCGTTGCGCGCCATGATGCAGAACCTTAGCATTCCTTTCGCCACCGACATCAACGCCGCCTAGGCCTGGGCCCAGCTCAAGGAGAATCACAAGCGCCTGCTGGATAAGGCCACGACGCTCGCTGCTACACAGCGCCGGTTGGAGTCCATCCAGCAGGAGCGTGACGCCGCGTATGGCTTCATGCCGGTCGCGGCTGAGCCCAACCGGGTTTCCAAGGTGCGGACCCGTGGCGCCGCCATAGGCCGCACACTAGCCGCGATCCTGCCCGTCTACGACACCACCGTCAAGAACATGCGTGCCGCGTAGTCGCCGCTGCTGGCATGGAGCAACTACAGGGTGAGAAGCTGCAGGAGCGCCTGCAACGCATGACTGAGCTTCTCGGCACTACGAACACGCAGCAGAACCGCCCCGACCGTCCCACGGCGTCCGTCTCATGCCGCACCAAAGACCCCGAGCAGCCGAACACTGCATCTTCTCCGCCCCCCGGGGATGCTCATTCCGACCGGACCCGAACCCGAAGCAACCGCGCCCTGACGGCTGGAGATGACCTGGTCAACGAGCCGGCTCCGGAAGACCGGCGCCGGCAAGACCCTCCCCCGCAATCAGACCGACGTGGCTGAGGGAGTCCTGGACTACGGGGTCCTCGAGCGTCCGGGCTATGCGACATGGGCTGGACTCATGGGCCAAGAAGATACAAGACAGAAGGCTTTCCCCCGTGTCTGGCTGGAACTCTCCTTGGCGTGGAAGGCAAGCTTGGCGTACGGATATGAAGATTCCTTTCTCTATAAACCGACTCTGTACAACCCTAGCCCCCTCCGGTGTCTATATAAACCGAAGGGTTTAATCCGTAGAGGCAATCACAATCATACAGGCTAGACATCTAGGGTTTAGCCATTACGATCTCGAGGTAGATCAACTCTTGTAACCCTTATACTCATCAAAGTCAATCAAGCAGGAAGTAGGGTATTACCTCCATTAAGAGGGTCCGAACCTGGGTAAACATTGTGTCCCCTGCCTCCTGTTACCTTCGATCCTTAGACGCACAGTTCGGGACCCCCTACCTGAGATCTGCCGGTTTTGACACCGACAGTGGCCGTCCGGCTTCCGCAGACCCAGTTCCCCCACGACCCGGTCGCAAGCCGGCTGGGCCTGCACGCCACCAACTACACCGACGCCCGTCACCACATCGAGCAGCTGGCCCTCTCCCTCGCCATCACAGAGGAACCGCTTCTGAATTGCGCCCAGCTCGGACTAGGGGCTGGAAATAGGGAACTTTAATTCCAACCCACCACCCACTTTATAGCCACTGTCGAGGATCTAACCGACATGCTCGACTATGCCTCCGAAGACATCGACGGTATGAATGATGATGTCGGAAGGGAGCAGGCCCAAAATCGGCCGTTCACTGGATGTTGGACGGCCACTTCCTCGTACGACGTGTACATGGTGGGCACACCTAAAGAAGGCGGCGGCGATGAGGAGAAGGACCCAGTCAAGGATGAACCTCCTAAGATACCTCCAAAGCGTCGACGTCAACGGCGCCGCTCTAAATCGCGTCGCAGAAAAGACAGCAATACCGGCACCGAAGACAATGATACTCAGGAGAACACCGATGACCAAGAAGACCCCATCAAACCAACATCCGAACAGGATGATCGGGAGGACGGGCAAATGGACCCTGACGAGCAAACAGGGAATGAACACTCAGAGGACAGCAACTATCTACCACTCTCCAAGGACGACGTCAGCCTCAGCGACAAATATTTTATCGTGCCAGAGGAACCCCTCGAACAAGAGCGCTTTAAGCACCAGCTAATAGCCACAGCGAGATGCCTAAAAAAGAGGCAGCAGTAGCTTCAAGCTGACCAAGAGCTTCTCAACGATAGATGGACAAATGTCATGGCAGCCGAGGAATACAGCCTCGAATGCCCAAGCGTAAGCTGCTACCCAAATTCGACGACGAGGCGCTGGAGCCCATACCACCCGCGCGTAACGCGGGTGATGGACCTGACCGACCACCACGTGGCCGGGACAGAACGACAACTCAAGCCGAACACCAGCCCACGCCACCTCACCGTAAAAGCAGAGAAACAACAGCCCGGGGATACACATATGACCTATGAAAGGACCTGGAAAATAGAGCAGGTCAGACAAGATCAATCTACGGATCGCGGGGGCGTGTCCCGGCGCGTGAGGACGGCTATCAAGCCTGGCTCGACAAGCACAACAACGCCTGGGCCGAAAACCGCATACGGACTTCATCCAAACTGCGCCGTGATGTTGGCTGATACGGTGGCGCCGCACACCCCCTATGCTTCACCGATGAGGTAATGGAGCACCAGTTTCCAGAGGGATTTAAACCAGTGAACATCGAATCATACGATGGCACAACAGATCCCGCGGTATGGATTGAAGATTTTCTTCTCCACATTCACATGGCACGCGGTGATGATCTGCATGGCATCAAGTACCTCCCCCTAAAATTGAAGGGGCCAGCACGGCACTGGCTGAACAGCCTACCAGAAAACTCTATTGGTAGATGGGAGGACTTGGAGGACGCATTTAGAGAAAACTTCCAAGGCACCTATGTTCGGGCCCCAGATGTCGATGACCTTAGTCACATAATCCAGCAACCCGGGGAATCGTCCCGGTAGCTCTGGACCAGGTTCCTCATCAAAAAGAACCAGATTATGGATTCTCCGGATGCCGAAGCCCTCGCAGCTTTCAAGCATAGCGTCCGAGACGAGTGGCTCGCCCGACACCTCGGCCAAGAAAAGCCGAAATCCATGGCAGCCCTCACCGCACTTATAATCCGTTTTTGTGCAGGAGAGGATAGTTGGCTTGCTCGTAGAAGCAATAACACCAGCGACCCTAGCACCTCCGAACCCAGGGACGGCAATGGCAAGCCACGACGCAACAAGCACAAGCGTCAAACAACAACGAAGAAACCCAGGACACATCGCTCAACGCCGGACTCACTGGCTCCAAACCCGGTCAACGGAAGAAGCAATTCAAGGAAAACAGAGATGGCCCATCCAGCTTAGACAGAATACTCGATGGGCCTTGCCAGATTCAGGGCACCCCCGATAAGGCCGCTAACAGACCAACAGAAATTGTTGGGTCTTTAAACAGGCTGGCAAAGTCAACGCCGAACACAAGGGGAAAGGGTCGCCCAGCAATGACGATGACCAAGAGCCTCGTCAACCGAACACAGGGGGACAGAAGCAATTTCCCCCCGAGGTAAAAACAGTGAATACGATATATGTCACACATATCTCTAAGAGGGAACGCAAGCGCGCACTACGAGACGTCTACGCCTTAGAGCCGGTCGCCCCAAAATTCAGCCCATGGTCGTCTTGTCCAATCACCTTCGATCGAAAGGACCACCCAACCAGTATCTGTCATGGAGGTTCGGCAGCTCTAGTCCTTGATCCAATCATTGACGGATTCCGCCTCACGCGAGTCCTCATGGATGGAGGCAGCAGTCTCAATCTACTTTATCAAGACACTTCCCGCAAAATGGGCATTGATCCGTCAAGAATCAAGCCCACTAAAACTACCTTTAAAGGAGTAATACCTGGTGTAGAGGCCTGCTACACGGGCTCAATCACGCTGGAAGTCGTCTTCGGTTCACTGGACAACTTCCAAAGCAAAGACTTGATCTTCGATATCATCCCATTCCGCAGTGGCTATCACGCGCTGCTCGAACGAACCGCTTTTGCCCGCTTTAACGCAGTCCCGCACTACGCCTATCTAAAGCTTAAGATGTCTGGTCCGCGTGGTGTCATTAAAATCAACGAAACCATGGAACGCTCCATCTGTACCAAGGAGCATACCGCGGCCATCGCGGCCGAAGTACAAAGCGGCCCTGTCATGCCACACACCTCATCGGCTATTAAGCTCCTAGACTTTATTACGCAAGGCCGGACAGTTCGGCATGCGGGCAGCTCGGCAATCCCAGGGTCGGATTAGCAGTTTCGCCTCCGTCGATTTCCACGTACATTAGCGAGATTCGTACCGGCGTGCACAATTACGCACTAAAAGTACCTTGGGCATCAAAGGAGGCAAAATACAGACATGCCTATAGTACGGTTTGACCCTATATGGTCTCCCCCTCGTTTTTACTTATTTCTTCTCTTTTACCACAGGCGAAAGCGGCGTAGACGTGCGGCAGGAAGGTGCAAAGGATTTTGTAGACCATAATCTCATTGAAAGAACATGTATAGAGCTTTTCTCTTTAGCCTTAAGACCCCCGGCATGTAAAATAGCCTTGGTGATTACGTTACCATCTGTAATACTACGTTTTGACGTATCAATTAGATTCCAGTGAAGCAAATTCTTCCCTGGCATCGTCTTCACTTATAGAATTTATTCCGTCTCTTCAGTTGTCTCACGCACACACCTCGGCAAAAATTTCCAGGGGCTCTATATGGCAACATATGTGTCGCCAACCAAAAAGTTTGAACAACTTTATAGCACAGTTCGGCATCCCAAGCTCGACATTATATGCATCGGCTCTGAATCATGTCTTTCATCAATAGTTGGGTTTCCCGGCTCCTGTGTTTGCTACCTTACGTTCCGTCTGATCGGCTAGGGTAGTAAAGGGATAACTACTGCGATTGTGTTTCTGGTTCGCCCGGTTAAGCACCTCAGTAGAGAAAGCCGAAAACTGACTATCATGATGCGGCAAGAGCTGGTCAGCTACTTGGTGACTTATCAAAATCTTTAGCGATTTCTTCCATACTACACGAAGGAGCGTTTTCCGGTCACCTATGCAACGCATCCGAATTAGGATAGCGGCATACATACCAGGGGCTACTTTGTAGACCCATCGTCAAACTCCTACGACTAAGTGAGAGCAGTAAAACCGCATAGTCAGATTACCTGGTTCACCGCACTGACACCTCCTTCATGGACCAAGACGTTGGGTTAAGTGTAGTCATGTGCAATTCCGAACACCCCAGTAGTACCTACAAGGGGGCTGAAGCCGACGACTGGGCACTCTCAGATATAAAACAGCCACACAGGAGGATAAAACTCTTCATGAAAGAAGAAATATATTACAAAAGACTTAGTTCATGATACAAACTCCCGAACAGTTCATTCGAACACTACATCTTTAGAGCATTGGCCTTCTACAATGCGGGCACCCTTGAGAACTTCCTCAAAGTAGCGCTCTGGTGTACGGTGGTCCTTGCTTTCGGGCGGACCCTCGACGTCCACCTTTTCGGCCGTCATCTTCCCCCAGTGAATCTTGACACGGGCGAAGGCCATTCGCGCCCCTTCTATACAAGACGACCTCTTAACAGCGTTAATTCACGGCAGCGCATCAACGAGGCGCCGCACGAGGCCGAAGTAGCTGTCCGGAATGGCCTCAGCCGCCATAACCGGACTATGACGTCCTTCATGGCCGCGATCGACATCTTCTGCAGCTCCGCCCATTGCGCCATCTGGTCATTTAGCAGTACGGGACACTCCTGCCCCGCAAATTGCGACCAGAAGAGCTTCTCCATCGCGTGCCCCTCCTGGGCCTGGAAGAATTGGGCAGCGTCCGTAGAACTCCACAGTCGATTAAGCAAGGCATACTTCCGGTCCCCAAATTTAGCCTGTAAAAGAAAGGGCTTACAAGCCGCTATCTGCCCGGCTTGACGAATTTCCTCGCGCACAGCGTGGGATTCGGACCGCGCCTTCGAAGCTTCTTGAAGGGCCTTGGCGACTTCGGTTTCCTTCGCCTTATTTTCCTTCTCTAAGGACTCGCACCTGGCGGCGGTGTCCTTAAGCTTTTGATCCATCTTGGTTACCCGTTCCTCAAAACGGTGCCAAGCGGCCTTTTCGGCCGTTAAGTCCGCATCCGCTTTATCAGCAGCTGCCTTGCTTACCCTTGCTTATTCCTTGGCTTGGGCAAGCTCACCCCTGAGGGTCTACACAGCGGCAGCGCCATCTGTCCAAATATGTGCATTTTAGCTCTTGAACTTCCACAATATATGGAAATAAACGGGCATACAGTAAGATGTATCTTATGCCTTGCACCTGGTCGAGTCGCGTGTTAACAAGGACTAGGTCATCATCGGCTCATTCCAGTTTCTGTTTGAGTTCGGAAACCTCCACTGACTGGGCAGTCGACACTAACAGAGAAGCCTGTGTTAATCCAGATAAAAAGTAAGTTACCACCTGACAACTAGTTATTGATCCTCTGCTCGCTTCTCTTTCAAAGAACCAAGCATAGTCTCGGGGGGCTACTATCCATATACAGGCATGTTTCTCATAAAAATAATCACAAAAAATTATTACATTGCGTACCTCGAAGCCCGCCAGCAGGCTGGAAAAGGCTTCGTTCAGCCCGCTCTTGGCGGACTGAATCTTCTCAGCCACCGCACCCATTAGGATGCGGTGCTCATCCAGGATAGATGCACTTTGCAGTGCGTCCACCATGGTATTCAGCGCCTCCGGATTAGCAAGGGTCGCCACACCCCCCTCTCCCGTGGGGGGTCGCTCATTAGACTCCGGAGCCTTATTGGTCTCCGGAGTAGTGTGCGGCTGGGGGTCGGATTGACCAAGGCCCCCGTCGCCGGTCTTGGCGGGGGCCGTACCCCTCAGTCCTTCGGCGGTCGAGGTGTTGATCTAAGGCACCGTTAAGCCCCCCCCCATGTCTCTTCAAGGCCCAGGGAGGGCCTATGGGATGACACCTCTGGGTCAGCCGCCCTAGGCGACGGGGAAGCCGGGGATGGCGACTCACTCTCCATCATCTCTGCTGGCAGATCCCCCGAGGATGAAGATAGTTGCGGGATACTATGGGCCGGACTAAAAAGATGGAACTTAGAGTTAACATCACATTTCGTAAAGATTGGGTGAGTATGAAGAATCCCGAGCTACTTACGAGTCGGCTTGGGGCTTGGTCCGGCGAGATGCTTTGGGATGGCCTCGGCGTCTCACTCCGAGTCATCGGGGAGGGTGATTTTGTCACTCTTGGAGGCTTCGGCCTCCAGGTCTTCCGAGGTGAGGATCTTGTTCTTCCTCCTCCTCCTCCTCCTCGTCGCCCTCATGAGAGGACTGGGCATCAACTTCTCCGGACATTGCGTCCGAGATGCCGTCCTCTTTCTTCTTCTTCTTCTTCTTCTGGTCCTTCATTACCGACGCCTTGTATGGCGCAGGGACCAGCATCCTCATTAGTAGAGGATTGGCTGGGTCTTCGGGGAGCGGAGCCGGACACCGGATCTGCTCCGCCTTCTTGATCCAGACCTGTTTGGGGGATGGAATAATCAAATACTTCTCCTATGGAGTAACGAACAAACTAATGTTCGGAGGTTTCAGAATTTACCTCAGAGGCCGGATGATTGCAGTTGAGGCCGGTGTCGTCTGATGACTTTGGACATGTTTTATGCTTATTAAAAAGGAGCTTCCAGATCCCCTTATGCGTTGTGCCGTAGAACCCTTGTAGGGCCCGCGGCCCTTCCGGATTGACCCACATCTTGAGGGGCCGCCGCTGGCAGGGAAGTGCTCGGCGGATCAGCATCACTTGGATTACATCGGCGAGGGTAATGTCCTTCGCTATCATGCTCTGGACGCGTTTCTGCAACAACAACACCTCAGGGACCAACCCCAAGTCCCTACCCTTGTCGGTCCAGGATGTGAGCCTCAGCGGGGGTCCGGATCTAAATGCTGGAGCGGCTGCCCATTTGGAGCCGCGGGGTTCTGTGATATAGAACCATTCTTGTTGCCAGATCTTGACGGTGTCCACAAAAACTCCCTTTGGCCAATTGACTTTGGGGAGATTTCTCACCATGGCACCACCGTACTCCGCGTGTTGCCCGTCGACCACCTTCGGCTTCACATTGAAAATATTGAGCCATAAGCTGAAATGTGGAGGGACGTGGAGGAAGGCCTCACACACGACGATGAACGCCGAGATGTGGATGAACGAATTCGGGGCCAAATCATGAAAATCCAGCCCATAGTAGAACATGAGTCCCCTCATGAAGGGGTGAAGGGTGAATCCGAGTCTGCGGAGGAAGTGGGGGATGAATGATAATCCCCAAGTGCAAGGAATCATCGTAGCACTTTCCAAAGGTGGATGTGATAAGTACGGAGTGTCAAACCCACAAGGAGCTAAAGGTAAGATCAATATTCTCTCAAGGCCTATCTGCCACTGATACGACTCTACGTGCACCGAACGTTTGCTTCCAACTAGCAACGAGAAATAAACTACGTTGTGGGTATGAAGAGGATAACTTTGTATAATGTCGAAGAGCTAAAACATAAAAGTAGGTGTTGTTATAATAAAGTTAGAATATATTACTAAATAATATAAATAGCAAGTGTGGAATAATGATGGATCGGTGTGCGGAATTGTGCTAGGCAATTGTTAACAAGACCAGTAATCACTATTGCAGTTTCATATGAGGGAGAGGCATAAGCTAACATACTTTCTCTACTTGGATCATAGGCACTTATGATTGGAACTCTAGCAAGCATCCGCAACTACCAAAGATCATTAAGGTAAAACCCAACCATATCATTAAAGCATCAAGTCCTCTTTATTCCCATACGCAACAATCCCTCTTGCTCGGGTTTGTGTTTGATCACTCACCAACCCACTATAAGCGAATTATGAGCGTGTTGCAACACCCTACAGCGGAATCCCTCTAAAACTTATGCCGACATGGAGGGCACCATAGGACAGCACCAAAGTAAAACATACAACTCATACCAATCTAGATCATCAATCAACCCAAAGACAAAAGATATCTACTCAAAACATCATAGGATGGCAACACATCATTGGATCATAATATGTGGCATAAAGCACCATGTTCAAGTAGGGATTACAGCGGGTGCGGGAGAGTGGACCGCGTAAAAGAGATGAGGATGGTGATGATGATGGTGATGTTGATGAAGACGATCACCGTGGCGATGATTCCCCTCCCGATGGCTCTCCGGCGCCACCGGAAGAGAGGAGGAGAGGTTCTCCCCCTTGTGCTTCCTCCTCCATGGCCCCCACCTTCGGTCCTTGGCCTTCATGGTGATGAAGACCCCTCAGGATACTCCTCCATGGCCACGGTGATGATGGCCCCCCTCCGGCGAGGCGCGGAGAGGGCCCCGATTGGTTTTTCGTAGCTACAGAGGCTTGCGGCGGCGGAACTTCTGATCTAATCTCCGTTCGGAAGTTTTGGGGTGCGAGTATATATGGGTGCAGGAGGGCGTCGGTGGACTTCGGGCTGGCCACGAGGTGAGGCGCGCCCGAGGGTGGGCGTGCCCCACCAGCCAGGACTCCTGGTGAGCTTCACAGTACTCAATGGGCTTCTTCGGTCCAAAAACAGGTTCCGTGGAGTTTGGTCTTTTGGACTCCATTTGATATTCCTTTTCTTTGAAACACTGAAATAGGCTAAAAACAACAATTCTGGGTTGGGCCTCCGGTTAATAGGTTAGTCCCAAAAATAATATAAAAGTGGAAAATAAAGCCCAATATTGCCCGAAACAATACATAATATAGCATGGAGCAATCAAAAATTATAGATACGTCGGGGACGTATCAATGAACACCACACTCTCGTCGGGCTCCGGGGTAGGGATGACCTGCGTCGGATCGGGAAGCATGTGCTTGATTTCTGCGGTTAGATACCGCGCTTCCCGTTGAGGGAGTCCTGGATTTAGTGGTCCTCGGGCATCCGTACTATGTAACATGGGCCGGACTAATGGGCTATGAAGATATAAGACAGAAGACTTCCTCCCGTGTCCGGATGGGACTCTCCCTTGCGTGGATGGCAAGCTTGGCATTCGGATATGTAGATTCCTTCCTTTGTAAACCGACTTTGTACAACCCTAGGCCCCTCTGGTATTTATATAAACCGGAGGGTATAGTCTGTAGAGGCAATCACAATCATACAGGCTAGACATCTAGGGTTTAGCCACTACGATCTCGTGGTAGATTAACTCTTGTAATCCTTATATTCATCAAGATCAGTCAAGCAGGAAGTAGAGTATTACCTCCATCAAGAGGGCCCGAACCTGGGTAAACATCATGTCCCCCGTCTCCTGTTACCATCGACCCTAGACGCACAGTTCGGGACCCCCTACCCGAGATCCGCCGGTTTTGACACCGACATTGGTGCTTTCATTGAGAGTTGCGTTGTGACGTCAAAGACAGGATCGATGGCTCGTTTTGTCATCAAGGACAGCATCGCCTCCGGAGGAGCCCTGGCCTCCGGCCAAACCCTCCGGTTAGGCGACTTTACCATGATCGCCCGTTCCGCCGTTGATAAGCCACAAGTATAGGGGATCAATTGTAGCCTCTTTCGATAAGTAAGAGTGTCGAACCCAACGAGGAGCTAAAGGTAGAAAAAATATTCCCTCAAGTTCTATCGACCACCAATACAACTCTACGCACGCTTGACGTTCGCTTTACCTAGAACAAGTATGAAACTAGAAGTACTTTGTAGGTTTTGTTGGATAGGTTTGCAAGATAATAAAGAGCGCGTAAATAAAAAGTAGGGGCTGTTTAAGTAAAGAAGCAATAAAGTAAATATAGCGAGTGTGGAAAAGTGGTGGTAGGAGTTTCGAAATTTTCCCTATGCAATTGACCACTTTACTAGACCGATAGCAAGTTTCATGTGGGAGAGGTCACTGCTAGCATGTCATTCCTTACTTGGAATTCTATGCACTTATGATTGGAACTATTAGCAAGCATCTGCAACAACTAACGTTCATTAAGGTAAAACCCAACGATAGCATTAAGATATATTGGTCCCCCTTCAATCCCGTATGCATCAATTTCTATGCTAGGCTGAAGCTTCTGTCACCCTTGCCCTCCAATACATAGTCCTATCACCATACAACTAACCCTATGGTGTGATCCACGCACGCGCTCATATGATGGGCACCAAAGGACAGCAACATAACCACAAGCAAATTAAGTCAATCATAGCAATTCGTCAACCACCGATAGGACAACGAAAATCTACTCAGACATCATAGGATGGCAAAACATCATTGGATAATAATATGAAGCATAAAGCTCCATGTTCAAGTAGAGGGTACAACGGGTTGCGGGAGAGTGGACCGCTATAGATAGAGGGGGGAAGGTGATGATGATGTTGGTGAAGATGGCAGAGGTGTTGGTGTAGATCGCGGTGGTGATGATGGCCCCCGGCGGCGTTCCGGCGCAACCGGAAGCGAGGGGGAGAGAACCCCCTCCTTCTTATTCTTCCTTGACCTTCTCCCTAGATGGGAGAAGGGTTTCCCCTCTGGCCCATGGTCTCCATGGCGTGGGAGGGGCGAGAGCCCCTCCGAGATTGGATATGTCTCTCTGTCTTTCTCTGTTTCTGCGTTCTAGCTTGCTGCCCTTTCTCCGTTTCGTGTATATATGGAGATCCGTAACTCCGATTGGGCTAAAACCTTCGTCGTGATTTTTACCAAAAATTAGCTTTCTTGCGGCCGAAGGAGGGTATCAACCGCCTTACGGGTGGCCCACGAGGGTCAGGGGCGCGCCCCCTGCCTCATGGCCACCTCGGGCACCGTCTCACGTTGATTCCTCTTCCGGAATTTTCCAAATATTCCAAAAATAAGCTCCGTCCATTATTATCCCGTTTGGATTCCGTTTGGTATGGATATTCTGCGAAACCAAAAACATGCAACAAACATGAACTGGCACTGGGCACTGGGTCAATATGTTAGTCCCAAAAATAGTATAAAAAGTTGCCAAAAGTATATGAAAGTTGTAGAATATTGGCATGGAACAATCAAAAATTATAGATAAGACGGAGACGTATCAGCCGTTAAGCCGACGATGACTTCTCAGGTCATCGAAAACCGCCTCCGTGTTGACTCCGAATACTCCAAACGGATGGATACTGCGGAGTTCTCGTCTTTAAACAAACTCCTGGATCGCATCGCCGCCATGGGGGTCGCTACAGACTATGATCAGATTGCGCTTAAACCTGATCAGAGAGAAATCAAATCTCCGCCAATCACCCATTGATAACCCACAAGTATAGGGGATCAATTGTAGCCTCTTTTGATAAGTAAGAGTGTCGAACCCATTGAGGAGCTAAATGTAGAACAAATATTCCCTCAAGTTCTATCGACCACCGATACAACTCTACGCACGCTTGACGTTCTCTTTACCTAGAACAAGTATGAAACTAGAAGTACTTTGTAGGTTTTGTTGGATAGGTTTGCAAGATAATAAAGAGTGCGTAAATAAAAAGTGGGGGCTGTTTAAGTAAAGAAGCAATAAAGTAAATATAGCGAGTATGGAAAAGTGGTGGTAGGAGTTGCGAAATTGTCCCTAAGCAATTGACTACTTTACTAGATCGATAGCAAGTTTCATGTGGGAGAGGTCACTTCTAGCATGGCATCCCTTACTTGGAATTCTATGCACTTATGATTGGAACTATTAGCAAGCATCCACAACTACTAACGTTCATTAAGGTAAAACCCAACCATAGCATTAAGATATATTGGTCCCCCTTCAGTCCCGTATGCATCAATTTCTATGCTAGGCTGAAGCTTATGTCACCCTTGCCCTCCAATACATAGTCCTATCAACATACAACTAACCCTATGGTGTGATCCATGCGCGCGCTCATATGATGGGCACCAAAGGACAGCAACATAACCACAAGCAAATTAAATCAATAGCAATTCATCAACCACCGATAGGACAACGAAAATCTACTCAGACATCATAGGATGGCAACACATCATTAGATAATAATATGAAGCATAAAGCACCATGTTCAAGTAGAGGGTACAGTGGGTTGCGGGAGAGTGGACCGCTATAGATAGAGGGGGGAAGGTGATGATGATGTTGGTGAAGATGGCGGAGGTGTTGGTGTAGATCGCGGTGATGATGATGGCGCCATCGGAAGCGAGGGGGAGAGAACCCCCTCCTTCTTATTCTTCCTTGACCTTCTCCCTAGATGGGTGAAGGGTTTCCCCTCTGGTCCATGGTCTCCATGGCGTGGGAGGGGCGAGAGCGCCTCTGAGATTGGATATGTCTCTCTGTCTCTCTCTGTTTCTGCGTTCTGGCTTGCTGACCTTTCACCGTTTCATGTATATATGGAGATCCGTAACTCCGATTGGCCTGAAACCTTCGTCGTGATTTTTTACCAAAAATTAGCTTTCTTGCGGCCGAAGGTGGGCATCAACCGCCTTACGGGTGGCCCACGAGGGTCAGGGGCGCGCCCAAGGGGGGCAGGCGCGCCTTCCTGCCTCATGGCCACCTCGGGCACCATCTCGCGTTGATTCTTCTTCCGGAATTTTCCAAATATTCCAAAAATAAGCTCCGTCCGTTATTATCCCTTTTGGATTCTGTTTGATATGGATATTCTGCGAAACCAAAAGCATGCAACAAACAAGAACTGGCACTGGGCACTGGGTCAACATGTTAGTTCTGGAAATAGTATAAAAAGTTGCCAAAAGTATATGAAAGTTGTAGAATACTGGCATGGAACAATAAAAAATTATAGATACGACGGAGACGTATCAGCCGTTAAGTTGACGATGACTTCTCAGGTTATCGAAAACCGCCTCCGTGTTGACTCCGAATACTCCAAACGGATGGATACGGCGGAGTTCTCGTCTTTAAACAAACTCCTGGATAACCCATTGATAACCCACAAGTATAGGGGATCAATTGTAGCCTCTTTCAATAATTATGAGTGTCGAACCCAACGAGGAGCTAAAGGTAGAACAAATATTCCCCTAAGTTCTATCAATCACCGATACAACTCTACGCACGCTTAACGTTCGCTTTACCTAGAACAAGTATGAAACTAGAAATACTTTGGAGGTGTTTTGGAAAGGTTTGCAAGAATATAAAGAGCACGTAAATAAAAAGTAGGGGCTGTTTAGATAAATACACAACTAAATTAGATTTAGTAGAGAGCTTTTTGTCACGAGAAAGTTATTTGTCCCTAGGCAATCGATAACTAGACCGGTAATCATTATTGCAATTTTATTTGAGGGAGAGGCATAAGCTAACATACTTTCTCTTCTAGGATCATATGCACTTATAATTGGAACTCTAGCAAGCATTCGCAACTACTAAAGATCATTAAGGTAAAACCCAACAATAGCATTAAAGCATCAAGTCCTCTTTATCCCATACGCAACAACCCCCTTACTCGGGTTTGTGTTTCAGTCACTCACGCAACCCACTATAAGCAAATCATGAACGTATTCCAACACCCTACAGCGGGAATCCCTCACGCTTGCGGGACATAGAGAGCACCATAGGATAACACCAATAATAAAACATGTAACTCAAACCAATCACGATCATCAATTAACCCACAGGACAAAACAGATCTACTCAAACATCATAGGATAGCCATACATCATTGGGAAATAATATATAGCGTTGAGCACCATGTTTAAGTAGAAATTACAGCGGGTAAAAGAGGGGTTACACCGCTGCATAGAGGGGGGAAGAGTTGGTGATGAGGGCGGTGAAGTTGTTGGTGTAGATTGCGGTGATGATGATGGCCTCGGCGGTGTTCCGGTGCCACCGGAAGATAGGGGGAGAGGGCCCCCCCTTCTTCTTCTTCTTCCTTGACCTTCTCCCTATATGGGAGAAAATTTTCCCCTCTGGCCCTTGGTCTCCATGGCATGGGAGGGGCGAGAGCCCCTCCGAGATTGGATCTGTCTCTCTCTGTTTCTGCGCTCCTGATTCTGCCCTTTCACCGTTTCTTTTATAAACCGGAGATCCGTAACTCCGATTGGGCTGAATTTTGGACACGGTCTTTATCCGGATATTAGCTTTCTTGCAGCGAAAAAAGGGCACCAACCGCCTTACGGGGTGGCCATGAGGCACCAGGGCGCGCTCGACCCCCTGGGGCGCGCCACCCTGCGTCGTGGCCCCCTCGGGCATCGTCTCGTGTTGATTCTTCTTCCCAAAAATCATAAATATTCCAAAAAAATCTCCGCCATTTTTTATCCCGTTTGGACTCCGTTTAATATGGGTTTTCTGTGAAACAAAAAACATGCAACAGACAGGAACTCACACTGGGCACTGGATCAATATGTTAGTCCCAAAAATAGTATAAAAAGATGCCAAAAGTATATGAAAGTTGTATAATATTGGCTTGGAACAATCAAAATTATAGATACGACGGAGACGTATCAGCATCCCCAAGCTTAATTCCTTCTCGTCCTCGAGTAGGTAAATGATAAAACATGAGTGATTCATGTATATTAAGACACGAGTGATTCAAAGCAATAGTCTATCATTTGACATCAAGACAATAATACTTCAAGGATACTAATAAAGCAATCATGTCTTTTCAAAATAACATGACCAAAGAAAGTTATCCCAACAAAATCATATGGTCTGGCTATGCTCCATCTTCACCACACAAAGTATTCAAATCATGCACAACCCCGATGACATGCCTGTCGGGGAAGCTGATCGTGGCCCGCGAACACCTATGGGACCCGGGTCCCTTGTGGTTCGGAGGGGGGCGGAGATTGCACAAAGAGCGGATCGAAGCGATGCACACGAGCAGATTTACCCAGCTTCGGAGCTCTCTGGAGAGATAATACTCCTACTGCTACTTTGTGGATTATATTGTGTTCTTGCTAGGGAGCAATGGGAGCTACAAAACCTAGCCTGAGTGTGGTCTCGTATGAGTCGAATGAACTAAGCCGGAGCTGAACCGAACTGAACCCTTTCTATGTTGCACTTGGGCCTCCTTTTATAGACACAAGGGGTCACCACATGTGGCAAGTAGACAAGGGTAAGATAGTAAAACAGAGGTTGGTACACGCTTTATACAGTGTACGATGATCTATACCTAACTCGACGGCAAGGGACAAGAGTCATAAATGCCCGTCTCGATCGCTGAACGATTAACAGGGACCGTCCGGCGCCTCCGTTTGCCACGATGGTAGCTTGTCGTGCCGCTCATCGCTGCTTTCCTGCTGGCTGCACAGCCCGTCGACACGCTGCGATGGGAAAGCCCCATGGCGACATCGTTGGCGGATGAGCTGGAGCGGAGATGAAGAGGGGTCACTTGCCGTGGCGAGCACCTTGCCGCGGCAAGGTTCTTGTCGCGCCCGGGAGCTTATCGCTCACCAAGACTTCCCGGCAAGCTCCTCCTGCCGGGGTCTTGTTTCCTTTGTGCCCTGAGTGGCCTTTCCAAAGAAGCTCCTCTTGTCGGGTCTTGATTACTTTGTTCTTGAGCGGCTCCAAAGGAGCCGCTGAGATCTTAGCGGTCACCAGGCCAGTCCTACAGCTGGTGCTGCGATCGTCCGTGCACGAAGTTCGGGATACTAGGGTACCCTACTCTAGTACACCGGCAGAGCCCCCGGGCTGGGCCACACACGGCGCCGAGCTCTGTTGGGCGGGGCCCAAAGCATTGCAGACACGCGCGTCCGGATTACGCCATTACTCACCCTGGACCCACCATGCCTCCCACGAACGTCACGTACCGGACGTGGCGTCGTGGGGGAGATCGTGGGGCTTTCTTTAATGGGAAAAATCGGAACGCCCGTCCCCTCTCCCCTTTATAAGCAGGGGGAACAGGGGCAGGACGCCCACTTGCCCTTGCTGTCACATCAGAAACCCCCGTCGCTTCCCCCTTTCTTCTCAAGCCCAAAGAGAGCGACGCTCCGCCCCCTCCATTGCCACCGGTGCCACCAACGCCGTCGACCTCCTCCACCACCTCTCCCCATGGCTCAAAGGCCGACAAGGGAAAAGCGTGAAATCGGCGAGGCGCAGCGGCTCATGGCATCTGCGGAAGGAGCAGGCCCTCTTGATCCCCTCGCTTGATAGGAAGGAGCTGCGGAGCTGTACTATCTTTTCGGTCGACGGAGACCCGGCGCACTCAGCGCAAGAGTCATCTCCGCCGCCACATCCGAGAAAGTTTCCATCGGTACCCTTTCTTGGCTTTTCTTCATCTGCGGGCTCTGCCGCCTTTTCTGAATTCTTTTGCGATGTCATGAACACCTATGGCCTCCGCCTCCTTGATTTCACCCCCAACGCCGTCCTCACTTTGGCCGTTTTCGCACACCTCTGCGAGAACTTTGTCGGGGTCCACCCAAATGTAGCACTCTTCCGCCATTACTTCATGCCCCGCATAGAGAGAGGAGAGCCGCTTGCCGGAGGGATTGCATGGGTCTCTAGGATCGGCAAGAAAGAAGCATATCTTGACGGAGAGCTGCGTAGCAAGTGGGAGGAGTGGAGAGCTGACTGGTGTTGGATCTTAGAAGAGGAGCCACAGCCTTTCACCGCCCTGCGCCAAACTCCCATAGTGCGCGGCAATGATTGGAGCAACTTGGCGCCGGAGGACGACAAGTTGAAGATTGCCGTGACTAGGATTTTGCGTCTCCGGCAAGCAGGGCTTACCGTAGGAGCTGTTGGCACGGATTTCCTTCGCCGCCGTATTGCGCCCTTGCAGGAGAGGAGGAGACCTGCTTGGGAATTCCAAAACGCGGCGGACATCATGAGGCTGCGACCGGGTTTGAACTGGAACTTCACTGTCTTGGAGTTGGACGGCATGCTGCGGGAGCTGTTCAAGCCTGATGCGGATCACCCCGAGTGGTGCATGTTGCCGAGGGGAGTCGTGCCCTTGTGCAACAACTCGTCGCTTGACAGCATCCGCGCGATGATGCCGTTGTGCGATTCCCATGGAATTGTTCCAACTTGGCAGGAGCCCGCCGACGAAGTCGTGCAGCAGTTCTTTGACAACTTGGCGGAAGTGCCGATCCGCACCGACGAGCAGAGACGGCTCACCCGTGACACCACCGATCAGGAGATGGCGCGCATCGCCACAAGGTTGGAGGAGGCGGAAGAAGCTGCCGCCGCCGGCGTGTTTGGGTTTACCGTCGAGAAGGACGCCTACACCCTCGGCGAGCTGCAAGGTCGCTTCGCTGAGAAGATCAAGGAGATCGATGCCGCCAAGGACTCCAAGGCGGATCTGGAGCTGAAACTGACCACCTTGACGGAGACGTTGGAAGGCGCCAAGGAGCGGGAAGCGGGCCTGCTGGAGAAGATCAAGGCCAATGAGGAGCTGCTGTCGAATGCTGTGACCGCCCAGAATAATCTCAGAGATAGCATAATGCACTGGACGGAAGGTCTCATGGACACCGCCGCTGGCATCCATAACGAGCTGATGGAGCTGGGGATGGTGGATCTTGGGTACTCCACCGATGAGAACCTCCAACCCAGCGTCAAACTCAGCCTGTTCTTCAAGGGCGTCTTGACGGGTCTCCAGCTGCCCGGAGGAGATCCCAAAGCAATCGGCGGAGGAGTCGCGCCAAGTTTGCGCCGGGCTCTCTGAAGGTGCCGATGAAAGTGGCCTTCCGCAACCCAGGCGTCAATTTCACCAAAGTCCTCAAGTCCCTGCCATCATCTGCTGATGTTGAAGCGCTCAAGGCCCTTGTCGCACCCATTGTGGACAGGGTGAGCGGAGTCAAGAGGCTCGATGGTGACCGCGTGGACTAGGCCGCCAAGCTTATCTTTCTCTTGTCGCTGTAGATCATGTTTAGGCGAAAAATCTATTAGATCCGCGACAAGTCATTATGTAATATACACTATCTTAGGCAATCGAATGCAATGTTATTTCCTTTACTCGATTTCTTCCCTTGTATGTTTATGCCCTACGCTTTTAGGGGACTTGTCGGTGCAAACACCTTTGCCGCGAGCGCTGAGTGCGGAACGTCAGCAGCCTGCTGGCGATGCTGCCTCCGACAAGCAACCTTGTCGCAACTAGTTGCAGCACACTTAAGTTGTTGAGCGGACTCGAAAACAAAGTAAGGGCGCAAGCTAGTCGCGAGTCGGTTCCTCCGCGCACAGGTTTTCCATACAAAGTACTATCGTTCGAGGAAGATAACTTAAATATTTAAAACTGATTGTTTAATCTTAGCAACTTAGCTTCTCTGTTGTCCATTTCCCGGCAAGACGACAGTTCCTCGAGCGACGCTTGGCGGCCCACACCATTATCTTCTCCTTCCCTCCCCCGGTTAACTTGTGGGTGGATGAACCCTCTGCTTGTTTGAGAAGAAAGAAGAGAAAATAAAGTTATGGAGCCTAGTGGCTCGTTATCGCTTACCGGGTGTGGATGCTGCACAAAATGTTAGATAACACATGCATATAAGATTATGAAAGCATGTACTGACAAGTTGTGCGCAACACATAGGCTTTACTGATGCACGGGGTCTGCGCCCGGCTTTGTACAAAGGATTACATGCAACAGCGGCAAGACTTGTACAAAAGGGTGGTTGCCGAACGGTTCCGCAATCCGCTATATTATGGGTAAAACTTGCGAAGATGCTCTATATTCCAGGAATTGCTCACCGGAGCGGCATCTTCGGTCTCAAGGCGGACAGCGTCGGGCCTAGTGACTCGTTTCACCCGATAAGGGCCTTCCCACTTTGGCGTCAACTTGTTGGAATTCTTGGCGGACTGAACGCGCCGAAGAACAAGGTCGCCTTCCTCGAAGCTTCTGGCATTGACTTTGCGCCTATGGTAGCGACGCAAAGCTTGCTGGTAACGAGCAGCTCGTACAACAGCCTGAAGACGATCCTCCTCGAGGAGCAGCGCGTCATCTTGTCGCAGCTGCTCTTGCTCAAGCTCATCATAAGCGAGCACTCGAGGTGTAAGTGCATCTAGTGCCCCTTAGTGATTTTGGTGTATTGAAGACTTATAGGTTAAGTAACTAATGCGTTTGTGAGTGTACACAGGTCTATAAGTCTATGAGGAGTTTGATATTTACAAGGAAAGTTGACCCTAAAATGAATTTCTTCAATCAAGAATTTGATATTCAAGACTTTCTCAAGACTTTGAAAGTGAAGAAATTGGTGTGACCTTGAAGACTTGGTATTCATTTGAGGAACATGAAGCGTGAAGACTTTTGTTTTCGTAGTTTCATTTTCTCTTTCTTGAGTCATAGGAAACACCGTCTTCGTTAAAGGGGGTCGAGGAAATACTAAGGAAAAGTTTCCATTTGATGCTCAACTCAAAATCCTACACCTACCAATTCCTTCGAGTGAAGCTTTTGAAATCTCATACAGTTCATCAATTTCTTCAAGGATGTAGACGAAGCTCTTCCGTCACCGAGGAACTTGTTCGACGAGGAGTTAGGAATTCGCCAGTCTGAATTGCCTACACATGAGGAACATGATAGCCTCAAGAATTTGATATTCAAAATTCCGACTGTTCTTTGTCTTTGCTACCGCTGTCCCAAATATCTTATCCACCTAACGGTCATATCATTGAAGGGCATTTATGTCTTATCATGTCGGGCTGCTCCTAGGCTATAAATAGCCGCCCCTACAACCACTAGTTGGTTGGCTGCTCCGAGAGAACTTGACACTTGTCATTTGAGAGCAACCCATCCTCCGAGGACTTTGAGCGAAAATCATCAAGTGAGGAAAAACCCCAAAGTGAGGAAAACCCAAAACCAAACCCCAACAAACCCAAAGTGATTGAGCATCATCAAGAAATTGATCCCGCGTGGATCCGACGCTTTTACCTTTGAAGACTGTGCTTCTTCCAGACGGTTAGGCGCCAAGGTCTAGAGCATCCAAGAGGAATTGTGGATCGCCGAGTGACCAAGTATGTGAAGGTTTGGAAGTCGCTCAAGACTTACCACGAGTGATTGGGCGAGGTCTGCGTGACCTTAGTTCAAGGAGAATACGGTGAGGACTTGGTGTCCCGAGCTGCGTGCTCAAGGATCGGGTGTCCGGACTGCGTGTCCTCGAGTTTAAATACTCAGCCGCTCCAACCAGACGCATAACCGAGACAGCAGTTGGAACTGGTCTACCAAATCATTGTCTTCACCAACCTAATGGTTCCATTTCCTCAACCCTTTCATTTCCTCATTCTCGTGTTGAGTGTTTGTCATATCTGTGTTTGAAGACTTTGATCAAGACTTTCTCAATTTCCTCGAGTTCAATTTCTTCATCTGCTTTGTCTTCATATTGTGTTATCCTGTGATTACGCTTTACGTACTGTGATTGTCTTCATTTCATCATGATGACTATGCATGTAATCTGCTATGCTTACTTCTGAGTACTTATTCCGCTGCATGTATTTCTTCGCTAAGGAATTTCCTCACCAGCAAATTCCTCAGTGAAGAATTTGTAAAATTCTCTAAAAATCGCCTATTCACCCCCCCTCTAGTCGATATAACGCACTTTCACGAGGTGACCCGTATACGAGTTCCGTGGGGAGAACTGCCTCTGCTCCATAGACTAGAGCAAAGGTGTCCGCCGATGGCTCGATTTGGCGTCGTCGAGATCGACCAAAGAACCATCGGCAGCCTCGATCCAGCTTTCTTCCGCACTTGCGCAGCCTGTCAAAAGTTCTGGTCTTGAGTCTCCACAGACTTCAGCGCTTGTTTCTCGCTGACCGCTGCTTCTCGGGTGAGCAACAGAAGCAAAGCAGGCTTTGGCGCCAAGATCTTGGACGTATTGCATGAAGGTGCGAATCGTGAATTGTGTGTCGTTGTCGGTGATGATCCTGTTAGGAATCCCAAAGCGGCAAACAATTGACTGAAGAACTTGATCGCCGATCGTGCTGTCACCTTCCTCACTGGTTCCACTTCCGCCACTTTGTGAACTTGTCGATTGCGACGCATAAGTACTCAAAGCCCCGACAGCTTCGGGGAAGGGGCCGAGATGTCGAGCCCCGCACCGAAAAGGGCCAGGATAAAGGGATCGCCTTGAGAGCTTGAGCTGGTTGGTGTATCTGTTTGGAATGGAACCGCACGCTTCACACTTGGTTACTTGTGCGCTTGCATCCTCGGAGGGCTTCGCAAGAAGAAACCTTGCCGGAAAGCTTTGCCGGCAAGTGCTCTTGCGCCAATGTGGTGACCACATATGCCTCCATGTATCTCTCGCCAACAGCTTCATCCATCTTCCCGCAAATACACTTCAATTTCACTCCGTTGAGTCTTCTTCAGATAGGATGTTGTCAACAAACCGATACATACTTGACTGCCGGGCTACTTTTTTCGCTTCTTCTTGCTCTTCGGGAAGTTCTCCTGTCTGAAGGAAATGGACGATTTGCTGCGCCCATGCTGGAGCCTGTGGCTCGACAACAAGGACTAAAGGCTCATCTACCACTGCGGGAATGTTAGCTTCCACGGCGAGAACCTGTGGTTCAGCCGGAGCTTGATGATCCCCGGCAAGCTTGCCGGAGCAAAGCTTGTCGGGAGCGTCTGCTTCAACGGAACAAACCGCAGGGTTTGCCGGAGCAGACTGCTCCTCAGTGATATTTGCATTGATTTTAGGGACCTTCTTGGCGGCGGCTCCAGGGAGGTCTGTCGGAAAGTAGTCGCCGGAAAACAATTTTCTCTTCTTGCTCTGTCCTGTTGATGGTGTTACGGTTGGCTGAGTCAGCTTGAGCACAAAAATTCCTGGTTCCACAGGTAACTTAAGTGCGGCACATTTGGAGAGGCCATCAGCTATATCATTCTGAGCTCTTGGAACATGTTCCATTTGCAGGCCTTCAAAGTGCTCTTCCAGCTTCCTCACTTCATCGACGTAGGCTTCCATCAACGGACTCTGATAATCTTTATTTACTTGGCGGACGACAAGTTGCGAGTCCCCGACAATGAGCTTCTTGATCCCAAGGTCTACCGCAATCTCGAGACCGCAAGCAAACCTTCATACTCTGCAGATTGTTTGTTGCTTGTTCCTTGGGAAAGTGCATCCGACTATGTACTTGAGGTGCTCTCCGGTGGGTGCGATAAGCAGCACGCCGCACCGGCGCCTTGGAGCGAGAAGGCACCATCAAAGTACATCAGCCACTCTTTGTTTGCCTCCTTGACGGGATGCTCGCCTCTCGAATTTCTTCATCTTGCGTTACGCCCACTCTGCTATGAATTCTGCCAATGCTCGCTTTGGATAGTTGAAGTGCTTTCAAACTTGAGACCAAAGCTTGATGGTTCCAAAGGCCCACTGACAATTCTGCTGTTGCTTCCGGATTTTGCAAAATCCTCTTCAGCGAAAGCGAGTGACAACTGTTATCTCGTGTGCTTGGAAGTAATGGCGCAGCTTTCGAGGCCATGAGGAGGCCGAAAAGCAACTTCTGACACCGAATACCTTGACCTAGCCCCTGTAAAGGGAACCGACAAAGTAGACCGGGCGCTGCACCATCCTTTTTGTATCTTGTCGCAACCTCGCGCTGATCTGTCCTTGTCGGGACCAGAGCTTGACGGCGAAGCCCCCTGCTTGTCACTGGATGCACCTGCCTCGGTTGCCGGCTCATCATCCGCCTCCCTCTCCGCTACTAACGCAGCACTAACCACTTGATTGGTCGCTGCTATATACGGCAGCAACTTCTCTTGTGGTCTAGGTGCGACAAGTATTGGAGTGGAGGACAGGTATCTCTTCAAATCCTGCAGCGCAGCCTCCGCTTCGGGAGTCCATTTCATTGACCTGCCTTTTTCAAAATCTTGAAAAATGGCAGGGCGCTCAATGACTTAGAGATAAACCTCTTTGAGAGCAGCCACGCAACCGCAAGCCTTCTTACATCCTTGACGCGCTTTGGTGCTTCAATCTGCTCGATGGCCTTGATCTTGTCGGGATTGGCTTCGATTCCCCGCTGAGACACAAAGAACCCGAGAAGCTTGCGGAAGGACTCTGCACACGCACTTCTCGGGGTTGAGCTTGAGGTTGATCTTGCGCAGATTTGCAAATGTCTCATCCAAATCCTGAATCGAGTTGCTTTGTCCTTGCTCTTGACCACTATGTCATCCATGTAGGCTTCTACATTTCGTGTATTTGTGGCTCAAAGGCATCATGGACTACTCTTGCAAAGGTTGAACCAGCATTCTTTAAACCGAAAGGCATCCGTGATGAAGCAAGATGTGCCACATGGTGTAATGAATGCGGTTTTCTCTTCATCCTCTTCTGCCATGAAGATCTGATGATATCCTGAATATGCATCAAGAAATGAAAGCAGATCACATCCAGCCGTGGAGTCAACAATCTGATCTAATCTCCGTTCTGGAAGTTTTAGGGTACGAGAGTATATATGGGTGCAGGGAGGACGTCGGTGGACTTCCGGGCTGGCCACGAGGTAGGGGGGCGGCCCCAGGGGTGTGGGCGTGCCCCCACCAGCCCGGGACTCCCCTGGTGAGCTTCATGTACTCAATGGGCTTCTTCTGGTCCAAAAACAGGTTCCGAGGAGTTTCATGTCTTTTGGACTCCATTTGATATTCCTTTTCTTCGAAACACTGAAATAGGCTAAAAACAACAATTCTGGGTTGGGCCTCCGGTTAATAGGTTAGTCCCAAAAATAATATAAAAGTGGAAAATAAAGCCCAATATTGCCCGAAACAGTAGATAATATAGCATGGAGCAATCAAAAATTATAGATACGTCGGAGACGTATCAATGAACACCACCCTCTCGTCGGGCTCCGGGGTAGGGATGACCTGCGTCGGATCGGGAAGCATGTGCTTGATTTCTGCGGTTAGATACCGCGCTTCCCATTGAGGGAGTCCTGGATTTAGTGGTCCTCGGGCGTCCGTACTATGTAACATGGGCCGGACTAATGGGCTATGAAGATATAAGACAGAAGACTTCCTCCCGTGTCCGGATGGGACTCTCCCTTGCGTGGATGGCAAGCTTGGCATTCGGATATGTAGATTCCTTCCTTTGTAAACCGACTTTGTACAACCCTAGGCCCCTCTGGTGTCTATATAAACCGGAGGGTATAGTCTGTAGAGGCAATCACAATCATACAGGCTAGACATCTAGGGTTTAGCCACTACGATCTCATGGTAGATTAACTCTTGTAATCCTTATATTCATCAAGATCAGTCATGCAGGAAGTAGAGTATTACCTCCATCAAGAGGGCCCGAACCTGGGTAAACATCATGTCCCCCGTCTCCTGTTACCATCGACCCTAGACGCACAGTTCGGGACCCCCTACCCGAGATTCGCCGGTTTTGACACCGACATTGGTGCTTTCATTGAGAGTTGCGTTGTGACGTCAAAGACAGGATCGATGGCTCGTCTTGTCATCAAGGACAGCATCGCCTCCGGAGGAGCCCTGGCCTCCGGCCAAACCCTCCGGTTAGGCGACTTTACCATGATCGCCCGTTCCGCCGTTGATAAGCCACAAGTATAGGGGATCAATTGTAGCCTCTTTCGATAAGAGTGTCGATCCCAACGAGGAGCTAAAGGTAGAAAAAATATTCCCTCAAGTTCTATCGACCACCAATACAACTCTACGCACGCTTGACGTTCGCTTTACCTAGAACAAGTATGAAACTAGAAGTACTTTGTAGGTTTTGTTGGATAGGTTTGCAAGATAATAAAGAGCGCGTAAATAAAAAGTAGGGGCTGTTTAAGTAAAGAATCAATAAAGTAAATAACGAGTGTGGAAAAGTGGTGGTAGGAGTTGCGAAATTGTCCCTAAGCAATTGACTACTTTACTAGACCGATAGAAAGTTTCATGTGGGAGAGGCCACTGCTAGCATGTCATCCCTTACTTGGAATTCTATGCACTTATGATTGGAACTATTAGCAAGCATCCGCAACTACTAACGTTCATTAAGTTAAAACCCAACCATAGCATTAAGATATATTGGTCCCCCTTCAATCCCGTATGCATCAATTTCTATGCTAGGCTGAAGCTTCTGTCACCCTTGCCCTCCAATACATAGTCCTATCAACATACAACTAACCCTATGGTGTGATCCACGCGCACGCTCATATGATGGGCATCAAAGGACAACAACATAACCACAAGCAAACTAAATCAATCATAGAAATTCATCAACCACCGATAGGACAACGAAAATCTACTCAGACATCATAGGATGGCAACACTGTAGATAGAAGGGGGAAGGTGATGATGATGTTGGTGAAGATGGCGGAGGTGTTGGTGTAGATCGCGGTGATGATGATGGCTCCCGGTGGCATTCCGGCACCACCGAAAGCAAGGGGGAGAGTGCCCCCTCCTTCTTCTTCTTCCTTGACCTTCACCCTAGATGGGAGAAGGGTTTCCCCTCTGGTCCATGGTCTCCATGGCATGGGAAGGGCGAGAGCCCCTGCGAGATTGTATCTGTCTCTCTGTCTCTCTCTGTTTCTGCGTTCTGGCTTGCTGCCCTTTCACCATTTCATGTATATATGGAGATCCGTAACTCCAATTGGGCTGAAACCTTCGTCGTGATTTTTTACCAAAAATTGGCTTTCTTGCGGCCGAAGGAGGGCATCAACCGCCTTACGGGTGGCCCAGTAGGGTCAGGGGCGCGCCCAGGGAGACAGGCACGCCCCCCTGCCTCGTGGCCACCTCGGGCACCGTCTCGCGTTGATTCTTCTTCTGGAATTTCCCAATTATTCCAAAAATAAGCTCCGTCCGTTTTTATCCCGTTTGGATTCCGTTTGATATGGATATTCTGCGAAACCAAAAACATGCAACAAACAGGAACTGGCACTCGGCACTGGGTCAATATGTTAGTCCGAAAAATAGTATAAAAAGTTGCCAAAAGTATATGAAAGTTGTAGAATATTGGCATGGAACAATCAAATATTATAGATATGATGGGGAAGTATCAGCATCCCCAAGCTTAATTCCTGCTCGTCCTCGAGTAGGTAAATGATAAAAAAGATAATTTTTTATGTGGAATGCTACATAGCATAATCTTGATCATGTATCTTGTCATGACATGAATATTAAGACACGAGTGATTCAAGGCAATAGTCTATCATTTGACATAAAAACAATAATACTTCAAGCATACCAACCAAGCAATTATGTCTTATCGAAATAACATAGCCAATCAAAGCTCATCCCTACAAAATCATATAGTCTGGCTATGCTCCATCTTCACCACACAAAGCATTCAAATCATGCACAACCCTGATGACAAGCCGAGCAATTGGTTCATGCTTTTTAATGCGCTTCAGCCTTTTCAACCCTCACACAATACATGAGCGCAAGCCATGGATATAGCACTATAGGTGGAATAGCATATGATGATGGGGGTTTGTGTGGAGAAGATAAAAAAGGAGAAAGTCTCATATCGACGCGGCTAATCAACGAGCTATGGAGATGCCCATAAATTGATGTCAATGTGAGGAGTAGGGATTGCCATGCAACGGATGCACTAGAGCTATAAGTATATGAAAGCTCAAAGTGGAAACTAAGTGGGTGTGCATCCAACTTGCTTGCTCATGAAGACCTCGAGCATTTGTGGAAGCCCATCATCGAAATATACAAGCCAAGTTCTATAATGAAAATTCCCACTAGTATATGAAAGTGATAACTCAAGAGACTCTCTATATGAAGAACGTGGTGCTACTTTGAAGCACAAGTGTGGTAAAAGGATAGTAACATTGTCCCTTCTCTCTTTTTCTCTCATTTTTTTCTTTCTTTTTCTTTTTTTTGGTGGGCTTGTTTGGCCTCTCTTTTTTATTTGGGCTTCTTTGGCCTCTTTTATTTTGATAACCTCACATTGGACAATGTTCTAATAATGATGATCATCACACTTTTATTTACTTACAACTCAATATTACAACTCGATAATAGAACAAAGATATGACTCTATATGAATGCCTCCGGCGGTGTACTGGGTGTGCAATGATCTAGTGTAGTACTGACATCAAAAAATGGACAAGCCATGAAAACATCGTGCTAGCTATCTTACGATCATGCAAAGCAATATGACAATAAATGCTCAAGTCATGTATATGATGATGATGGAAGTTGCATGGCAATATATCTCGGAATGGCTATGGAAATGCCATGATAGGAAGATATAAGGAGGTTTATGTGTGATAGAGCGTATCGTATCACGGGGTTTGGACGCACTGGTGAAGTTTGCACCAACACTCGAGGTGAGAAAGGGCAATGCACGGTACCGAAGAGGCTAGCAATGATGGAAGGGTGAGAGTGCGTATAATCCATGGACTCACATTAGTCATAAAGAACTCATATACTTATTGCAAAATTTTATTAGCCCTCGAAGCAAAGTACTACTACGCATGCCCCTAGGGGGATAGATTGGTAGGAAAAGACCATCGCTCATCCCCGACCGCCACTCATAAGGAAAGCAATGAAAGAACACCTCATGCTCCGACTTCGTTACATAACGGTTCACCATACGTGCATGCTACGGGACTTGCAAACCTCAACACAAGTATTCCTCAATTTCACAATTACTCAAGTAGCATGACTCTAATCTCACCACCTTTATATTGGAAAACTATTGCAAGGAATCAAACATATCATATTCAGTGATCTACAAGTTTTATGTAGGAATTTATGACTAACCATGTGAATGACCAGTTCCTGTCATCTCTCTAAATAGATATAAGTGAAGCAAGAGAGTTTAATTCTTTCTACAAAAGATATGCCCACGCTCCAACAAATATAAGTGAATAAAAAGAGCATTCTACAAATGGCGGTTGTCTAAGTGAAGAGAAACATGCAATCCAAACTTCAAATGATATAAGTGAAGCACATGAAGCATTCTATAAAGCCATACTCAAAAGATATAAGTGAAGTGCAAAGAGCATTCTATAAATCAACTAAGGACTATCTCATACCAGCATGATGCATAAAATAAAAATGAAAACTAAATGCAAAAGATGCTCCAAGATTGCACATATCACAAGAACGAAACGAATCCGAAAACATACCGATACTTGTTGAAGAAAGAGGGGATGCCTTCCGGGGCATCCCCAAGCTTAGACGCTTGAGTCTCCTTGAATATTTACTTGGGGTACCTTGGGCATCCCCAAGCTTGAGCTCTTGCCTCTCTTCCTTCTTCTCACATCGAGACCTTCTCGATCATCGAACACTTCATCCACACAAAACTTCAACAGAAAACTCGGTAAGATCCGTTAGTATAATAAAGCAAATCACTACTCTAAGTACTGTTGAAAACCAATTAATTTTTTGTTTTTGCATTATGTCTACTGTATTATAACTTTTTCATGGCTTAATCCACTGATATGAATCGATAGTTTCATCAAAACAAGCAAACTATGCATCAAAAACATAATCTGTCTAAAACAGAACAGTCTGTAATAATCTGAACATTCACCATACTTATGATGCTTGAAAAATTATGAAAAAATTAGGAGCAATAAACAATTTGTATAGAAAGACAGTTCAAAAAGAATGAGAACCATTTGACGTTCCAGTAAAAAATGAAAAATCGCGCACTACAGACAAAGTTTCTGTCCTGCACCGTACAAACCAACAAGCATTGTAAACATCCTAAAGGCAAACCTTGGCACATTATTTTTATAATACAATGGAATTGTACAAGGGGATAAAATTTTTTGTTGAAAAGTTTCTGTAATCAAGATTCACAAAGTTTCCGTGAGCATTAACAAAGTTCAAGGAGCTCTCCCACTTCAACAATGCTTGTCTTTCTCACTTTCGCTTTTCTTTTTGAAAAAGTTTTGGGTTCCCCTCTTTATTTTTGTTGCTTTTAAACTATATGAAAGAAATCAACAGAAATAAATGAATCTCCAAAACTTCCGGGTTGTCTCCCTGGCAGCGCTTTCTTTAAAGCCATTAAGCTAGGCATATAGTGCTCAAGTAGGAATCCACCCGGATCCCAAGGTATATCAAAGCCAATTTTAATTAGCAATGATTTGGAATTTAGTAGTGAGCACAAGGCAACATATATCATGCAAAAATGAAGTCTAACTCTCTTCCTATAAATCGGCATGTCATATGAGAACAAGTCATGCACACCTAGTAAAGGCCAATGCATAGTATAAATAGTTTCTTGCAATTTTATCGTGTTGGAAACATAGAGAGGTGGAGATATAGTTCCTCTCTCATAATAATTGCAAGTAGGAGCAGCAAGCACATGCATATTATATCTATCAAAATCATCATATGCAACGGTAAAAGGCAACCCATCAATATAATCCTTAATAAAAGCAAACTTCTCCGATATAGTGTAGTCTGGAGAATTCAAAAAGATAATAGGACTATCATGCGTGGGTGCAATAGCAACAATTTCATGTTTAACATAAGGAACTATAGCAAGTTCATCTCCATAAGCATAATTCATATTGGCATCTTGGCCATAAGCATATAAAGCATCATCAAAAAGGGATATTTCAAGAGAATCAACGGGATCATAACAATCATCATAGCAATCATCCTTCGGTAAGCACGAAGGGAAATTAAACAATGTATGAGTTGAAGAGTTACTCTCATTAGAAGGTGGGCATGGGTAGCTAATCCGCTCTTCATCCTTTGGTTCTTCGCTCTCCTCCTCATCTTTTTCATCTAATGAGCTCACAGTTTCATCAATTTCTTCTTCCATAGACTCCTGCAAAATATTAGTCTCTTCTTGGACAGTGGAGTAGTCCTAAATATATGGTTCAACATAGGAAATAGAAGCACAATTATCATAGCAATATTTAAGTATGGCAAAATTTTCAGATTTGTAAAGAGGAGCACCATACTTTTCAAACAAAGAAGCAATTTCATAAGCACCCTTAAAAGCAACACATTCTTCAATTTGTTGAACATCATAGTAATTATAAACACCCTTAGCATACGAAGATACAATTCCATTATCACTAAACTCACATTGATAGGGAAGGTGTTTCTTAGGGTTTTTAGAACAACAAGTAAAATCATATATTTCACATAAATTCCAAGCATAGCATTGCAAACGATGAATTTGACCCAATAGAATTTTCCATTTTCCAGATATTCAGTGTCGCACATAACAAGCATGATCATCTAAAGATTTGCCCTCAACTAAGCTAGTTGGGGTTTCAGCACGAGAACATAGGGATCGAACATGATCCAAGCAATAAGCTTCATCAGTGTGATAGATTTTGAGTGGTTCTTCAACCATTGGTTCAGTAGGTACAACTAATTTTTTGGTATTTTGCGTTTCCTACCCATAACTAAGGATAGAAACAACTAAGAACAGCAAATAAAAATTACTTCGTGATAAAGCAAACAAGCACACACGAGAATATTCACCCCACGCTATTGCTCCCCGGCAACGGCGCCAGAAAAAGGTCTTGATAACCCACAAGTATAGGGGATCAATTGTAGCCTCTTTCGATAAGTAAGAGTGTCGAACCCAACGAGGAGCTAAATGTAGAACAAATATTCCCTCAAGTTCTATCGACCACCGATACAACTCTACGCACGCTTGACGTTCGCTTTACCTAGAACAAGTATGAAACTAGAAGTACTTTGTAGGTTTTGTTGGATAGGTTTGTGTCGGTGTCAAAACCGGCGGATCTCGGGTAGGGGGTCCCGAACTATGCGTCTAGGCGGATGGTAACAGGAGACAAGGGACACGATGTTTTACCCAGGTTCGGGCCCTCTTGATGGAGGTAAAACCCTACGTCCTGCTTGATTGATATTGATGATATGTGTTACAAGAGTGGATCTACCACGAGATCAAAGAGGCTAAACCCTAGAAGCTAGCCTATGGTATGATTGTTGTATATTGTATATCTGTCGACTAGCCTGGCCCTGGTTTATATAATGCACCAGAGGCCTAGGATAACAAGAGTCCTAGCCGAATACGCCGGTGGGGGAGGAGTCCTTGTCTTGATCGCCAAGTCTTGTGGAATCTTCCTTGTATACGGCAACCGTCCGACATGCCCATGAGTATGCGGCCCCGGGGGTCCTCGGCCCAATCTAACTAATCGGGGGACGACGTGGTGAGTACCCCCTAGTCCAGGACACCGTCAGTAGCCCCGTGAACCGGTCTTCAAGTTAGGGACGCTCCTCGATTCTTCCGAACTGTTCTTCGTCTTCGGTTGCCGTTCTTGAAAACTGGTTCAACAAATCTTCTCATCTTCGATCTTGAGGATCGCCGAAATGCATTCGACGAGTTCACACGTCGGGCATCCGAGGAGCCCCTTTAAGTTTACGGCCTTTATCAATGCCTTGTTATTTTTATGCCACACCTCGGGTTTGAAGTTATTCCCGGGAGGCAGTGTCCTCTTGCGTCCGAGCTCTAACACTGGACTGCATTCGAGGTATCTTTTGCAGCCGAGCACCAACGCCGGACTGCTTCCCAGCTCTATCGCCGGACTATGTATCCGAGCTCCAACGCCGGACTATGTATCCGAGCTCCAACGCCGGACTGTATCCGAGGTGTCGTAAATCACCTTGGTTCAAAGAAGTTTGAAGGAGTTTAGCCGAGCTTAATGCCGGAAATGCCCTCTATGGGGCCAACCACTAGCGTCCGAGCTTTATGCCGGACTGCTTCCGAGGTGGTGCACCACCCCAAATGTGGGCCAATTTTTGTCAATATTTTTGATTGGTGCAGTTTATTCTCTGCCGAGATACATAGCCAGTAGCCCTCAAGGTGGGTATCGGTCTAAAACCCGAGATGCACATGAAGGGTGACATAAGACCGCTGATCCCCGTAGCTATTGAGACTCAGGTTGATTTGCAAAATCGGTCTGAGGATCAAGTCCTAGCTCGGCAGAATACTTCGGGACACAAAAAGCGGCGTGCTCAGTCCTCAAGACTCAGGTTGCGTGCGGCCGACCAACCCGAGGATCAAAATCTCCTCGGAGACTGTATTACACTTAAAATTTTCTGCATAGAACAGGCTATGCACTAGCCCCCGAGACACTAGTCGGGTGGCAACACCAGATCAGGGGATTGATGTGCCCCTTTAATATTTGTAAATAATAAGCCCGAAGCCCAGTAGCCCCCGAGCCTTAATGCGGGTACAGGTGGCCGAATTAAGGATCGATATCCATAGTAAAATCCCAAATTATGTGTAATGACTCAATGTATCCAAGTACATTATGTCATTAATGCTCGGATCCGCATTGTACAAAGCCTTGTTGACCGACCATCGGCTTCAACCTCCTTGGCCAGTAGCCGAGGAGTGTTTGTCCTACTTTATAAAGCCTTTATGAGGGCAAAGATTTACGACAAACAAGGCAATCTGGCCATACGGTTTTATAAACAAAGGTACGCAGAGAGATATGTTATATTACTGTTTAACAGGAGAAATGTCTTCCAAAGAAAATAGTCCCGCTATCGGTTCCTTTCTTTGGGTTGTCATGTTATGCATGATCATGAAACCTCAGCTCCAATGTAAGAGCAAAATATTGAGGATTTAGTTTGGGAGGTCAGTTACTAGCCCCCGGTAGTGTTCGGCGATAGTCGAGGTCAAGCCGAAAACACTTCGGCCGATGTTATGAGTGGCCCGTCATTTAATATAGTCATCGGATTGCTGACCAGTTTACACCTATTGTGACAGTTAGTTTTCGGCTTTCTCCACTGAGGTGCTTGACCATGCGAGCTGGAAGCACACTCGCAGTGGTTCTCCCTTTGCACACCTAGCCGAACAAAGCGAAACGTAGGAGGCAAGCGCGGGAGCCGGGCAACCCAACTATTGACTGAAGACACAATTCGAAACTGATGCATATATAGCAATATCCGAGAATGTTTTTGCCGAATCTCTAAAGGTGTCCGGCGTTGCACTGCGAGACATGTGCTGAAAACACACAAATAGTTTAAAAGTGCCAAAATCATGGAAAACCAAAAAAACGTCTGTAAAAACATGACGTCCGAACAGGATCAAGTGTTCGGTGCCAATTCGAAAATTGGACTTTTAGAAAATAAAAATGCTTCTGCCGTGCTTTAACTGCAACGACTAAGAAGAAAAACACTTAGTATAAAACGGCTCAAATAAACATAAGAGCCCCCAAGCAACTTGGGTAAAAGTTGACTATAAAATGTAAAGTGACATGTAGAATGCCTTCTAGCCGGATTGTAGATCGCTTGTCATAGCGGACCTTTTAACTCGACCTCGTGACCCAATAGTCCGGAGTGTGTCCGAATACCTTCGTGGTTATATAAGAACCGTGGTATGCATGGAGACAAGGCGTAGGGGTCATTAGTGCTGTATCGCATAAGTGCCCAACTAGTTATGTTATATTACATGGGTAGTAAGAAACATCTTCCAGGAGAATAGTTCCGTTAAGGGTTCCTTTCGCTGGGATGCATGCCCTAAAGTGCATGTCGAGCTGCTATGAAAGCGAAAAATCATCTGGGGCAGATGGGTAAATAATTAAAAGTAATCTTTTAGTTCACCGACCGAATATTCACTTAAGAACGCTAGCTTTCGCTTCACCCACCGAGGTACACATCCGGCTGACCCGCAAGAATAATCACAGAGGTGCTCCTTTACCACCTAGCCGAACAATCCGGAACGTAGGGGTAAGCACAGAGCCGAGCAACCCAGCTTGGCCAAAACTTAAGTCATATCGATGCATATAATGGTGAATAAAAGGTACATGCGGAAGTGTGACACATGTGTTGGGCATAAAGCCCGTATTAATAAGCTTCTGTTAATGAAGCCCCCAGGTATAATGAGCGCGGGTAGCGCGTCAAGTATGTGCAAACAAAGTTTGGGCAAGGAAAATTTTTATAAGCAACTTTTTTTCCAAAAAAGTATAATGCTTGTTCGAACCGAACACAAGTTAGAAATTTAAAACTTTGATCATGAAGGCAACTTAGCTGGTTAATGTGTTCGGTATTGACGACGCGGTCCGAGCTTGATGCGGGACAAGTTTCCATCCCGCAAGCCGGTCCCGAGGTGGCGGAGCAAAGAGCTCGGCACTCCGAAGTGGTGACATAGCACGGTCAATGCAGGACGGCAGAGTGATGCCGAAGTCCCCGGCATGGGGTAATGAAGTGTTGACGAAGCCCCGTCCCAGCCGAGGTGACGCTAAAGGATATAGTCCGACCGATCATTTTCCGTGCAGAAAAAATAGTGCAAACCAGAGATAATATTAATAAAAAAAATCGTTGCATAATAAATGATTTATGCAAAGTGAGTAATAAAAGAAATGTGGCCTGGCGCCGAAGTCGATGTCGATGCAGGTCATCGGCGTAATGCAATAAAGGCGTGGCAAAGCTCGGATTCACAGTGTCGGTCCGAAGTTCGGATGCGGCGTCACGGACTATGTACGTAAACCGACCGAACCATCATGCGACCACAATAATGCGCCACCATTTGATAGACCTGTGTATATATGATGGACAAACCAGAGTAATAATTCCTTGGGAAAAATTAACCCAAACAAGCAAAAAGAAATACTAGGATTAATAGCACCTGGTTTATTTGTTGTAGCAATCCGAAGGAAGGTGATTCCCGAAATTGGGAGTCGATCCGCGCACCCATTGCCTGGTCGGCTAGTGACGGCGAAGTATCCGGAGTAGGTTGATGAAGAGATGGCGAAGCCCCTGGTCCAGCCGAGATGTCGAAGTAGGTCGGCGTGATGGACACCAGCTTGAAGAAGCAATAGTGCGGCCCTGCCGATGCAGGTCGTGATGTGGTCGATGTCGGCTTGATGAAGCGACCGTGCGGCGATGCCGGTATGCCCGCTCCGTGTAATCTGTGGGGCGGCGATGTTGGTGATGATTTATCCTTCGCGATGCCGGACTCTTGTTCGGCTTGCCGAGATGATGATCCGAAGAAGTTGAGCTCGGCTCAACAATGTGACGACGTGTCTAGCGCAGGTCGGCAACCGTGGAGCAATATGGCCGGACTGGTTTGACACCAGCATGATCATGTTCAAAAGATCTTAAAGTTAATGGGATGTGTTCGGAAACAAAACACAATACCCCATACAAAACTTCCTTCAAAAAGGATGTCCGAAATCCCGTTCATAAAAAAGACGAACTCGGCTCGGATTCGTTTTCGCGCAGAAAACATATCCGAAAAGTGATGCACTAATCGGAAGGTTCCCGGAGTTTGGACGGTCGGATCGAGCTGAAATTTTGAGGGATGGTAGATATAGGAATTCCGCAGCCGATCAAAGGTTGGATCTTCCAAAGGAAGTCCGAGCTAGAAGCTGGACACCACGCCCTAAACTCGTCCGGATTCTCGTCCAGATTCAATGCGGCTCCGGTATATCGGAGATTGCCAGAGATTCCTCCATCGGAACTCGACGAAATTTTCCAGGGTTGTTATAGACTCAATTCCGCACAATTCCAGCGAAGCAATCGTCAAACCGACGCTCGAGGAGGCGCTGACGGCGGCTTCAAGTTCGCTGTCCAGAAAAACAGCACGGTCGCCCGGGGGCAATGTTGACATTGAGCCCCCGGGCTCTCTGGATGATTCCTCCATGATCTTGATAGAGATCGGAGTTGATGTTGATGAAGGCCCTCATCCGAACATGACGATCGGAGATAGGGCGCAGTCCTTGGTGGAACCAAGGTGACCAATGAGCTGGTGACGAATATGCCAAGTCGCAGCTTGATCTGCATGGCGAGCCATCGACCTTTTGCGGACACACGAGGAACTCTCAATGAAAGCACCAATGTCGGTGTCAAACCGCGGATCTCGGTAGGGGGTCCCGAATTGTGCGTCTAGGCGGATGGTAACAGGAGACAAGGGACACGATGTTTTACCTGTGTTCGGGCCCTCTTGATGGAGGTAAAACCCTACGTCCTGCTTGATTGATATTGATGATATGGGTTACAAGAGTGGATCTACCACGAGATCAAAGAGGCTAAACCCTAGAAGCTAGCCTATGGTATGATTGTTGTATATTGTATATCTGTCGACTAGCCTGGCCCTGGTTTATATAATGCACCAGAGGCCTAGGATAACAAGAGTCCTAGCCGAATACGCCGGTGGGGGAGGAGTCCTTGTCTTGATCGCCAAGTCTTGTGGAATCTTCCTTGTATACGGCAACTGTCCGGACTAGCCCATGAGTATGCGGCCCCGGGGGTCCTCGGCCCAATCTAACTGATCGGGGGACGACGTGGTGAGTACCCCCTAGTCCAGACACCGTCGAGAGCCCGTGAACCGGTCTTCAAGTTAGGGACGCTCCTCGATTCTTCCGAACTGTTCTTCGTCTTCGGTTGCCGTTCTTGAAAACTGGTTCAACAAATCTTCTCATCTTCGATCTTGAGGATCGCCGAAATGCATTCGACGAGTTCACACGTCGGGTATCCGAGGAGCCCCTTTAAGTTTACGGCCTTTATCAATGCCTTGTTATTTTTATGCCACACCTCGGGTTTGAAGTTATTCCCGGGAGGCGGTGTCCTCTTCGCGTCCGAGCTCTAACACTGGACTGCATTCGAGGTATCTTTGCAGCCGAGCACCAACGCCGACTGCTTCCCAGCTCTATCGCCGGACTATGTATCCGAGCTCCAACGCCGGACTATGTATCCGAGCTCCAACGCCGGACTGTATCCGAGGTGTCGTAAATCACCTTGGTTCAAAGAAGTTTGAAGGAGTTTAGCCGAGCTTAATGCCGGAAATGCCCTCTATGGGGCCAACCACTAGCGTCCGAGCTTTATGCCGGACTGCTTCCGAGGTGGTGCACCACCCCAAATGTGGGCCAATTTTTGTCAATATTTTTGATTGGTATGGATATTCTGCGAAACCAAAAACATGCAACAAACATGAACTGGCACTGGGCACTGTGTCAATATGTTAGTCCCAAAAATAGTATAAAAAGTTGCCAAAAGTATATGAAAGTTGTAGAATATTGGCATGGAACAATCAAAAATTATAGATAAGACGGAGACGTATTAGCCGTTAAGCCGACGATGACTTCTCAGGTCATCGAAAACCGCCTCCGTGTTGACTCCGAATACTCCAAACGGATGGATACGGCGGAGTTCTCGTCTTTAAACAAACTCCTGGATCGCATCGCCGCCATGGGGGTCGCTACAGACTATGATCAGATTGCGCTTAAACCTGATCAGAGAGAAATCAAATCTCCGCCAATCACCCATTGATAACCCACATGTATAGGGGATCAATTGTAGCCTCTTTTGATAAGTAAGAGTGTCGAACCCAACGAGGAGCTAAATGTAGAACAAATATTCCTCAAGTTCTATCGACCACCGATACAACTCTCACGACGCTTGACGCTCGCTTTACCTAGAACAAGTATGAAACTAGAAGTACTTTGTAGGTTTTGTTGGATAGGTTTGCAAGATAATAAAGAGTGCGTAAATAAAAAGTAGGGGCTGTTTAAGTAAAGAAGCAATAAAGTAAATATAGCGAGTATGGAAAAGTGGTGGTAGGAGTTGCGAAATTGTCCCTAAGCAATTGACTACTTTACTAGATCGGTAGCAAGTTTCATGTGGGAGAGGTCACTTCTAGCATGGCATCCCTTACTTGGAATTCTATGCACTTATGATTGGAACTATTAGCAAGCATCCACAACTACTAACGTTCATTAAGGTAAAACCCAACCATAGCATTAAGATATATTGGTCCCCCTTCAGTCCCGTATGCATCAATTTCTATGCTAGGATGAAGCTTATGTCACCCTTGCCCTCCAATACATAGTCCTATCAACATACAACTAACCCTATGGTGTGATCCATGCGCGCGCTCATATGATGGGCACCAAAGGACAGCAACATAACCACAAGCAAATTAAATCAATAGCAATTCATCAACCACCGATAGGACAACGAAAATCTACTCAGACATCATAGGATGGCAGATCACAAAGTATTCAAATCATGCACAACCCCGATGACAAGCCTGTCGGGGAAGCTGATCGTGGCCCGCGAATACCTATGGGACCCGGGTCCCTTGTGGTTCAGAGGGGGCGGAGATTGCACAAAGAGCGGATCGAAGCGATGCACACGAGCAGATTTACCCAGCTTCGGAGCTCTCCGGAGAGATAATACTCCTACTGCTGCTTTGTGGATTATATTGTGTTCTTGCTAGGGAGCAATGGGAGCTACAAAACCTAGCCCGAGTGTGGTCTCGATGAGTCGAATGAACTAAGCCGAGCTGAACCGAACTGAACCCTTTCTCACGCTGCACTTGGGCCTCCTTTTATAGACACAAGGGGTCACCACATGTGGCAAGTAGACAAGGGTAAGATAGTAAAAACAGAGGTTGGTACACCGCTTTATAAAGGTACAATGATCTATACCTAACTCGACGGCAAGGGACAAGAGTCATAAATGCCCGCCTCGATCGCTCGAACAAAGGTAACAGGACCGCCCAAGCGCCTCCGCTTGCCACGATGGTAGCTTGTCAGCGCCGCTCATCGCTGCTCCCTGCTGGCTGCACAGCCCGTCGACACGCGTGCTTGCGAAAGCCCCATGGCGACACGTTGGCGGATGAGCTGGAGCGGAGATGAAGAGAGGTCACTTGCCGCGGCAAGGTTCTTGTCACGCTCGGGAGCTTATCGCTCACCAAGACTTCCCGGCAAGCTCCTCCTGCCGGGGTCTTGTTTCCTTTGTGCCCTGAGTGGCCTTTCCGGCAAGCTCCTCTTGTCGGGGTCTTGATTACTTTTTTCTTGAGCGGCTCCAAAGGAGCCGCTGAGGATCTTGGCGGTCACCAGGCCAGTCCTACCGCGGGGTGCTGCGACTGTCCGTGCACGAGTTCGGGATACTAGGGTACCCCTACTCTAGTACACCGACAGGAGCCCCCGGGCCTGGGCCACACACGGCGCCGAGCTCTGTTGGGCCAGGCCCAAAACAGTGCACGGGCACGCGCGGTCTGGATTACGCCATTACTCACCCTGGACCCACCATGCCTCCCACGAACGTCACGTACCGGACGTGGCGTCGTGGGGGAGATCGTGGGGCTTTCTTTAATGGGAAAATCGAACGCCTGCCCCTCTCCCTTTATAAGCAGGGGAACAGGGCAGGGCGCCCACTTGCCCTTGCCGTCACATCGAAACCCCCGCCGCTTCCCCCTTTCTTCTCAAGCCCAAAGAGAGCGACGCCCGCCTCCATTGCCACCGGTGCCACTAACGCCGTCGACCTCCTCCACCACCTCTCCCCATGGCTCAAGGCCGACAAGGGAAAGGCGTGAATCGGCCGAGGCGCAGCGCTCTCATGGCCATGGAAGGAGCGGGCCCTCTTGATCCCCTCGCTGACAGAAGGAGCTGCGGAGCTGTATTATCTTTTCTGGTCGACAGAGACCGGGCGCACTCCAAGACAAGAGTCATCTCCGCCGCCACATCCGAGAAAGTTTCCATCGGGTACCCTTTCTTCGCTTTTTTCCATCATGGGCACCGCCCGCCTTTTCTAAATTCTTTATGATGTCATGAACACCTATGGCCTCCGCCTCCTTGATTTCACCCCAACGCCGCCCTCACTTTGGCTGTTTCGCACACCTCTGCGAGAACTTTGTCGGGTCCACCAAATGTAGCACTCTTCCGCCATTACTTCATGCCCAGCGAGAGAGAGGAGAGCCGCTGTCGGAGGGATTGCATGGATCTCTAGGATCGGCAAGAAAGAAGCATATCTTGACGGAGAGCTGCGTAGCAAGTGGGAGGAGTGGAGAGCTGACTGGTGTTGGATCTTAGAAGAGGAGCCACAGCCTTTCACCGCCTCGCCTAAACTCCCATAGTGCGCGGGCAATGATTGGAGCAACTTGGCGCGGAGGACGACAAGTTGAAGATTGCCGTGACTAGGATTTTATGCCTCCGCAAGCGGGGCTTACCGAGGAGCTCTTGGCGCGGATTTCCTTCGCCGCCAGATTATGCCTTTGCAGAGAGGAGGAGGCCTGCTTGGGAATTCCAAAACGCGGCGGACATCATGAGGCTGCGCCCGGGTTTGAACTGGAACTTCACTATCTTGGAGTTGGACGGCATGCTGCGGGAGCTGTTCAAGCCTGATGCGGATCAACCCGAGTGGTGCATGTTGCCGAGGGGAGTCGTGCCCTTGTGCAACAACTCGCCGCTTGACAAAGATCCGCGCGATGATGCGTTGCCAGCGATTCCCATGGAATCGCTCCAACTTGGCAGAGCCCGCCGACGACGTCGTGCAGCAGTTCTTCGACAACTTGGCGGAAGTGCCGATCCGCACCGACGAGCAGAGACGGCTCACCCGTGACACCACCGATCAGGAGATGGCGCGCATCGCCACAAGGTTGGAGGAGGCGTCAGAAGCTGCCGCCGCCGGCGTGTTTGGGTTTACCGTCGAGAAGGACGCCTACACCCTCGGCGAGCTGCAAGGTCGCTTCGCTGAGAAGATCAAGGAGATTGATGCCGCCAAGGACTCCAAGGCGGATCTGGAGCTGAAACTGACCACCTTGATGGAGACGTTGGAAGGCGCCAAGGAGCGGGAAGCGGGCCTGCTGGAGAAGATCAAGGCCAATGAGGAGCTGCTGTCGAATGCTGTGACCGCCCAGAATAATCTCAGAGATAGCATAATGCACTGGACGGAAGGTCTCGTGGACACCGCCGCTGGCATCCATAACGAGCTGATGGAGCTGGGGATGGTGGATCTTGGGTACTCCACCGATGAGAACCTCCAACCCGGCGTCAAACTCAGCATGTTCTTCAAGGGCGTGCTGACGGGTCTCCAGCGGCTCCGGGAGGAGATCCCAAAGCAACTGGTGGAGGAGTCGCGCCAAGTTTGCGCCGGGGCTCTCCAGAAGGTGTTGATGAAAGTGGCCTTCCGCAACCCGGGCGTCAATTTCACCAAAGTCCTCAAGTCCCTGCCTTCATCTGCTGATGTTGAAGTGCTCAAGGCCCTTATCGCACCCATTGTGGACAGGGTGAGCGGAGTCAAGAGGCTCGATGGTGACTGCGTGGACTAGGCCGCCAAGCTTATCTTTCTCTTGTCGCTGTAGATCATGTTTAGGCGAAAAATCTATTAGATCCGCGACAAGTCATTATGTAATATACAGTATCTTAGGCAATCGAATGCAATGTTATTTCCTTTACTCGATTTCTTCCCTTGTATGTTTATGCCCTACGCTTTTAGGGGACTTGTCGGTGCAAACACCTTTGCATGGCGCCGAGTCTTGAACATCGCAGCCTCGCTTTGGCGATGCTGCCTCCGACAAGCAACCTTGTCGCAACTAGTTGCAGCACACTTAAGTTGTTGAGCGGACTCGAAAACAAAGTAAGGGCAAGCTAGTCGCGAGTCGGTTCCTCCGCCGCACAGCTTTTCCATACAAAGTACTATCGCTCGAGGAAGATAACTTAAAAATTTAAAACTGATTGTTTAAACTTAGCAACTTAGCTTCTCTCGTTGTCCATTTCCGGCAAGACGACAGTTCCTCGAGCGACGCCATGCCCACACCATTATCTTCTCCTTCCCTCCCGGTTAACTTGTGGTGGATGAACCTCTTCTTGTTTGAGAAGAAAGAAGAAAAATAAAGTTATGGAGCCTAGTGGCTCGTTATCGCCATCGGGTGTGGATGCTGCAAAAAATGTTAGATAACACATGCATATAAGATTATGAAAGCATGTATCGACAAGTTGTGCGCAACACATAGGATTTATCGATGCACGGGTCTGCGCCCGGCTTTGTACAGAAGGATTACATGCAACAGCGGCAAGACTTGTACAAAGGGTGGTTGCGAGAACGGTTCCGAACCGCGCTTTATGGGTAAAACTTATAAGATGCTCTATATTCCGTGGAATTGCTCACCGGAGCGCCATCTTCGGTCTCAAGGCGGACAGCGCCGGGCCTAGTGACTCGTTTCACCCGATAAGGGCCTTCCCACTTCGGTGTCAACTTGTTGGAATTCTTGGCGGACTGAACGCGCCGAAGAACAAGGTCGCCTTCCTCGAAGCTTCTGGCATTGACTTTGCGGCTATGGCAGCGACGCAAAGCTTGCTGGTAACGAGCAGCTCGTACAGCAGCCTGAAGACGATCCTCCTCGAGGAGCAGCGCGTCATCTTGTCGCAGCTGCTCTTGCTCAAGCTCATCATAAGCGAGCACTCGAGGTGACCCGTATACGAGTTCCGTGGGGAGAACTGCCTCTGCTCCATAGACTAGAGCAAAAGGTGTCTGGCCAGTGGCTCGATTTGGCGTCGTCCTGATCGACCAAAGAACCACCGGCAGCTCCTCGATCCAGTTTCTTCCGCACTTGCGCAGCTGTCGAAAGTTCTGGTCTTGAGTCCCCGCAGCACTTCAGCGTTTGCTCTCTCTGCTTGACCGTTGCTTCTCGAGTGAGCAACAGAAGCAAAGCAGGCTTTGGCGCCAAGATCTTGGACGTATTGCATGAAGGTGCGACTCGTGAATTGTGTGTCGTTGTCGGTGATGATCCTGTTAGGAATCCGAAACGGCAAACAATTGACCAAGAACTTGATCGATGATTGTGTTGTCACCTTCCTCATCGGTTCCACTTCCGCCACTTTGTGAACTTGTCGATTCGCGGCGTACAAGTACTCAAAGCCCCGACAGCTTCGGGGAAGGGGCCGAGGATGTCGAGCCCCTGCACGAAAAGGGCCAGGATAAAGGGATCGCCTTGAGAGCTTGAGCTGGTTGGTGTATCTGTTTGGAATGGAACTGCACGCTTCACACTTGGTTACTTGTGCGCTTGCATCTGGAGGGCTTCGCCGAAGAAACCTTGCCGGAAAGCTTTGCGGCAAGTGCTCTTGCGCCAATGTGGTGACCACATATGCCTCCATGTATCTCTCGCCAATAGCTTCGTCCATCTTCCCGCAAATACACTTCAATTTCACTCCTGAGTCTTCTTAGATAGGATGTTGTCAACAAACTGATACATACTTGACTGCCGGGCTGCTTTTTCCGCTTCTTCTTGCTCTTCGGGAAGTTCTCCTGTCTGAATGAAATGGACGATTTGCTGCGCCCATGCTGGAGCCTGTGGCTCGACAACAAGGACTAAAGGCTCATCTACCACTGCAGGAACGTTAGCTTCCACGGCGAGAACCTGTGGTTCCGCCGGAGCTTGATGATCCCCGGCAAGCTTGCCGGAGCAAAGCTTGTCGGGAGCGTCTGCTTCAACGGAACAAACCGCAGGGTTTGCCGGAGCAGACTGCTCCTCAGTGATATTTGCATTGATTTTAGGGACCTTCTTGGCGGCGGCTCCAGGGAGCTCTGCCGGAAAGTAGTCGCTGGAAAACAATTTTCTCTTCTTGCTCTGTCCTATTGATGGTGTTACGGTTGGCTGAGTCAGCTTGAGCACAAAAATTCCTGGTTCCACAGGTAACTTAAGTGCGGCACATTTGGAGAGTCCATCAGCTATATCATTCTGAGCTCTTGGAACATGTTCCATTTGCAGGCCTTCAAAGTGCTCTTCCAGCTTCCTCACTTCATCGACGTAGGCTTCCATCAACGGACTCTGATAATCTTTATTTACTTGGCGGACGACAAGTTGCGAGTCCCCGACAATGAGCTTCTTGATCCCAAGGTCTACCGCAATCTCGAGACCGCAAGCAAACCTTCATACTCTGCAGTATTGTTTGTTGCTTGTTCCTTGGGAAAGTGCATCCGGACTATGTACTTGAGGTGCTCTCCGGTGGGTGCGATAAGCAACACGCCGCACCGGCGCGCTTGGAGCGAGAAGGCACCATCAAAGTACATCAGCCACTCTTTGTTTGCCTCCTTGACGGGATGCTCGTCTCTGAATTTCTTCATCTTATGCTACGCCCACTCTGCTATGAATTCTGCCAATGCTCGCTTTGGATAGTTGAAGTGCTTTCAAACTTGAGACCAAAGCTTGACAGTTCCAAAGGCCCACTCGACAATTCTGCCTGCTTGCTTACGGCTTTTGCAAAATCCTCTTCAGCGGAAAGCGAGTGACAACTGTTATCTCGTGTGCTTGGAAGTAATGGCGCAGCTTTCGAGGCCATGAGGAGGCCGAAAAGCAACTTCGCACACCGAATACCTTGACCTAGCCCCGTAAAGGGAATCGACAAAGTAGATCGGGCGCTGCACCATCCTTTTTTGTATCTTGTCGCAACCTCATGCTGATCTGTCCTTGTCGGGACCAGAGCTTGACGGCGAAGCCCCTCGCTTGTCGCTGGATGCACCTGCCTCGGTTGCCGGCTCATCATCCGCCTCCCTCTCCGCTACTAACGCAGCACTAACCACTTGATTGGTCGCTGCTATATACAGCAGCAACTTCTCTTGTGGTCTAGGTGCGACAAGTATTGGAGTGGAGGACAGGTATCTATTCAAATCCTGCAGCGCAGCCTCCGCTTCGAGTCCATTTCATTGACCTGCCTTTTCAAAATCTTGAAAATGGCGGGCGCTCACCTGACTTAGAGATAAACCTGCCGAGAGCAGCCACGCAACCGCAAGCCTTCTTACATCCTTGACGCTTTGGTGCTTCAATCTGCTCGATGGCCTTGATCTTGTCGGGATTGGCTTCATTCCCGCACGAGACACAAAGAACCCGAGAAACTTGCGGAAGGGACTCCAAACACGCACTTCTCGGGTTGAGCTTGAGGTTGATCTTGCGCAGATTTGCAAATGTCTCATCCAAATCCTGAATCGAGTTGCTTTGTCCTTGCTCTTGACCACTATGTCATCCATGTAGGCTTCTACATTTCGTGTAATTGTGGCTCAAAGGCAACATGGACTACTCTTGCAAAGGTTGAACCAGCATTCTTTAAACCGAAAGGCATCCGTATGAAGCAGTACGTGCCACATGGTGTAATGAATGCGGTTTTCTCTTCATCCTCTTCTGCCATGAAGATCTGATGATATCCTGAATATGCATCAAGAAATGAAAGCATATCACATCCAGCCGTGGAGTCAACAATCTGGTCAATACGTGGCAAGGGAAATGGGTCTTTGGGACAAGCTTTATTAACATGTGTAAAGTCAATACAAAGTCTCCATTTCCCATTTGCCTTGCGTACAACTACCGGATTGGCCAACCACGTGGGATGGAGTACTCCTCTGACAAGGCCTGCTGCTTCCAACTTCTTGATTTCTTCCGCTATGAATTCTTGGCGCTCCACTGCCTGTTTCCTAACTTTTTGCTTGACGGGCCGCGCGTGAGGACAGACAGCTAGGTGGTGCTCAATTACTCTCCTGGGAACACCGGGGATATCAGATGGTTGCCATGCAAACTCATCGACATTCTCCCGCAGGAAAGCAACGAGCTCGCCTTCCTATTTAGGGTCAAGCGTGGCACTGATGGTGAAGGTACCACCAGTGCCGTCCTCCTTAGCGGGCACCTTCTTGGTCTTCGGTGGAGCCGCCATCTTCTTCTTGCACTTGCCGGTGGAGCTCGATGGTGCGTCCTCGACGGTAGCGCAGCACTCCGAAGAGGTGCGCTTGCCGGAGTGGGCATCAGAGCTCTTGCCGGACTTGGTGGTCTTCTTCCCCCCGGGAGCTTCAACGGTAAGTGATTTCCTATCTGTCGCAGCTGCTGCATCCCGGTAAATCTTGTCGGCGCAGATAAGCGCATTCTTCTTGTCGCCATGGACAGAAATGACGCTTATCGGGCCGGGCATCTTGAGTAAGTTGTAAGCATAATGAGAGGCGGCCATGAACTTGGCGAGTGCTGGACGGCCAAGTATGCCATTGTAGGGCAATGGGAAATCGGCAACGTTAAACGTGACCCTCTCAGTTCTGAAGTTGAGCTCGCTGCCAAATGTTACCGGCAACGTGATCTTCCCTTTGGGCTTGCTCCTTCCTGGGTTGATTCCTTGGAAAGTACCAGTCTCTTCGAGCTCGCTGTCAGGGATTTGAAGCTTCTGGAGCACTGCAGAGGAGATCAGGTTTAGGCCGGCCCCGCCGTCAACCAACATCTTTGTGACCTTGAGGTTGCGGATAGTTGGTGACAGCGACATCGGCAAGCACCCGACCGCAGTGATGCGATCAGGGTGATCCTCAATGTCAAAGATGATGGGCGTGCTGGACCACTTCAGAGGCCTGCGTGATTCCATGGATGGTTCTGCTGCATTAACCTCACGCATCCATTGCTTGAGTTGGCGGTGCGAGTATCAGAGAAGCACCACCGCCAACGCAAAGGATCTCTGTTGCCTTCTCAAACTCTTGCTCGTCGCCTTCATCGCCTTCCATGTCTTCATCATCTTCATCTTCGCTTTCTTCCTTGTCGCGGCCGCTGGGAGGTCGATCTCCTTGCCGCTGCTTGGCCTTGCCAAAGGCGTCCTCCCCGACCGGTCTCTTCTTACTAGATGCACCTGCACCTTCTCGGCCTTCTCCTTGTCTCGCCGCTCGATTCGCGCTTCTCGGCTCAACAAGCTGCTCGACTTTCTTGCAGCTCTGAGATCGTGGCCCTTGGTGCGGTGGATCTTACAAGATCGCTTGTTGGAGCTGTCAGCTTGTCGGCGGCGCCACAGCTTGGCGGTCGGCGTCGCGGCAACCTCCTTGCCGAGCCGCTAGCATTAGCCTTGCCGGGCGCCACCTCCGCTGCCGGACTGCTCGACAACTAGTACTTCTTGGTTTTTCTTCTTTATGTTGTTTCACCGCCCTTCCTTGCCGGGCGGTCTCCTCACTGCCGACTCTGCTCCCACATTCTCTCCTCGAGTCTTCTTCCTTCTTTAGCTGCACACACTTGTTGGCCAGGCGTGAGAGCTCACGACGTCTTTCACTTTGCACATCGCCATCTCCTCCTCATCCTGCGGTTTCGCACATCTGATGAAATGCACTGATCACCGCGACAGGGTGGACATCTGGGATGTTGTAATGCACCCGGTTGAATCTCTGGATGAATTTGCGCAGGGACTCTCCTTCCTTCTGGGCGAGCAGGTGAAGGTCACTCTCTTGGCCATGAGGCTTGTGGCCGCCTGTGAAGGCGCCGACAAACTGGTGGCACAAATCCGCCCAAGAAGAAATAGAGCCGTCCGGCAAGTGCATGAGCCAAGACCTGACGTTTGGCTTGAGTACCAGAGGGAAATAGTTGGCGAGGATTTTGTCGTCTCGTCCCCCCGCAGCTTGTACCGCGATGGTGTAGATGCTGAGGAACTCCGATGGGTGTGTCCTGCCATCATACTTCTCCGGCACATCTGGCTTGAAGTTTTTCTTGTCGGGCCACTGGACTTGCCGCAGCTCATGAGTAAATGCAGGGCAACCTACCGCGTACGGCAAGTCGCCTGGTTCCCCTGGCACATGCATATCGACAGTGGGCTCGGCGTGCTGGTCGGATTGACGCCGCGCTTCTCTTCGGCGCTCGATACGGGTTCGAGCGTCTTCTTCTTGCCGTTCTCGAAGAACTTGGCGCTGGTCGCGACGAGTTCGCGGATCCGACGACGCTGTGGAGTCGCTGTCGAGGTGGATCCGGCGAGTCGGCGATCTTGGCCTTCGGGAAGGGGAGTGTACGGTGGCTGTACCCCCGCAAGTCTCGTCGCCATCAGCTCGTGCCTTGTCGCCTTGCCGCGGCTGCGGGCGCTTTGGTTGTCAGCGGGATGTCGCCGTTAAGCGGCCGATGAGACTCTGAATTGTGGCCCTCCATTCGCCGACCTTGTCGGCCGTTGAGGGTAGTCTAGAAGTAGCTGAGCTCTTGCCAAGGCTTCGCTGGTGTGGGTGGGTGGCAATGGCGTGCGAAGCGAGGAACGGATGTGCTCGGACTCTCGACCAAGTTAGAGGAGCAGCATCTCGCCTAAGCGACCGTACTCGCTTGCATCGCATGCCGGTGTGCATGCGGTCTCGAGGGCCTCTGGATCCCCCAGCTTGGCCTTGATCCAACAAGCGTATGGTGCCGCGAGCATCATGACGCTGTCGGTCCCGCGCTTCCTGAGAAGGACGCGGTGCGGATTCGGACGCCGACGCCTGCGCTGCCTTGTCCTTGGACCTGGCGGCGTTGTGGGCTCTCTCGACGACGCCCGTTCCTCCGCCAGCGTTTTCCCCACCACCTGTCAGCTCCGGTGGTGGTGGGTTCGACGCGGACGGCTCTGCTGCTGCCGAAGACTTCTTCTTCGGCGCCATGTTGATGAAGATGATGACGAAGTTGCTCGTGTGACCGCTGGATCAGGTTCACACAGCCTCGACGCCCCCTACCTGGCGCGCCAAAGATGTCGGGGAAGCTGATCGTGGCCCGCGAACACCTATGGGACCCGGGTCCCTTGTGGTTCGGAGGGGGGCGGAGATTGCACAAAGAGTGGATCGAAGCGATGCACATGAGCAGATTTACCCAGCTTCGGAGCTCTCCGGAGAGATAATACTCCTACTGCTGCTTTGTGGATTATATTGTGTTCTTGCTAGGGAGCAATGGGAGCTACAAAACCTAGCCTGAGTGTGGTCTCGTATGAGTCGAATGAACTAAGCCGGAGCTGAACCAAACTGAACCCTTTCTACGTTGCACTTGGGCCTCCTTTTATAGACACAAGGGGTCACCACATGTGGCAAGTAGACAAGGGTAAGATAGTAAAAACAGAGGTTGGTACACCGCTTTGTACAGTGTACAGTGATCTATACCTAACTCGACGGCAAGGGACAAGAGTCATAAATGCCCGCCTCGATCGCTCGAACAGGTAATGTGGACCGCCCAAAGGCGCCTCCGCTTGCCACGATGGTAGCTTGTCGGCCCGCTCATCGCTGCTCCTCGGCTGGCTGCACAGCCCGTCGACACGCGTGCTTGGGAAAGCCCCATGGCGACATCGCTGGCGGATGAGCTGGAGCGGAGATGAAGAGAGGTCACTTGTCACAGGCGAGCACCTTGCCGCTGCAAGGTTCTTGTCGCCTTCGGGAGATTATCGCCACCAAGCCTTCCCGCAAGCTCCTCCCCGCCGGGTCTTGTTTCCTTTGTGCCCGAGTGGCCTTTCCGCAAGCTCCTCTTGCCGGGTCTTGATTACTTTGTTCTTGAGCGGCTCCAAAGGAGCCACTGAGATCTTAGCGGTCACCAGGCCAGTCCTACCAAGAGTCTGTTGCGATCGTCCGTGCACGAAGTTCGGGATACTAGGGTACCCCTACTCTAGTACACCGACAAAGCCAAGCAATTGTTTCATACTTTTGACGTTCTCAAACCTTTTCAACTTTCACGCAATACATGAGCGTGAGCCATGGATATAGCACTATAGGTGGAATAGAATATGATGGTGGAGGTTGTGTGGAGAAAACAAAAAAGGAAGAAAGTCCCACGCCAACGCGGTTAATCAATGGGCTCTGGAGATGCCCATCAATTGATGTCAATGTGAGGATTAGGGATTTCCATACAACAGATGCACTAGAGCTATAAGTGTATGAAAGCTCAAATTAAAACTAAGTGGGTGTGCATCCAACTTGCTTGCTCATGAAGACCTCGGGCATTTGAGGAAGCCCATCATCGGAATATACAAGCCAAGTTCTATAATGAAAATTCCCACTACTATATGAAATTGATAACTCAAGAGACTCGCTATATGAAGAACATGGTGATACTCTGAAGCACAAGTGTGGTAAAAGGATAGTAATATTGCCCCTTCTCTCTTTTTATCTCATTTTTATATTTTTATTTTTTTATTTTTTTGGTGGGCTTCTTTGGCCTCTTTTTTTTATTTGGGCTTCTTTGGCCTATTTTATTTTTTGTAAAGTCCGGAGTCTCAACCCGACTTGTGGGGGAATCATAGTCTCCATCATCCTTTCCTCACTAGGGCAATGCTCTAATAATGATGGTCATCACACTTTTATTTACTCACAACTCAATATTACAACTCGATGTCTAGAACAAAGATATGACTCTATATTAATGCCTCCGGCGGTGTACCGGGATGTGCAATGATCTAGCATAGAAAAGATATATCAAAAAACGGACAAGCCATGAAAACATCATGCTAGCTATCTTACGATCATGCAAAGCAATATGACAATGATTCTCAAGTCATGTATATGATGATGATGGAAGTTGCATGGAAATATATCTCGGAATGGCTATGGAAATGCCATAATAGGTAGGTATGGTGGCTGTTTTGAGGAAGATATAAGGAGGCTTATGTGTGACAGAACGTATCTTATCATGGGGTTTGGATGCACCGGTGAAGTTTGCACCAACTCTCGAGGTGAGAAAGGGCAATCCACGGTACCGAAGAGGCTAGCAATGATGGAAGGGTGAGAGTGCGTATAATCCATGGACACAACATTAGTCATAAAGAACTCACATACTTATTGTAAGAATCTATTAGTCATCGAAACAAAGTACTACGCATATGCTCCTAGGCGGATAGATTGGTAGGGAACACCATCGCTCGTCCCCAACCGCCACTCACAAGGCAGACAATCAATAAATAAATCATGCTCCGACTTCATCACATAACGGTTCACCTTACGTACATGCTACAGGAATTACAAACTTCAACACAAGTATTTCTACAATCCAGAACTACCCACTAGCATGACCCTAATATCACCATCTTTATATCGCAAAACTATTGCAAGTAATCAAACATATCATATTTAGTGATCTACAAGTTTATGTAGGATTTTATGACTAACCATGTGAATGACAAGTTCCTGTCATCTCTCTAAATAGATATAAGTGAAGCAAGAGAGTTTAATTCTTTCTACAAAAGATATGACCACACTCTAACAAATATAAGTGAAGCAAAAGAGCATTCTACAAATGGCGGTTTTCTATGTGACGAGAAACAGGCAATCCAAACTTCAAATGATATAAGTCAAGCACATGAAGCATTCTATAAAGCCATACTCAAAAGATATAAGGGAAGTGCAAAGAGAATTCTATAAATCAACCATGGACTATCTCATACCAGCATGGTGCATAAAAGAAAAGTGAAAAGTAAATGCAAAAGACGCTCCAAGATTGCACATATCGCATCAACGAAACGAATCCGAAAACATACCGATACTTGTTGAAGAAAGATGGGATGCCTTCTGGGGCATCCCCAAGCATAGACGCTTGAGTCTCCTTGAATATTTACTTGGGGTGCCTTGGGCATCCCCAAGCTTTCGCTCTTGCCTCTCCTACTTCTCCTCACATCGATACATCCTCGATCTTCGAACACTTCATCCACACAAAACTCAACAGAAAGCTCGGTAAGATCCGTTAGTATAATAAAGCAAATCACTACTCTAAGTACTGTCGCAAACCAATCCATATTTTGTTTTTGAATTGTAGCTACAGTAATATAACTTTTCCATGGCTTAATCCACTGATAGAAATTTATAGTTTCATAAAAACAAGCAAACTATGCATCAAAAACAGAATCTGTCTTAAATAGGACAGTTTGTAGTAATCTGAACATTCACCATACTTCTGGTACCTCAAAAATTGTGCCAAAATTAGGAAAAATAAAAAGTTTGTATATAAATACAGTGCAAAAGGTTTCCGACCCGTTTGACGTTCCAGTAAAAAATGTAAAATCGCGCACTACAGCCAAAGTTTATGTTCTGCACCGCACAAACCAACAAGCAAAGTAAACATCCTAAAGGCAAGTCTTGGCACATTATTTTTATAATACAATGGAATTGTACAAGGGGATAATTACTTTTGTTGAGAAGTTTATGTAATCAAGATTCACAAAGTTTCCGTGAGCATGAACAAAGTTCAAGGACCTCCCCCACTTCAACAATGCTTGTCTCTCTCACTTTCACTTTCCTTTTTGAAAAATTTTTGGGTTCCCCTCTTTATTTTTGTTTTGTTTTTTAAACTATATAAAAGCACACAACAGAAATAGATGACTCTCTAAAACTTCCGGGTTGTCTCCCTGGCAGCGCTTTCTTTAAAGCCATTAAGCTAGGCAAATAGTGCTCAAGTAATGGATCCACCCGGATCCCAAGGTATATCAAAGCCAATTTTAATTAACAATGATTTGTGATTTAGTAGTGAGCACAAAGCAACATATATCATGCAACAACGAAGTCTAACTCTCTTCCTATGCATCGGCATGTCATAAAATAACAATTCACGCACACAAAGTAAAGGCCAATGCATAGTATAAACAGTTTCTTGCAATTTTATCATATTGGAAACATAGAGAGGTGGAGATATAGTTCCTCCCTCATAATAATTGCAAGTAGGAGCAGCAAGAACATGCATATTATATTCATCAAAATCATCATGTACAACAGTAAAAGGCAACCCATCAATATAATCCTTAATAAGGGCAAACTTCTCCGATATAGTGTAGTCGGGAGAATTCAAAAAGATAATAGGACAATCATACGTGGGTGCAATAGCAACAATTCCATGTTTAACATAAGGAACTATAGAAAGTTCATCTCCATAAGTATAATTCATATTGGCATCTTGGCCACAAGCACAACAAGCATCATCAAAAAGAGATATTTCAAAAGAATCAACGGGATAATAACAATCATCATAGCATTCATCCTTTGGTAAGCACAAAGGGAAATTAAACAATGTATGAGTTGAAGAGTTACTCTCATTAGAAGGTGGGCACGGGTGATCAATCCGCTCTTCCTCCTTTTGTTCTTCGCTTTCCTCCTCATCTTTTTCATCCAATGATTTCACAACGTCATTAATTTCTTCTTCCATTGACTCATGCAAAATATTAGTCTCTTCTTGGACAGCGGAGGAGTCCTAAATATATGGTTTAATATAAGGATTAGAAGCATAATTATTATAGCAATATTTAAGTATGGCCAAATTTTCAGATTTGTAGAGAGTAGTATCACACTCTTCGATAAAAGAAGCAATTTCACAAGTACCCCAAAAAGAAACAAATTCTTTCAATTTGTTGAACATCATAGTAATTATAAACACCTTTAGTGTCGGTGTCAAAACCGGCGGATCTCGGGTAGGGGGTCCCGAACTGTGCGTCTAGGATCGATGGTAACAGGAGGCAAGGGACACGATGTTTACCCAGGTTTGGGCCCTCTCGATGGAGGTAATACCCTACTTCCTGCTTGATTGATCTTGATGATATGAGTATTACAAGAGTTGATCTACCACGAGATCGTAGAGGCTAAACCCTAGAAGTTAGCCTATGGTATGATTGTTGTTGTATCCTCTATCGACTAGCCTGGCCTCGGTTTATATAATGCACCAGAGGCCTAGGATAATAAGAGTCCTAGCCGAATACGCCGGTGGGGAGGAGTCCTTATCTTGATCGCCAAGTCTTGTGGAATCTTCCTTGTATACGGCAGCTGTCTGAACTGGCCCATGAGTATACGACCATGGGGGTCCTCGGCCCAATCTAACAGATCAGGAGATGACGTAGTGAGTACCCCCTAGTCCAGGACACCATCAATAGCCCCCCTGAACCTGTCTTCAAGTTAGGGACGCTCCTCGATTCTTCCGAACTGTTCTTCATCTTCGGTCGTCGGTCTTGAAAACGGGTTCAACAAATCTTCTCATCTTTGATCTTGAGGATCGCCGAGGTGACTCCGAAGAGTTTACACGTCGGGTATCCGAGGAGCCCCTTTAAGTTTCCGGCCTTTATCAATGCCTTGTTATTTTTATGCCATACTCGGGTTTGAAGTTGTTCCCGGGAGGCAGTGTCCTCTTGCGTACGAGCTCTAATGCCGGACTGCATTCGAGGTATCTTTTGCAGCCGAGCACCAATGTCGGACTGCTTCCGAGCTCCAACGCTGAAATGTATCCGAGCTCCAGCGCCGGACTATACTCAAGATGTCATAGACCATCTTGGTTCAAAAAAGTTGAAGGTGTTTAGCCGAGCTTAATGCCGGAAATGCCCTCTATGGAGCTAGCCGCTAGAGCCCGAGCTTTATGCGGGACTGCTTCCAAGGTGGTGCACCACCCCGACCGCGGGCTGATTTTTTGTGAATATTTTTAACTGGTGCAGTTTATTCTCTGTTGATGTATATCCAGTAGCCCTCAAGGTGTGTATCAGTCTAAAACCCAAGATGCACCAGAAGGAAAACATGAAACCGCTGTTCCCAGTAGCCCCTGAGACTCAGGTCGATGCGCGAAATCGGCCTGAGGATCAACTCCTAGCTCGGCAGCATAAATAGGAATAAAAATGCATTGTAATAGTGCTCGGCGAACAGGCCCCTGAGAGAGGGTCGTGAGAAGTCGCCGTGATATATTAGCTTGGTGCCAGATAGGACCAGATGGTACTGGTTGTTGTCCGAGGACGCGCTTTCCCATAGTTTGATCAAGCCGAACACTGAGCCCTTTGAATTTTCTGCATTGAATAGGCAATGCAGTAGCCCCCGAGACACTGGTCGGGTGGCAACACCAGATCAGGGGATCGATGTGCCCCTTTAATATTTGTAAATAATGAGCACGTGGCCCAGTAGCCCCCGAGGCTTAATGTGGGCACGGGCGGCCCAATTAAGGATCAATATCCAGAGTAAAATCACAGATTATGTGTAATGATTCTATGTATCCAAGTACTTTACATCAATATTTTGACTCCATTGTGACCGTTTATCAGTTGAAAGTAGCCCATCGTCGGCTTCTACCCCTTTGTAGATACTATGCAGGGTGTTTCCGCAATAACAAAGCAACCCTTAGTCGATGTCTCGGTGCCCGAAGGCGGTTGTGTTAGCGGAAACGAGGCAATCAGATATGCGGGCTTTAAAACTTTCGCTTAGTCATAGGAGCTTTAACTGGGGAAGCTAGCTATGAGCCCCCGGTTACTGTTCGGTGAAATCCGAGCTCAAGCCGTAAACACTTCGGCCAATGTTATGAACGGCCCGTCATTTAACATAGTCATCGGATTGCTGGCCAGTTTACGCCTATTGTGACAGTTAGTTTTCGGCTTTCTCCACTAAGGTGCTTCACCATGCGAGCTGGAAGCACAATCACAGTGGTTCTCCCTTTGCACACCTAGCCGAACAAAGCGGAACATAGGAGGCAAGCACAGGAGCCGGGCAACCCAACTATTGACCAAAGACACAATTCGAAACTGATGCATATATAGCAATATCCGAGAATGTTTTGCCAAATCCTTAAAGGTGTCCGGCGTTGCACTGTGAGATTAATGCTGGAAACGCACAAATAGTTTAAAAGTGCCATAGGCTCGAAAAGCCCAAAAACTTATTCAAAAGTTTAATGTCCAAACTAGATCAAGTGTTCGGTGCCAATCCGAAAATTGGACTTTAAAAAAAAGTGCTTCTATCGTGCTTTAACATGACACATCCTATCTCAAGACTTCAAGCGGGTCAGCCTACGACTTCAACTTCCTATCCCGAAGGCGGAGTACTTCTCACAAGGCCAGTTTAGCAAACTAAAGTCTAGCGGTTTTGAGAGAGAAATTAGGCTCCTCAGCTAGTGACCACATACTTGTGTCGAAAAAAGGAATGATAAATAATAATAATAATAATAATAGAAACTTTGCAACGACTAAGAATAAAAACACTTATTATAAAAAGGCTCAAATAAACTTAATAGCCCCCAAGTGACTTGGGTAAAAGTATGATTGTATGTACCGAAGTACTTATATCATATCTATGTTCACCGAACTTTAAACGCGTCTTAACCGACCGTCGGCTTCTCCCTCTTCGGTCAAGGACCGAAAAGTGTTATGTACTCCACCTGTCGAGAATATTGACGGTGTTTCCAATAACCAGGAAATCAGGCCTTAAGGCTGTAACAGACAAAGCGCGCTCAGGGAAGTTATGCTATATTACTGACGAAGTGTAAGAAGCATCTTCAAAGAAAATAGTAACCCCACCGATACCTTTCTTCGGTGCTCATTGTTACTATGAGACTTGTGCAATACATTTTTTGTACTCATGAGTTCCGTTGTGTGCCGACCATCATTGAAAACAATAAGAGCGACAGCTTTCGGCTTCACCCAGTCTGAGGTCCGGCTCGGATGACCCGATTGTGACAATCGCAGAGGTGCTCCCTTTACTCCCTAGCCGAACAATCGGGAACGTAGGGGTAAACACAGGAGCGAGGCAACCCAGCTTGCAAATCGCTTAATTTAATATGGTGCATATTGTGGCGTAATACACGAACAAGGAACGAAGCCGTACAAGTATAATCATATGCAAGAGGAAAAGCTTCATAAAGGAAGCCCCCAAGTAAATGGGGTATTTGAATTTGTGCGTCACAAACCAAGTTTGGACAAGGAAATTTTTTACAAGCAACTTTTTTCCAAAAAAGTATAATTCTTGGTCGAGCCGAACACAAGTTCAAAATTTAAAACTTTGAGCATGAAGGCAGCATAGCTGGTTAATGTGTTCGGTATTGATGACGCGGTCCGAGCTTGATGCGGACAAGGTTCCATCCCCCAAGCCGGTCCCGAGGTGGAGGAGCAAAGAGCTCGGCACTCAGAAGTGGTTACATAGCACGGTCAATGCAGGACGGCAGAGTGATGCCGAAGTCTCCGGCATGGGGTAATGAAGTGTTGACGAAGCCCCCCGTCCAGCCGAGGTGACGTGGTATGTCAGTACGCCGAGTTGACGATATTGCCCAACCCGGATCATTTTCCTGTACACAAAAAATAGTGCAAACCGGAGATAATAGTAAAAAACGTGGCATTATAAATAATTTATGCAAAGTGAGTAATAAAGGAAATATGGCCTGGCGCCGAAGTCAATGTCGATGCAGGGCGTCGGCGTGATGCGGCAAAGGCATGACAAAGCCTGAATTCACAGGTCGGTCCGAGCTCGGATGCGGCATTCGCCGGACTATGTACGGAAACTGACCGAACCACCATGCGACCGTCGCTAATGCGGCCACCATTTGATAGACCTGTTTACATATGATGGACAAACCAGAGTAATAATTCCTTGGGAAAAATGAACCCGAACAAGCAAAAAAATACTAGGATTAAAAGCACCTGGTTTATTTGTTGTAGCAATCCGAAGAAAGGTGATTCCCAAAATTAGGACTCGATCCGCACACCCATTGCCTAATGGGCGATAAAGCGATGGCATGGCGATGTCGGGCAAAGGTTGGCTCGCCGAGGCAAAGCCCTTGGTCCAAATTTAACGAATCGGAACCGGTCGGCTAGTGACGCCAAGTCTCCGTGAGTAGGTTGATGAAGAGATGGCGAAGCCCGGTCCAGCCGAGATGTCGGCGTCGATGTCAGCCGATGAGTCGGAGTAGGTCGGCGTGATGGAAACCGGCTTGAAGAAGCAACAGTGCGGCCCTGCCGATGCAGGTCGTGACGTGGTCAATGCTGGCTTGATGAAGTGATCGTGCAGCGATGTCGGTGTGCCCGCTCTGTGTAAGCCGTCGGGCGGCGATGTTGGTGATGATTTATCCTTCGCGATGCCGAACTCTTGTTCGGCTTGCCGAGATGATGATCCGAAGAAGTTGAGCTCGGCTCAACAAATCGACGACGTGTCAAGCGCAGGTTGGTAGCCTTGGAGCAATATTGCCGGACTGGTTTGAGACCAGCATAATGATGAAGATGACCTCAGGGGAGGCTTAAAATTTTACTGGCACGTGTTTAAAAACGATGCACAATACCCTAGAAGAGAATTACTCTAAAACGGTTGTCCAATATCACGTTCATAAAGAAACATGAATTCGGGTTGGATCCGTATTCGCGCAGAAAACAGATCCGAACCATGTGGTCCACTCATCGGAAGGTTCCCGGAGTTTGAACCGTCGGATCGAGCTGAAATTTGGAGGGGTGGTATATATGGGAATTCCGCAGCAGATGAACGGTTGGATCTTTCGAAGGACCTCCGAGCTGAGCTCTGGAGACCACGCCCTAAACTCGTCCAGACTCCCGTCCAGATTTGACATGGCTCCGGCATATCGTATATTGTCGGAGATTCCTCCATTGGAACTTGACGAAATTTTGCATGGCTGTTGTAGATGTAATTCCGCACTATTCCACCGAAGCAATCGTCAAACCGACGCTCGAGGAGGCGGTGACGGTGGATACAAGTTCGCTGTCCAGAAAAACAGCACGGTCGCCCGAGGGCAATGTTTACGTTGAGCCCCCGGGCTCCATGGATGATTCCTCCATGATCTTGATAGAGATCAGAGTTGATGTTGATGAAGGACCTCATCCGAACATGAAGATCGGAGGTAGGGCGCAGTCCTTGGTCCAGCCAAGGTGACTGGCCGAGCCTATGACGAAGAAGCCGACGTCGCAGTTGATCTGCAGTCGAGCCATTGATCCTTTTGCCGATCACACAGCGAAACTCTCAATGAGAGCACCAATGTAGTTGTCAAAACCGGCGAATCTCGGGTAGGGGGTCCCGAACTGTGCGCCTAGGATCGATGGTAACAGGAGGCGGGGGGACACGATGTTTACCTGTGTTCGGGCCCTCTCGATGGAGGTAATACCCTACTTCCTACTTGATTGATCTTGATGATATGAGTATTACAAGAGTTGATCTACCACGAAATTGTAGAGGCTAAACCCTAGAAGCTAGCCTATGGTATGATTGTTGTTGTATCCTCTATCGACTAGCCTGGCCTCGGTTTATATAATGCACCAGGGGCCTAGGATAACAAGAGTCCTAGCCGAATACGCCGGTGGGGAGGAGTCCTTATCTTGATCGCCAAGTCTTGTGGAATCTTCCTTGTATGTGGCAGCTGTTCGAACTGGCCCATGAGTATACGGCCATGGGGGTCCTCGGCCCAATCTAACAGATGGGGAGATGATGTGGTGAGTACCCCCTAGTCCAGGACACCGTCACTTAGTATACGAAGATACGATTCCATTATCAGTAAACTCACATTGGTAAGGAAGGTGTTTCTTAGGGTCTTTAGAACAACAAGTACAATCATATATGCGGTGTCGCACATAAATTCCAAGCATATCACTGCAAACGATGAATTTCATCCAGTAAAAGTTTCCCTTTTTCAGATATGCCGTGTCGCACATAACAAGCATGGTCATCTAAAGATTTGCCCTCAACTAAGCTAGTTGGGGTTTCAGCCTGAGCACATGGGGATCGAAGATGATCCAAGTAAAAAGCTTTAGGAGTGTGATAGATTTTCTTCAACCATTGGTGTAGTTGGTACAACTAATTTTTTTGGTATTTTGCGTTTCCTACCCATAACAATAGATAGAAAACAAGAGCACAAAATAAAAACTACTTAGTGATAAAGCAAACAAGCACACACAAGAATATTCACCCCACGCTATTGCTCCCTGGCAACGGCGCCAGAAAAAGGTCTTGATAACCCACAAGTATAGGGTATCAATTGTAGCCTCTTTCGATAAGTAAGAGTGTCGAACCCAACGAGGAGCTAAAGGTAGAACAAATATTCCCTCTAGTTCTAGCGACCACCGATACAACTCTACGCACGCTTAACATTCGCTTTACCTAGAAAAAGTATGAAACTAGAAGTACTTTAGAGGTGTTTTGGATAAGTTTGCAAGAATATAAAGAGCACGTATAAAAAGTAGAGGCTGTTTAGAAAAAGACAACTAAATTAGTTTTAGTAGAGATCTTTTTGTCACGAGAAAGTTATTTGTCTCTAGGCAATCGATAACTAGACCGGTAATCATTATTGCAATTTTATTTGAGGGAGAGGCATAAGCTAACATACTTTCTCTTCTTGGATCATATGCACTTATGATTGGAACCCTAGCAAGCATCCGCAACTACTAAAGATCATTAAGGTAAAACCCAACCATAGCATTAAAGCACCAAGTCCTCTTTATCCCATACGCAACAACCCCCTTAGTCGGGTTTGTGTTTCAGTCACTCACGCAACCCACTATAAGCAAATCATGAACGTATTGCAACATCCTAAAGCGGGAATCCCTCACGCTTGCACGACACAGAGAGCACCATAGGACAGCACCAATAATAAAACATGCAACTCAAACCAATGACGATCATCAATTAACCCATAGGACAAAACAGATCTACTCAAACATCATAGGATAGCCATACATCATTGGGAAATAATATATAGCGTTGAGCACCATGTTTAAGTAGAGATTACTGCAGGGTAAAAGAGGGGTTACACCGCTGCATAGAGGGGGGAAGAGTTGGTGATGAGGGTGGTGAAGTTGTTGGTGTAGATTGCGGTGATGATGATGGCCCCGGCGGTGTTCCGGCGCCACCGGAAGAGAGGGGGAGAGGGCCCTCCTTCTTCTTGTTCTTCCTTGACCTTATCCCTAGATGGGAGAAGGGTTTCCCCTCTGGTACTTGGTCCCCTTGGCATGGGAGGGGCGAGAGCCCCTCCGAGATTGGATCTGTCTCTCTGTCTCTCTCTGTTTCTGCGCTCCTGATTCTGCCCTTTCACCATTTCTTTTAGAACCGGAGATCCGTAGCTCTGATTGGGCTGAATTTTTGACACGATCTCTATCCGGATATTAGCTTTCTTGCGGCGAAAGAAGGGCACCAACCGCCTTATGGGGTGGCCACGAGGGTCCAGGGCTCGCCTGACCCCCTGGGGCGCGCCCCCTGCCTCATGGCCCCCTCAGGCATCGTCTCGCGTTGATTCTTCTTCCCAAAAACATAAATGTTCCAAAAAAAATCTCTGTCGGTTTTTATCCTGTTTGGACCGTTTGATATGGTTTTTCTGCGAAACAAAAACATGCAATGATGTGAACTGCACTGGCAATCGGATCAATATGTTAGTCCCAAAAATAGTATAAAAAGTTGCCAAAAGTATATGAAAGTTTTATAATATTGGCATGGAACAATCAAAATTTATAGATACGATGGAGACGTATCATCCATTATATAGCGGTCGTAGAGGGGCAAAAATACAACTCTTCCTATACGTTGAAGACGAGTAGTGTTCGGATTTCCGAGCTCGAAGAGCTAGATACCTGTCTGCGGAACGACACTCCTAGCCCTCCGAATCCGGAATCCGACGTGGGGCCTAGGAAATCATTGGACATCCCAGAACCCGAACTAATAAGCTCGGAAGCTTTTCAAACTCCGGACTCCAAACTGGGTCAGGGTTCGGATTTAAAGCCACCCATCCACCACATGCAATATTCAACAAGACATTCCTGTCATCCGGATATATGCGACCTCACGTGCATACGACAGCAGTCTCAGTAAACAGTCCATTACTTTTGGGCCAGGTTCCTCCTTGTCAAAGAAAAGATTAAAGATTGCCGCGACGAGGACGCGATTTCAGTATTCTGCAATAATTGCATGGAAGAAGGAATCCTCAACGCCATCAACCGCCGTCGCATATTAAACTTCGCTGACTTGGCAACTATAGTACAGAAGTACTGCGCGATGGAAAGCGCATGGAAAACTCGAACATACTCATTGAACCCCGGTTTCCGCCAACCCCAAGGTAGGCGAAAAGGGTGCACCGTCGCGCGGCACCCGACCCCATATTGAAGAAAACTAAGCCCATTATGGGACACAGAACCATTTTAGAGGGATGGCTCGATAAGCCATTCAAAATACACACGACACTAGAAACCGAACCAACCCACAGCCTCAAGCATGTTGGATACTCCGGCAAGTGGCCAAAAGCGGCAAGGATATCATCACCAAAAACACCTCAGAGCAACGTCCCCCGGATGATGACGACCTCTGAGTAGTGATGGTCTTTGAGACTTTCACTTCAAACAACCGTCGCAAGAGGGCACTCCGCGACCTCGCCGAAGTCTGACAAGTCGCAGCAATAAACCCCTAGAACGACACGACCATAACTTTCAATGCCAGTGACGAACCAGAATTCCAGTCAGTCCGGGCACCAGCCACCCTGGTTCTCAATCCAATTGTGGACGGCTTTCGGCCCACTAAAGTGCTCATGGACGGAGGCAGCGGACTAAACCTTATCTACGAGGATACACACAACAAAATGGAAATAGACAGGAGCCGCATCGAGCAAAGTAATACAACCATCCGAGGGATTATTCCCAGCCGGGAAGCCCAATGCACGGGGAAAATCACACTCGACGTGGTATTCGGCACGCTGGAGAATTATCGGTCCGAAGAGATAACCTTCCAAGTGGCCCCTTTCAATAGCGGATATCACGCCCTGTTGGGGCGAGATGCATTCACACGCTTCCAAGCTATACCTCATTATGGGTACATGAAGCTCAAAATGTCCGGGCCCAACGGTATTATCACTCTCGCCAGTGATCCGGACATAGCCCTCCGCGCCGAAAACAAAACGGCATCCCTGGCCCTCGAGGCACTGTCCGAGGCCCTCGCGGCCGAAGAGTTAACCGCACTACGCTCCACGATGGATAGAGACGACGTAATCCTTGATAAGTGGTCCAAATCCACCTCCTTCAAACCAGCAGATGAAATAGTCAAATTTCAAGTCCACCCGACGGACCCCAAGAAGACAGCTTCCATCGAAGCACAACTGGACCCAGCGGTCGACGCCGCACTACGAGCGTTCCTGCGCCAGAACTGGGACATATTTTCCTGGCACCCTTCTGATATGCCAGGAATCCCACGCAGGTTGGCCGAACACAGCCTCAATATATTGAAGGGTTATAAGCCGGTCAAGCAAAAACGGCGGCCCTTTTCCGAACCCAAACGACAAGCTATGGGGGAGGAGCTAGCCAAGCTAATCGAGGTCGGATTCATCAGAGAAATAAAACACTCGGACTGGTTAGCAAACCTGGTGATGGTGCCAAAGAAGGATAAATCCTGGCGCCTGTGCTTTGATTTCAAAGACCTCAACAAGGCTTTCCCTAAGGATCCCTCCACCCTCCCCCGCATCGATCAGATTATTGATGCTACTGCAGGACACGACTCACTATGTTTCCTTGACGCATACTCGGATACCATCAAATCAAAATGAAGCAATCTGATCAAGCCGCAACGACATTCATTACCACATACGGGTCTTTCTGCTTCAACACTATGCCCTTCGGGATCAAAAACGCCGTCGCCACCTACCAACGCATGATTCAAACATGCTTGGAGAAACAAATCGGCAAGACAGTTGAAGCATATGTGGATGACGTAGTTATCAAGACTAGGCATGTCGCAGACTAAGGCATAGCCTAGTGGTGGGAAGGGGTTGATGCCTTCCCACCCACCCAGGTTCAAGGCATGGTACTTGCAATTTGGGTTTGTTGCACCAATTATACTGTAAGGGGTTCCCTTACAGTCTTTCTATCAAAAAAAAGACTAGGCACGTCGAGTGGCTAATAGACGACCTGCGTCTCACATTCGACAACCTCCATACATATGACATCAAGCTCAATCCGGAAAAGTGCGTTTTCGGCGTTCCCGCTGGAAAATTGCTGGGCTTCATCGTTTCCAATAGAGGAATTGAGGCGAATCCAGCCAAAATCCGGGCTTTGTCACAATTGGCTATACCACCAGACCTTAAACAAGTCCAAAAACTAGCCGGATGTGTGCAGCTTTAAGCTGCTTTATCTCTAGATTGGCATAAAAAGCATTGCCACTTTATCGCCTTCTCTGACGCAGCGACCACTTCGAGTGGACGGATGCGGCAACGGCTGGAGTGGAAGAAATAAAGGCTCTTTTAGCGAGCAACCCAATCCTGGCCGCGCCGAACATCGGCGAACCAATATTACACATCTCTTCAACACACCAGGTGGCGAGCGTGGTGCTCGTCGTTGAGCGAGAGGAGGATAGACACAAATTCCCACTTCAGAAACTGGTATACTATGTATCCACTGTCCACACACCATGCAAATCCCGGTACCCTCATTACCAAAAGATAGCATATGCGGTCTTCATGGCATCCCGGAAGCTACGACACTAATTCCAAGAGTGCTCGATTATGGTGGCTTCCAAAGTACCACTCAATGACATAATAAAGAACCGCGACGCTACAGGCCAGATTGCTAAGTGGGCCATTGAGCTCCTGCCATTCGATATAACATACAAGCCACACCGAGCCATTAAATCCCAAGTATTGGTTGACTTCGTCGCCGAACGGACAGATGTCAAACTCCCTAAAGAGTACGGCACATATTCCAACTGGGTCATGCACTTCGATGGCCCTAAAATGCTGGCCGGCTTAGAAGCAGGCGTTGTCTTAACGTCCCCCCTTGAGACAGAGTCCGGTACGTACTCCAAATATTATACACAGACTCCAATAATGCAGCCGAATATGAGGCCTTATTCCATGGTCTTCGGATGGCTACATCCATGGGCATCGATGCCTGGAGGTGCGCGAGGATTCAAATCTCGCAATATCCCAAATAAATGGAGACTTCGACGCCAAAGATCCGAAGATGGTGGCCTATCGTGACGCCGTACTCAAAATATCAGCTAGGTTCGGGGGACTCGAGTTTCATATGTGGCTCGGGAAAGTAATCAAGCGGCGGATGTCCTCGCTTGCATGGGCGCCAAGCGTGACCCTGTCCCGCCTAACATCTTTCTGGAAAGGCTCTTCAAGCCATCCGTGGTATGGCAGGGTGAGAGCAGCAACACCAGTCCGGACCCGATTACACCCCCAGATTTCAAACGCAATACCGATATCATCGGGGGCTCAGCCACCGAGATAACACCATCGGCCCATCTAATAATGGCAGTAATTGCCCCATGGACTGAACCCTTCTTGGCGTACCTTAATAGGCGAGAGCTCCCTGAGGACCAGAATGAGGCTCGCTGCATTGTTCGGCGCTCGAAAGCCTATAAGGTCCATGACAGAGAGCTCTACAAGAAAAGTGCTACCAGAGTCCTTCAAAGGTGTATCTCCGAAGAAGAGGGATGGCAGCTCCTGGCCGAAATCCATGCTGGCCTCGGCGGTCACCACGCCGCAGCTTGGGCCCTTGTAAGTAAAGCTTTTCGTACAGGTTTCTTTTGGCCGACGGCCCGAGCAGATGCACAGGACCTGGTCCAGCATTGTGTCGGATGCTAGCTCTTCGCCAATCAAAGCCATATGCCGCCTACTTCTCTACAAACAATCCCCATTACTTGGCCTTTTGCGGTCTAGGGGCTTGATATGGTCGAACCCCTTAAAGGATGAAGCCATAAGAAAGAATATCTGCTAGTCAAGGTAGATAAATTCACCAAATCGATAGAGGACAAACCAGTGAAAACGGCCGAAGCCGGACCGGTGATAGACTTTATATCCGGTGTCGTGCACCGTTATGGTGTCCCACACAGCATCATCACCGATAACGGCTCCAATTTCATAGCCGATGAAGTGAAAACTTGGTGTGCTAAATTGGGCATTAAACTCGATTATGCCTCGTACTATCATCCACAAACAAACGGTCAAGTCGAACAAGCTAATTGTCTTATTATGAGCGGCATTAAACCTAGACTAGTGCGGTCTTTGAAAGAATTAGACAAGCACTGGGTTGAGGGGCTCGAATCCATACTCTGGGGGCTGCGGACCACGCCTAATCGCACTACCAGATACATACCATTCTTTATGGTGTACAGCGCAGACGCCGTTTTGCCCTGCGACATCATTCATGACTCACCTCGAGTGCGCATGTCTGAAGAGAGAGAAGCTGAGTTGGATCGGCAGGACAATCTAGATGCCTTGGAGGAGGAGCGCGACATTGCAAAATCCCGTTCTGCATTCTATCAACAACAGGCTCGCAGGTATCAAAGCAGAGAGGTGCTGGCCAAGACTTACAATGTTGGTGAACTCGTTCTACGCTTGCCAGAAAAGAAAAAGGACAAACTCAAGCCCAAGTGGGAGGGTCCCTTCATCATACATGAAGTTCTCACTGGAGGAGCATACCGCCTGCGTGATGCATCGGACAATCGCCTAGAGCCGAACCCGTGGACCGCCACCAGACTCCGAAGATTCTACGCCTAGAGACGGACTCTTTGTTCGTTTTCTTCTCCCTTTGTCTCCGTATTTTCCTCTCTTTAACCTTTTTTAGCTTTAAGCTCTTGTGCGGCTAAACCGCACACCTATGACGTACACATCCTTAAATGTACACGCTCATAATACCTGGGGGCTTCTCTTACAGAAGCTTATTATTATTCTTTTACGAGCATCAAGCTCCCCACATATGTGTCTTTTTTCTCATATGTTTCGCCATTATATGCACCTTATGACTTAAGTTTTTGCCAAGCCGGGTTGCCTGGCTCCTGTGCTTATGCCCTACGTTCCCATTTGTTCGGCTAGGGCATAAAGGGAGCACCTCTACGATTGTTATAGCCTGGTCATCTGGACATGTACCTCAGACTGGGTGAAGCCTAAAGCTAGAGTTCTTAAGGGAATATTCGGTCGGCGGACTAAAGACGTTATACCCTGTTTACACCATGAACCCCCAGATGTTACGTATACTGCGATTTTTCGATCACAGTTTGGACATGCATACTAACGCATGTTCACCCAGGGAAAGGAACCCTTAACGGAACTATTCTCCCCGGAAGATGTTTCTTACAATCAACATGTAATATAACATAGCTAGCCAGATACAACTTGTTTGTTCAAGCAACTATGACCCCTACGCTTGGTTTCCACGCATACCCCAGTCTATATTACTGTTACGGTATTCGGAAACACTCCGCGCCTTTGGGTCCAGAGGTTGAAGCGAAAAGGTCTTCCATGACAATCATTTTACAATCCGGCTAGAAAAAATTTGTCAATTGAAGAACATAGTCACTTGGACTCAAAAACTTCTTCCTCTATGGCATCTAACAGGCTATCTAGCTTACAATCCTGTTGGGAATACTTAGCGGCTATCTTTAGTTGGTCATATACCAGACTAACTGGAATTTCTTTTCCATCTGACCCCTGAGGTCCGACCCGGACCATATGATTTGGATCAAGCTTGGTGTACCGTGTTTTTACCATGGTGCAAGCCTCTCACGCACCTTCTCGGCAGGCCGATATCTTCCATAATTGGAAGCGTCGCCGAGCTCCTTGGAATAGCTTCTCAAGCTCCTCCATACTTCCTGGAGGAGAGGCGGATGGTCACAAAGCTTTGGCAACGCTCCGCATTGCTTGCCGAACTCGCTCGTGCAGCTGGGACAACTCTTGCAGCAGGTCGCCTTGAGAGCCGGACATTTCCTCTTCGGGGCGGCCAGTCAGCATACCTGCAGACATAAATATGTTAGATCATTTCTTTGCTGAATTACATAAAGGTAAGTTCAAAAGCATACAGAATATGCCGCCTCGTAGCCTCCTATTCTCCTTGATGGCTTCAGCTAGCTGGGCTCGTACATCTTTTAGTTCTTCGCCCAGCAGGGTATTGGAATCATGCAGCTTGTTCTTTTCATCCCTGACCTGTGTCAGTACACGTTCGCCAGCGGCCAGTTGCCTTTTGGCCTCTTATTCGCCCGCCTGCGCGACTTTCAGTACCCCTTTCAGTTGATTTGTTGATCCTGTCATCGGAAATGCAACAATATTAACATTACTGGTATATGATTACATTTTTCTGGATGGAAGGGAATATTACCAGGCGTTGCCTTCTTGGATTTCTCCAGTTCGGCGGTAACCGCTGCCAATCGGGTCTGACACTTTTCCAGCTCTTCAGACAGCAGGCTATTCTCCTCCGTGAGTGCCTTATTATACAATGATCCTTAAATCAGTTGTATCAACTACTTCAAGTCTCGGGGGCTACTGGTATATGATTACCAAATCCGTAAAATGCATACTTACCCGCATATCTTTTAGATGCTAGTCCGTGGCTCTGGCAAGCCCATCTCGAGCACCTCAGATGTATGCATCGGCCGAGCTGAAGGCATTGAATGCCTCTTTTGTAAAGCCGGGGTCTCGGAGAGCGGCTCTCCGGCGCCGATGATTCATGGCACTCTCCACTTCAGTGTTCGTGACGGACATGTCATCCGAATCCTCTGCAGAAGGACAATCCGGAGTCCCCTGAATTGGAGCTGCTGAACACCTCGCGCTATGGAAGTGGCCATCACCTCGATTATTGATAATCCGGACTGGGAAAGTGTCCTTATCTTGCCCATTAATTGTTGGACTTCCACACTATCCTCCTCCTCGAGGCTCCGAGGGCGCCAGCTGTGGTATTTCTTCAATTAATCACTGGAAAATTCGGGAAGACCCATTCGGACTGGGTCGGGGAGAGCGACGTCCTCAATATAGAACCATTCTAAGGGCCACTCCTTGATAATCTCCAAGTGCAGGGAATCATCATAGCAATTCCAAAAGGTGGAGGTGATAAGTATGGAGTGTCGAACCCACAAGGAGCTAAAGGTAAGATCAATATTCTCTCAAGTCCTATCTGCCATCGATCGACTCTCGTATAATCAACGCTTGCTTCCAACTAGAAACGAGAAATAAAACAACGTTGTGGGTATGAAGAGGATAACTTTGTATGATATCGGAGAGCTAAAATACAAAAGTAGGTGTTGTTATCATTAAGTTAGAATATATTACTAAATATTATAAATAGCGAGTGTGGAATAATGATGGGTAGGTGTGCAGAATTATCCTAGGCAATTGTTAACAAGACCGGTAAGCACTATTGCAATTTCATATGAGGGAGAGGCATAAGCTAACATACTTTCTCTTCTTTGATCATATGCACTTATGATTGGAACTCTAGCAAGCATCCGCAACTACTAAAGATCATTAAGGTAAAACCCAACCATAGCATTAAAGCATCAAGTCCTCTTTATTCCCATACGCAACAACCCCCTTACTCGGGTTTGTGTTTCAGTCACTCACCAACCCACTATAAGCGAATCATGAACGTATTGCAACACCCTACAGCGGGAATCCCTCACGCTTGCGCGACACAGAGAGCACCATAGGACAACACCAATAATAAAACATACAACTCATACCAATCTAGATCATCAATCAACCCAAAGATAAAGGATATCTACTCAAAACATCATAGGATGGCAACACATCATTGGATCATAATATGTGGCATAAAGCACCATGTTCAAGTAGGGATTACAACGGGGTGCGGGAGAGTGGACCGCGGAAGAGAGATGAGGATGGTGATGTTGATGAAGACAATCACCGTGGCGATGATTCCCCTCCCGATGGCACTCCGGCGCCACCAAGAGAGAGGAGGAGAGGTTCTCCCCCTTGTGATTCCTCCTCCATGGCCTCCCCCCTAGATGGGGAGAGGTTCTCCCTCTGGTCCTTGGCCTTCATGGCGATGATGGCCCCTCCGGGATCCTCCTCCATGGCCTCTGATGATGATGGCCCCTCCGGCAGGGTGCTAGAGAGGGCCTAGATTGATTTCTCGTGGCTACAGAGCCTTGCGGCGGTGGAACTTCCGATCTAGGTTATTTTCTGGGGGTTTCTGTATTTATAGGAATTTTTGGCGTTGGTTTCACGTCAGGGGGGTCTCCGAGTCGTCCACGAGGGAGGGGCCCATGCACAGGGGGGTGGGCGCGCCCCCCACCCTCGTGGACAGCCCGGCACTCTTCTGGCCCAGCTCTTAATTACTCTAGGGGCTTCTTTTGGTCTATAAAAAATCATCAAAAATTGGCACATCAATTGGACTCCGTTTGGTATTCCTTTTCTGTAAAACTCAAAAACAAGGAAAAAACAGAAACTAGCACTGGGCTCTAGGTTAATAGGTTAGTCCCAAAAATCATATAAAATAGCATATAAATGCATATAAAATATCTTAGATGGATAATATAATAGCATGAATACTTCATAAATTATAGATACATTGGAGACGTATCAGCATCCCCAAGCTTAATTCCTGCTCGTCCTCGAGTAGGTAAATGATAAAAGAAACAATTTATGAAGTGTGACTGCTAGCAGGTGCACAAGTTTGATCAATGATAGTTTCAATCACCTTTTCTAGCATCATTATATGTCATAAAAGTAGCTCATCTCATAAAACTTTTCATGATCAAGTAACAAGCTATTCACATGTTAAAGTATAGATCATAAACCTTTTTGAAACTAACAAACTATATTCTCAGTCATAAATGAAATTGCAATTCATCTTATTTTCAGGAAGGGTTTATGTCAGAGCTTTGATTTAGCAAACTCCACATACTCAACTATCATTTAATCTTTCACAATTGCTAACACTCACATGATATTTATAGGTTCAAAGCTTTAATCGGACACAGAGAAAGATAGGGGCTTATAGTTTTGCCTCCCAACCTTTTACCTCAAGGGTAATGTCAACAATAATAACTCATGAAAATCTACATCCAAGTGGATATAAATATATCCGGATCACTCCAACACAAAGTGCTTGCCAAAGGAAAAAGTGTAAAAAGGAAAGGTGATGATCACCATGACTCTTGCATAAGGGTAGAAGGTAAAAGTAAAAGATAGGCCCTTCGCAGAGGGAAGCAGAGGTTGTCATGCACTTTTATGGTTGGATGCACAAAATCTTAATGCAAAAGAACGTCACTATATATTGCCCCTTGTGATAAAGACCTTTATTATGCAGTCCGTTGCTTTTATTTCTTCCCTATCACAAGTTCGTATAATGCTTATTTTCTTCGCACTAATAGATCATACATATTTAAGGAGCAATTTTTATTGCATGCACCGATGACAACTTACTTGAAGGATCTTACTCAATCCTTAGGTAGGTATGATGGACTCTCATGGCAATACTGGTTTAAGGTATGTTTGGAAGCACAAGTAGTATTTCTACTTGGTGCAAAGAATTTGGCTAGCATGAGAGGGAAAGGCAAGCCCAACATGTTGGATGATCCAAGACAATATAACGTTTCGGATATAGGAAAACATAACCCATTAAGTTGTCTTCCTTGTCCAACATCAACCTTTTAGCATGTCATATTTTAATGAGTGCTCACAATTACAAAAGATGTCCAAGATAGTATATTTATATGTGAAATCTCTCTTCCTTCAATATTCTTTCATGAATTGTTCAAGTGACCAATTCTGCGTTTGCTAACTTTCAATAAGTTTACTACCTATACTTATTCTGTGTAAAGTCATTACTCCCCATGGTATAAGCATATGAAACATATATAAATTCATATTTATGATATTCAATACATTCAACCATTTACTCATAGGATATATGTGAAGCACATGGGTAAATGTCAAACTACTCCAAAAAGATATAAGTGAAGAACACTGGGTAGTCAAATAATTAACTAGCCATGGGAGGATTCTTTTTTCATTCAAGATTTCAGATCCAATGATTTTATTCAAACAGCAAGTAAAATTTAAAATACGCTCCAAGCAAAACACATATCATGTGATGAATAAAAATATAGCTCCGAGCAAGGTATACCGATAGTTTTGAAGACTAAAGAGGGGATGCCTTCCGGTGCATCCCCAAGCTTAGGCACTTGAGTCTTCCTTGAATATTACCTTGGGGTGCCTTGGGCATCCCCAAGCTTAGGGTCTTTCCACTCCTTATTCTCCTCATATCGATATCTCACCCAAAGCTTGAAAACTTCAATCACACAAAACTTAACGGAACTTTGTGGGATAGGTTAGTATGATAAAGGGTAAACCATTCACTTTGGTATTGTCAAAGACAAGGTTCATAATTGTTATCACACAATTCCTACTGTACCATATCATTTCTACAATTTATATTGAGAAATATAAGCCATAGAAACTAGAAAGAAAGCAAACTATGCAATGAAAACAGAATCTGTCAGAAACAGAACAGTCTGTAATGATCTGAACATAAACCATACTTCTGCTACTCCAAAAATTATGAAATAAATTGGTGGACGTAAATTTTTCTCTTAATCTTCTGCAAAAGAATAAACTCAAAAGAAATCTTCTGTAAAAAATGGTAGCTAATCCCGTGAGCGCAAAGTTTCTATTTTTTATAGCAAGATCACATTAACTTTCACCCAAGTCTTCCCAAAGGTCTTACTTGGCACTTTATTGAAACAAAAGCTATAAAACATTATTACTACAGTAGATTAATCATGTAAACCACTAGTAGAAAAGGGGAAAATGGCCCAGGCCGGTTCAGCCCATTAGTCCCGGTTCAATCCAGAACCGGGACCAATGGAGCTATTTGTCCCGGTTCGTGAGCCCAGGGGGCCGGCCGGGCCACGTGGGCCATTGGTCCCGGTTCGTCCGGACCTTTTGGTCCCGGTTGGTGGGACGAACCGGGACCAATGGGCCTGGCTCCTGGCCCACCACATTGGTCCCGGTTGGTGGCTTGAACCGGGACCAAGGGCTTCCCTTTAGTCCCGGTTCATGCCATCAACCGGGACCAATACTGGTTCCTATATATACCCCCTCGCGCAAGAGCAGAGCACACTGCTATGTTTTTTCTGGCCGAGGGGGAGAGGGCTTGATGGTGCTCTAGCTCACCTCCTATGCACATAAGGTGTTCGATGGAATGCCCGAGCCACACTACTTAAGGTTTCTCCTCTCCAAGCTCGACCGCCAAGCTCCATTTTCCTCAATATTTATCTAGGTTTAGCGGTCCATCACGCCTCGTCCCCATCTTCATCGCTGTCGATCACCCGCGCAGATCTCATCGCCGGCACCACCGTGGTGAGCCTCTTGTTCTTATCTTCTTTCTAAAAGGAAAAATATTCTTACTTGTATGTTTAGATAGATACTTGTATTATTTTCTTACTGTTATTATTGCATCTTATATAGTGCGATGGTTTTGGTATCCGCCCCCGTCGGCCCTCATCCTGTCTATGATTCGGATGTGGTATATATTATCTTTTCATAACTATTCGTTCATTTATTGTTTATGAAAATTATGCCGACCAACGTGACATAGATTTTATTTATCTAGGAGGTTGTTGAGAGGTTTAATTTAGTTGAAGAAGAAAACAATTTCTTGAAGGAAAAATAAAAAACTTGAGGAGGAGAAGATGATATTGGAGTTGCATGTTGCGGATGTAAATCGATGATCACAAGATCAAGATGGATGCAATGCGCTTGAAGATTAGAAAGATTAGAAAATATGCCATTCATATCGAGGCTTGGTATCATTATGCCGTTGGATCAGTTGTTACCTTGGTTGCGATTATGATCGCATTTGTTTTCGCATTGAAATGTTTTACATAGTTTCAATGTATGGTTTAATTAATTTAGATGCTCTGCAGAGCTTTATGTTGTTAGATGAGAACTATGTATGTACTTTGGTTTTTATGTGATGATGAACTTCTATTAATTTGGTCACTTAATTATCTATTCATGATGTTCTGTAATGATTTTTGACACACTTAATTATATATAATGCACGCAGATGAATCGGCAATGGATGTACGGTGACAGACACACCTCCGAGTAGACTAAGGGCGTGCATGATTTTCTCGAAGTGGCTGAGGCAAACAAGCAGGATGGTTTCATATGTTGTCCATGCCCTATATGTGGGAATACGAAGTCTTACTCTAACCGGAAAATCCTTCACACCCACCTACTTTACAAGGGTTTCATGCCACACTAGACGAGGCACGGAGAAATAGGGGTTATGATGGAAGACGGCGAAGAAGAAGAGTATGATGACAACTATGTGCCCCCTGAATACGGTGATGCTCTTGAACATCAAGAGGAAGCAGACGATGTGCGATGGTGCTGCAACGGCAAAGCTGCTGAAGATCAAGAGGAACCGACGATGTGCCCGATGATGATGATCTCCGCCGGTCATTGTCGATGCAAGGACGCAATGCGAAAGTCAAAAGGAGAAGCTGAAGTTCGATCGCATGTTAGAGGATCACAAAAAGGGTTGTACCCCAATTGCGAAGATGGCAACACAAAGCTCGGTACCGTCTTCGAATTGCTGCGGTGGAAGGCGAGAATCTTGTGCTCGATAAAGGATTTGAGAAGCTATCAAAAATAATGAAGAAGAGGCTTCAAAGGATAACGAATTGCCCGACAATACATACGCAGCAAAGAAGGTCGATGCCCTCTAGGATTGGAGGTGGAGAATATACATGCATGCCCTAATGATGCATCCTCTACCATGGTGCATACAAGGATCTGAACGCATGCCCGGTATGCGGTGCATTGCGATATAAGATCGAGGCGAGATGACCCCAGGTGATGTTGACGGCGAGCCTCCCAGAAGAGGGTTCTGCGAAGGTGATGTGGTATGCTCCTACAATACCACGGTTGAAACATCTGTTCGAAGCGGAGAGCATGCCAAGTTGATGCGATGGCACAGTGAGGACCGTAAGAAATACGGAAGTTGAGAGCACCACGACGGTCGCATGGAGAAAAATCGAGAGAAAGTACTAGGATGAGTTTGCAAAGGACCCAAGGAACGTATGGTTTGCTTTAAGCGCGGATTGCATTAATCCTTTCGGGAGCGAGCAGAAATCACAGCACTTGCGCGTGACTCTATGTATGTATAACCTTCCTCCTTGGATGTGCATGAAGCGGAAGTTCATTATGATGCCGTTCTCATCCAAGGCCCTAAGCAACCCGGCAGCGACATTGATGTGTACCTAAGGCCATTAGTTGAAGAACTTTTACAGCTGTGGAATGGAAGCGGTGTGCGTCGTGGGATGAGCACAAAAGGAGAATTTCACCTAAAGGCGTTGCTGTTCGTGACCATCAACGATTGGCCCGCTCTCAAAGAACCTTCGGACGGACAAACAAGGGATACCACGCATGCACGCATCTGTTTACTTAACACCGATAGTATATACCTAGGAAGCTGCGGGAAGAATGTGTACACTGGCCATCGCCGATTTCTTCCGACCAACCATCAATGTCGAAAGAAAGGCAAGCATTTCAAAGGCGAGGCAGATCACTAGAAGAAGCCCACCATGCGTCGGTGATCACGTACTTGCTATGGTCAATGATTCACATAATCTTTGGAAAGGGTCGGCGGACTAGCTGTTCGAATGACGCCGACAATCACGCACCCATGTGGAAGAAGAAATCTATATTTTGGGACCTGCCCTCTTTGGAAAGACCTAGAGGTCCGCTCTTGATCGACGTGATGCACATGACGAAGAACATTTGCGTGAACCTGCTAGGCTTCTTGGGCGTGTATGGGAAGACAAAAGATACACCGAGGCACGGAGGACCTGCAACGCTTGCACGAAGAAGAGGGCATGCCTCCGAAGCGATATGAAGGTCCTGCCACTACGCTCTTCTGAAAGAAGGAAAGAAATCTTCTTTGAATGCCTGCTCGGTATGAAGGTCCCGACGGCTTCTCGTCGAATATAAAGGGAATAATAAATATGCGGAGAAAAAGTTCGAACCTAAAGTCTCATGACTCGCCACGTGATTATGACGCAAGCGCTTCCGGTTGCATTGAGGGGCTTCTACCGAAAAGCGTCCGATTAGCCATTGTGAAGCTATGTGCATTCCACAATTCAATATCTCGGAAGGTGATCGATCCATAAATCGTACCAGCGCTAAGGAGTGATGTGGCGCAATGTCTTGTCGGTTTGAGCTGGTGTTCCCACCATCCTTCTTCAATATCATGGCGCACGTCCTAGTTCATCTAGTCGGCGAGATTGTCATTACGGGGCCCGTATTTCTACACAATATGTGCCCCTTTGAGAGGTTCATGGGAGTCCTAAAGAAATATGTTAAGTAACGCTTAGGCGGAAGGAAGCATCTCCATGGGCCATCAAGCGAGAGGATGTCATCGGGTTTTGTGTTGACTTCATTCCTGGCCTTAAGAAGATAGGTCTCCCTAAATCGCGGTATGAGGGGAGACTGACTGGAAAAGGCACGCTTGGAAGGGATTCAATAATATGCAGGGACGGATATTCTTGGTTGTCGGATTTCGGGTTCCGGCAGACCCTTGAGGTTCGAACACTGGGGGTGCGCGCGGAGATCCAACCTTCCACGGTCTCGCACCTCGCCGAATCGCCGGGACCTAAACTACTAAATGGAACAGCACAAGAGACACGATATTTATACTGGTTCGGGCGACCATTGTGGTGAAATACCCTACTCCAGTGTGTGGTGTGGTGGATTGCCCCTTGGGCTGATGAGGAACAATACAAGGAAGAACAGTCTCGCGAGGGTCTGTTCTTGGCGGGTGTGATGAATCGCTAGATGGTGTTCGGTGGCTCTAGCTCTGGCTTCTTGATGAGGTTGGATCTACTCCTCTCTTTCTGCTGCGGATGCCCCTACCAGATGCCCCTAGCTCGAGTGTGGCTACTCCTATTTATAAGCGAAGGCCCCAGGCCTCTTCCCAAATATTGGCGGGAAGGCGCCAACAATTAGCCAATTTGAAGGGAACAGCGGGTACACTTATCCCGACTAAAGTTGGTCCTCGCCGCCAAAGGCTCTGGTGATAGCCTTTGCTTGGGCTCCACAATGACTCCCTTCCAGCCGTTGGGGCTGGTCTTGATCTTGTTGCACGAAGCGGATGCCTTTGCTTGATGCTCTCGCTGCGCTTGCTCCCTTTGCACCAAAGAGGAAAGGAGGACGCTGCTGGGCTGGCGCCCACCGCGCCCTTGGTCGTCATGGCTTGCGTCATGGGCACCTCGCGAGTACCCTGCCTTGAACTCTCCGCCTCCTCATGAGCCGGCTGACGAGGCCGTGCTCGAGAAGCTCCTTGTCGTCCGCCCATGAATCTGGCCCCTCGCGAGGTCTTGAGCTTGCGTTGATGAAGATGGGCGTGTTGGGCCTCCTTGAGCCACGCCGCGAGGCATGAGCAGAGCAAGTCTGGGACCCCATTCCCGAGAACACCGACAGTAGCCCCGGGCCTGGCGCGCCCGAACTTGGCGGCGGAGAGGCGAAAGGGCAAGTCTGGCGTCATGAGCCCCTAACAACTGCTGACCTTGGGCGGCGCATGGCGGTTGATTGGACGCGTCGCCTCTTCCTTGCCTCCTTTACTTTCTCTAGTTGCTGCTCGATCCCTTTCTTGCGCCTCTCCTCTCTGCTTCCAAGACCTTGAGATCCCTCCGCTGCGTGCCCTAGCAGTTATGGCGCCTCGCCAAGCCCGGCGAGCTTGGTACTCTCCTGCCTTGGACCCGCCAAATGTGTCGGGCGAGCCTGCATACAGTGCGCCGGATGGCGGAGGAGCAGGGCGTCAACGGAACGGAGGTGTTCAAGGCCGGCTCTGCCGCCCCGGAGGGTCGGGGAGTACCTTCTACCCGTTCTTCGTGAGCGCCATCATTGATGGTCTGGTGCCTCCCTTTTCTGAATTCTTCTTCTCCGTCCTCCGTCACTACAACATTCAAGCTTTGCACCTCCATCCCAACTCCGTCCTTCTTCTGGCAATCTTCGCCTACTATTGTGAGGCCCATGTTGGGGTGATGCCCTCGGTGGCCTTGCTGCGCCACTATTTCTCTCTCCGAACCTCCCATGGTTCCGCCTCCGCGTGCGCGAGCTTCGTTGCATACGGCGGAGCCATCGCCATTTCAAAACCTGGGAAGCGGATTGAGGGCTTCAGGAGCAAGTGGGTCTTGGTGGACGCTGGGTGCATCCACCCTCGGCTGATCCTGCCCATGGAGCACGCCGAGAACTCCGACGACTGGTCCCGAGTGGAGCTTGGATCCCAGCAGCAAGTCTTTGGAGAAGATGGGCGTAGATCTGAAGCCGGCCAGCGTGCAGTGGCCAGCGAAGCTGACGTCGTGTCGCTCTTGAGGAGTTCTGGAGCATCAATCGGCTCCGCTCACGTCGATGCTACGCTTCGATGTGGAGGCCTCTCCGAGCCCGTGGCCTGGCAGGTGAGGATTTGGCGACGGTCCTCCAGGTCCTTGGTTGGGGGTGATGTGGCGAGGCGGAGGGCGCCCAGCCTTGTTCCTTCGCGAGGATTGGGAGGCAGGTAGTGGGGCCCATGCCTGTCTTCAATGGGGGCGGGCCCGTGCCCGTGGAGGCTCCGGAGGACTGGTGGGCGTGTCCTCTTCCGACTCAGTGAAGAGGTGGAGGAAAGAGAGCCGGAGAGGGGTTGATTCGGGCGGAGTCAAGGCTCCCCCTTCAGCGCAGGTCCGCACTCTCCACCTCCCCAGTGTGACAGACGAGGATGAGGATGAGCAGGAGGCGAAGCCTGCCCGATCGAAGAAGGACCGGACTGGGCTGGTCCCCCGCGGGTCCGCCCCGGCCCCGGGGCGATCAGCAGACGCGCCTCCTGCTCCTGGTCCCCTTGAAGCTGATCCCTGCAGCCGGCTCTCGGGCTTCAAGTATGGACGGAGGTTGCTCGAGTCCACCAGCGACGACCAGTAAGTGCTTGATTCTTGTTTTATTCCTTGCTTTGTCGCTGAGGCTTTATATCTGTATCTCTTGGCTAGGCTGACGCCTGCGGCGAAGAAGCTGGAGGGAGCTCCTGAGGCTTCATCTGGGGCGGTGCCTCTGCCCGAGAAAGAAGGTGATCGTGACGCATAGGCCTCTCCTGCCCGGGCGTCCTCGCGAGGCCTGGCTAAGCCCGCTGGGGCGAGCTCAGCCCCCTTGACCCAGGCGACTCCCGAGGTGCCCTTGCTTGGCGCTGCCTCCACTGTTGCCGTGGCCCCGCTGGTTCCGCCTCAGGGCGTAGTGGTCATGCAGCCGTCTTCTCCTCCTACTCCAGGATGCTGTTCTGGATCGCGCCGTTGCCGGACTGGACCGCCTGCGGCAGGATCTTCTGGGCGCCGACTCCCGTCTGATAGCTGGGCGTTTGGAGCTGGCTTCTGGCTGGATTCGCTCGATGCTTCGATTCGGCGGCGCTGGTCCAGGCCTCGGCGGCTGCGGACGAGGAGAAGCAGGCTGTTCGTGGCGAAGATTGCCCGATGCTTCCACAGGGAGGCAGCTAGCATCAAGGTCATGTGAGGCGCCGGAGAGCGGTGAAGGGCTGCAGAACCAGGTTGCCAAGGAGGCCCGCCTCCACCGAGAGCAGGAGGAAAGCATGAAGGCTCATGAGGCGGCCGTCAGGGACAGGGAGGACAGGCTCAAGAAGCGCGACCGCCTAGGCGTGTTGGAGCAGGAGGCTGGAGGCGAGGAAGGTCGAGCTGGACGACAAAGCGCGGGTTCTTGTAGAAGATCGCGTGGCCTTCACGGATATGGAGGTGAAGGCTCGCTCTTTTGAAGGCAGCTTTCTGACAGCGGCTGGAGAGTCCGGCTGGCGGCGCCGAGGATGGTCCCGCCAAGCTGCTTCCCTTCCTGGTTCGCGCTCTTGAAGATGTCTCCCTTGGCCTTGGCCCCACGGCCGAGGCCGAGGCGCGTGTCTTGTCTTCTGCGGCACTGACGCGGATCCTGGCCCACATCTACCTTCGCGATATCAGCGTCGACCGGACAGCTTCTTTGGAGCCGACAAGCGGCGAGCATGCAGCTGCCACTTGCCGAGGCTGTGAAGGGTCGTGGAGGCCCCCTGGGAAGTTCCGGCCTTGACACCAAGCGAAGCGGCGCTGCCATCCTGCTGCTCCACGAGGCGAGCCGCTCGCGCTGCTCCACCGCCGACAAGTGACTCCGTTGTGGCTCTGTCACCTTTTAATTCCCACACATGTATCATGTATTGCGATAACGATGTGGACTGTAGTATTTTCTTTTGAATTCCTTGAAATTTGCGCTTCCTACTTGCTTATGTTCTCGCCGTGAGCCCGCCCCTTGCGATACCTCAGCGCCGTTAGCCCGGCCGAAACTTCGGGCGGGACCAAGGAGTGAGGGCTACATGACAAGTTAGGCTCTGAGTCGCGATGCTCAGGAGTCCCCTTAGCGCCTGAACAACAAGTAGGGAGGTGAGGCAGGCGGATCCACCGTTCTCGTCTGCGAGCCCGCCCCCGCGCATACCTCAACCGCCGTTAGCCTTTGGAACTAAGGGGTGAGGGCTACGTGACCGATTAGGCTCTGAGTCGCGATGCTCGAGTCCCCTTGACGCTCAAGCGGCATTCGTACCTTGGCTCCGCTCGAGGTGGCGTGTAGACGAACCAGGCCGGGGGCTGGCTGGAGTGGCGTCGTGTCTGGCGTGACCCAGCGCAGCCCGTGTCCAACCCCTCGCGGCGCTCGAGGGGCGTTGCGATGAGGCGGTGTCGAACACGGGTGCCGCAGACCCTTAAGGTTCGAACTCTCGGTGCGCGGAGATCCAACCCTCCACCGTCTCGTACCTCGCCGAATCGCAGGGACCTAAACTACTAACAAGAACAACACAAGAGATGCAAGATTTATACTAGTTCAGGCCACCGTTGTGGTGTAATACCCTACTCTAGTTTGTGGTGTGTGGATTGCCTCTGGGGTGACGAAGAAACGATCTGAGGGAAGAACAGCCTCGCGAGTGCATTCTTGGTGGGTGTGATGAACTGCTAAGTGGTGCCCGCCGCTCTAGCTTGAGAACAGGTTTCTCTCTCTCTCGGATTCGAATGCTCGATCCGATCATGTCCCGTCCCAGTGTGGCTACCCCTATTTATAGGCGAAGGCCACAGGCCTCTTCCCAAATATTGAGTGGGAAGGCGCCAACAATTAGCCATTTGAAGGGGAGCAGTGGGTACACTTATCTGACTAAAGTTGGTCCTCGCCTACAAAGGCTCAGTGATGGCGCTTTGCTTGGGCTCCACGATGACGCATCCCAGCCGTTGGGGCTGGTCTTGGTCTTGTTGCGCCAAGCGGATGCCTTTGCTTGATGCCCTTACTGCGCTTGCCCCTTTGCACCAAAGAGGAAAGGAGGGCGCTGCGCAGGCGGCGCCAGCTGGCGCCCTTGGTGCGTCATGGCTTCGTCCACGGGCACCTCGCGAGTACCCGCCTTGAGTTCTCCGCCTCCTCATGAGCCAGCTGACGAGGCCACGCTGAGGAGGCTCTTGGTCGTCCGCCTGCAATCTGGCCCCTCGCGGGTCTCGAGCTTGTGTTGATGAAGATGGGCCGTCTGGGCCTCCTTTGAGCCACGCCGCAGGCCGCGGGCGAGCAAGTCAGGGACCCCGTTCCCGAACGCCGACAAGTAGCCCGGGGCCACGCACGCGCAGGACTTGGCGTGCGAGAGGCGAAGGGCAAGTCTGGCGTTGTGCGCCCTAACAGCTGTGGCCTTGGGCGCCAGCGTGGTGGTTGATTGGGCGTGGCGCTCTGCATTCCCCACGGCGCCTTGGTAACCGCCCGGATTCGACGAGGTCCTTGCATGCGAGTTGGGCATGATGGTGGTGATCATGGAGGCCGACGGTTGGCCTTCACCGGCTATAAGTACGGAACGGCGCGCGCCCTTCTAGTCTATCCTTTCTTGTTTCTCCTTCTTCTCCATGGCTCCACCAAGGAAGTTCTCGGCTGCGAGAGAAGGGAAGGGCCGCCAGTCGAATCTTCCTCTCCTCCGCCTAAGCATGGTCGAGTCGCCCTCGCAAAGCACCCGTGGCCTCCACGGCGGTCTCCAGATCGTGAGGAGGCTCTCGGCGTGGCGACAGCGGTAGCCATGGTTGGGCGTGCCCGGCTGCTCGTCCCCGAGGCCGCGCCTCCACGCTCTTGGCTGCTGCGGAGTTCTTGGTGAGGTAGAGGAGCCGTTCAGCGTCCGGCTTCAGCTCCGTGCTTCCTCCTAGGTGAGCTCCCAGATGGCGCCTGAGTGGCCTCGGCTCCAGCCGAGCAGCTGTTGCAGCCGGGCCGTGGGCTTCTCTGGAGGTCTCTGCTGTAGGGAACTTGTTCCTGGCCCATGGTGGCGAGGCGTTCAGCGCGTCTGCGTGGTCTCCGCCATGGTGCTCCTCGCACTTCAAGTATGATGGCGGCGCCACCCTCTATGTGGCGGTGTTGGGAAGGCGGCCGCCCGAGGATCTGCCACGAGGGCGGCGACCATGCCGAGGACTCGGCCGGCGCGGCGGAGGGGGGCAGGCAGCGGCGGTAGCGATGCCCGCGACTCCCCCACGCTTCACCAGCTCTTCTTGGTGGCGATTCTTCCAAAGCGCGGCAGCCAGCCCCGCCGCCCATGCCTGCTTGGGGGTGGCAGCAGGTCCGCTCGTCACCACGCCCCGGTGAAGCGCGAGATGGAGTCCGGCTGAGCTCCCGAGGCGGCTCGGGCCTCCCACGAGAGCCGGCACGGGGCGTGCTTCACCTGCTTTTGTCCTTTTCTTTCCTTTTCTCCTGCGTAAAAAAGGGAACAATGTTCGGCCCCGTGGGGGCGTGTTTAGGGCAACGCCGTTAATTAATGTACTACTTTTGTTATCTTGTTACTCTTCCCTTCTGTCGTGCGCTCATTCGCAAGCGAACCCCGATCGTGGCTGCGTGGGCGGCCGACCCTGGCCCCGTGTTCGTGTTGTGCTGCCTGTGAGGCATGGTCAGGAGGGGTGCTCCAGCCGTGGACCAGGGCCGTGAAACTTGAGTGATAAGGGTAGGAACACCCGCGGGGGCTCCGAGGCTCGCCATGAGCCCCCAGCAAGAGAAACCGAGGCAGGAGGCGAAAAAGATCGAAGGACCACGGACCAAAGCAGGCGATAAGCTTCGATAAAAACTTCAAAGGAATAACCAGATCAAGCTGCGAAAGCAAATGGAAAAGCCGCGTCCGGCACCTAGTCTAGTCTTGGGCGTCTTCTCACTGCGTGGAGCTAAGTGCTGCTCTTGGGCGTGGGAGGGAGCCCGGGGCTGAGGCGGCACCTGAGACTCGGGGCGTGTACAGCCCCACTCATTGTTACGTGAGAGTGTCACAGGCGGCGAGTTTCACGAGCCTTGGGCCTTCTTCACGAGCTCGGGCCTTTCCTCAGTAAGCAAGCTTCACAGGCGTTCGCCCTCTTCCACAGACTCTGGGCCTTTCCCAAGAGGTGAGCTTCACGCATTCTCCTTCTTCACGAGGCTCGGGCCTTTTCAAAGGATGAACTTCACAGGCATTCGCCTTCTTCACGAGCTCTGGGCCTTTTCCAAAAGATGCACTTCATAGGCATTAGCCTTCTTCCACGAGCTCTCGGCCTTTTCCAAAAGATGCACTTCACAGGCATTCGCCTTCTTCACGAGCTCTGGGCCTTTTCCAAAAGATGCACTTCACGGGCATTACGCCTTCTTCACGAGCTCTGGGCCTTTTAGGGTAGAACCTCCGGACGTCTTTGGATGTTCCACAGCGTTTGGTATAGGTACTCCCTCTTGCGTCTCAAGCGCTTGGGCGGGCCAGGCTGGAAACATGAACAACCTTGAATGGGCCCTCCCACATGGGAGAGAGCTTATGTAGTACCTCCCTGGAGAGGACCCGTTGGAGCACGAGGTCTCCTACCTCGAGAGTTCTAGGGCGGATGTTGCGGCAGTGGTATCGCCGAGTGCTGCTGGTACCTTGCCGCTCCGCAGAGCAGCTTCCAGGCAGCGCACCTCCCCAGCAAAAGAGCCGTCCCCGCATGGCGTCTGCTGCGTTTCATCGAGCGCCCGGGACCAGCAGCGGATCGGCAGCTTGACCTCGTGAGGAGGACCGCTTAGGCTCCGTGAACCGGGGAAGAAGGGGTCTCTCCGGTTGGCTTGGTCGCGGTTGTGCGGATGGACCACGGCCACGGAGGGAGCTCGTCGTACCAGCCTGCGCGCGAGCTTCCGGCTTCTTCTTGAGCGTCCTGGTCTTGAGGCCTCTCGGGACCTCTGCATTAGCCCGCTCGGCCTGTCCATTACTGCGAAGTGCGCCACGAGCGTAGCATATCTGCGTTCAAGGTTAGCGCGATGCGTTTTAAAAGATTCTTGGTGAACTCCGAACCGTTGTCGGTGATGATCTGGTTCGGCACTCGAACCGCTCCACGATGCCCTTGATGAACTTGACCGCATAACCAGCGGGGATGGCGCGGACGGCCTCGACTTGACCCACTTGGTGAATTTGTCCTGGCGATGTAAGTGGCGATAGCCCCACGGTGCCCGAGAAAAGGGCCCAGAATGTCTAGCCCCGGACGCGAATGGCCAAGTGAGAGGAATGGTTTGCGAACCTCTGGCTGGCTGGTGGATCTGCTTGGCATGGAATTGGCAAGCCTCGCAAGCCTTCACGAGTCGGCGGCGTCATTGGCCAGATGGGCCAGTAGAAACATAAACGCCTTCCCGACAAGGGTCCGTTATGATGAATGGTGCCCACAATCTCCACCGTGTATATCTGCCAATAATTCCTTCCCCTGTTCCCTGGTGATGCAGCGTAGGGATACGTCGTTTGGTCGTCGCCGGTAAAGCTCTCCATCCATGATCTTTGTATGCCGTGGCTTGCCGCGCCATCGCTCTGCCTCCTCCTCCTCCTTCCACAGCAAAGTCCCACCGTTAAGTAACTCTTGAGCTCGAGATCCGGCCTCCTCTTGAGGTTCCATTGTTAGGGCAGGCGTGCTCCCGAGGCAGACCACAGGCTGGGCTCCCGAGGCTGGAGGTGAGGAGCTCCTCGAGGTGTGCCATGCTTGATAGCGGCGGCGGGGCTGGGGGCTTGAGCCGTTCCTCAAGACACCCGGCTCTGGGGTAACCTCCTGGAGGCTCGTTTGGCGATGTCGTCGGCCTCTTGATTGGTGCCCTTGAGGCACGTGTTGCAGCTCAACCCCAGAACTGTTTCTCCATCCTGCGGACCTCCATAAGCTAGGCCTCCATGTGTTCATCCCTTGGCTCGTACACCTTGTTGGAGAAATTGGCGAGGCTGCGAATCGCCCCTGATGGTAGGCGCTTCACCCCAGGGCAGCGGCAGCCTTGGACCTGCTATCAGCCCCTCGTATTCTGCTATATTGTTGGAGCGTTCTCGCCATCTTTGGAAGCAGAGCTGCCGCGACATAGTAGAGCTTGTCTGAGAGGGGATCTGAGTGTTGCCCCAGCCCAGTATACATGCAGGAGAATGCTACGTCAAGTACATGACCTAACCTTGGCGCTTGCTCCACAGGGAGAGGACCAATCCTCGCCCAGTCCTGAGGCCAGCGCTTGTCCATTCGGCCCACGAAATCTGCCAGTGGCCCCCTTGATGACTCTGGTGCGTCTTGAACTCGAGCTGGAATGCTTGCAGCTCAATGTTCCACTCGTGACCCTTCTGCCGAGTTGGGGCTCTGAGCACCCTCTCCGGGGTATGCCGAGACAACCTTGATTGGATGACCACAGGAAGTAGTGCAGCAGCTTGCGAAGCCACTAGGAGTGCCGGGAGGAGCTTCTGCGGCATGGGGTACCGTGCCCTCGCATCCGTAACCACGATGCTGGCGAAATACACGGGTGCTCGGCGAGGTTAGGCGTTGGTGCTGGTGGCGTCCTCGAGCGGTGGTGCCTCTGGCGTCGGCGCCTCCGAGGCTGGGTGCTTGGACGGGAGGTCCCCCGCCCTTAGTGCGCTCTGCTGTGACGGCTGATCTTCCTCCATTGCGGTCTTGACTTACGCTAGTTCCTTGATTCGGTCTTGCCTTAGCTCGGTGGCGCCCGTGGTCTTGTCTGGCGCTCCTCTCTAACCGCCACTAGAGCAGCGCTAGCGGAGTAAGGAGTGGCGGCGAGTAGAGTACCAAGGGCTCTGACGGCAGGGGCCACCATCATTGGAGGGCTGGTCGGGTACCTCTTGAGGTCTTGACAAGCAGTGGCCTCTTGATCCACTCAAAGGGCCCTTTTTCTTCATCGGTGGAAGAAAGGCGCCCGCTCCCCCAATCGGGAGATGAAAGCATTACGCCGTTCGCACACTGTGAGCTTCTGCATCTCCACGAGGGTCTTGGTGGACTCATGTCTTCCCTGCCTTGACCTTTTACAGGGTTGGCCTCGATACCTCGGTGGGACACGAAAACCAAGGAGCTTACTGAGGAACTCAAACACACACTTCTCAGGGTTGAGTCGCGGGCTCACTGCGTTGAGGCTCATGAAGGATTCTTCAGGTCTTGTATCAAGGTCTTGGCCTCGCGAGACTTCACCACGATGTCGTCGATGTATGCCTCCACATTCTTCCCGAGCTGCGGGCCCAAGGTGATGTGCATGAGCCGCTGGAAGGTTGCCCCCGCGTTGCGCAACCCGAATGGCATGCAGGTATAGCAGTATACTCCATACTTGGTCGGGAAGGCCGTCTTCTCCACGTCTTCCACCGCCATCTTGATTTGGTGATACCCGAAAAGGCGTCCAAGAAGCACAACAGGTCACACTCGGCGGTGGAATCGGCGATCCCAGTCGATCTTGAGGAATGGAAATGGATCCTGTGGGCATTCTTTGTTGAGGTTGGTGAAGTCGACACATCGCTCCTTTCCTCCCTTCTTCGGCACCACCACGGGGTTGGCCAACCAATCTGGGTATCGGACCTCACGGATAACCCCCGCGGCCTCTAGCTTGCGGGTCTCTTGGACAATGAAGGCCTGCTTTTCGGTGGACTACCTCCTCGCTTTACCTTCCTTTGGGCGCCACGTTGGGGCACGTTGAGGTGGTGCTCGATCACGCCCGTGGAATCCCAGCCAGCTGATCGGGCTCCCAAGCGAACACCTTCTTGTTACGCACGAGAACTTGACAAGGGCTTCCTCCTGCTCGGGCTCGAGGTTGGCGCCTATGGTGAAGGTGGCGTTTGTGGACCCGTCCTCATCGACGGGTATCTGCTTGGTCTCCGCCTTGTCTTGGGTGAACAACTGCTTCTTCTTGGTTGGCGCATCCCCCTTGGGCTTGGGGGCTTCCGCATCGGCCGCCGTCCTGAGGGTGAGCCTGAGCGGTCGTAGCGCATCCTCGGTCTCCCAGACGCAGTGAGGGCATCCGCTCCCCAGCATCTTCATGAGGTTGTACCCCGGGTGGGTTGCGGCCATGAATTTGGCCAATGCGGATAGCCGAGGATGGCGTTGTAGGGGAGGCCGATGGGGGTGATGTCGAAGTCGACCAATTCCGTCGGAAGTTGTCGTGAGTGCGAAGGTCACGGAAGCCAGATTGCCCCAAGGAGCTGGATGACCCTCCTCCTCGCCCGAAAAAGGCGGTGGGTAGCAGCCGCTCCTAAATATCTGAGGGAGGTTGAAGGCCTCGACCGAGAGTACATTAAAGGCCAGCGCCGCCGTCGATGAGGTCTGGTGGCGACGACTGGCAGATGGTAGATGTCTTGCGAGCAGCGGGGCCTTGCCGAGCCGCGAGTTGGCGGGGTGGTCTTGAGAGTCGAAAGTCAGCCCGGCCGACGACCCGTCCGACCGAGGGAGCCCTGCGCGTGGAGGCGGCGCCGACCTGGCGGACGAGTGTCTTGACATGGCGGCTGGAGGGCGGCGCTGCGAAACGCCGAGAGGGCTGCGACGAATGGAAAGCGGCCGAGGCGAGCGACGAGGCAGCGGCCTCCCCATGAGTCGCCGAGGCGCTTGAGCGGTGCTTGCTGCCCGCCCCGCCGGGCCGATGGCGGTGTTGGCCAGGCGGTGACGAGGAGCAGCAGGCGCCCGTGAGCGGAGGCGGCCAGGCGGCGTGGGAGGTGAGGCGGCTCGGCGCTCGGTCTGCGAGCCCGGCAGCGTCGGACATGGTCGCGATGGCGAGGAAAAACAGGCGATGAAAGGCAGATTCGGTGCACCCCTACAGGCGCGAAATGTCGGATCACGGGTTCGGCAGACCCTTAAGGTTGAACTCAGGGGTGCGGCGGAGATCCAACCCTCCACCGTCTCGTAACTTCGCCCGAATCGCGAGGACCTAAACTACTAACAAGAACAACACAAGAGGCCTTAAGATTTATACTAGTTAAGACCCACCGTTGTGGTGTAATAACCTACTCTAGTTTGTGGTGTGTGGATTTCCTCTAGGGCTGGCGAAGAACGATCAGGGGAAGAACAACCTCGTGAGTCTGTTCTTGGTGGGTGTGATGAACTGCTAAGTGGTGCCCGCCGCTCTAGCTTGAGAGCAGGTTTCTCTCTCTCTCTCGGATTCGAATGCTCGATCCGATCGTGTCCCGTCCCAGTGTGGCTACCCCTATTTATAGGCGAAGGCCTGGGCCTCTTCCCAAATATTGAGAGGGAAGGCGCCAACAATTAGCCATTTGAAGGGAACAGCGGGTACACTTATCGACTAAAGTTGGTCCTCGCTTTGCAAAAGGCTCTGGTGATGGCCTTTGCTTGGGCTCCACGATGGCGCATCCCAGCCGTTGGGGCTGGTCTTGGTCTTGTTGCACCGAAACGGATGCCTTTGCTTGATTCCCTTGCCTGTGCTTGCCCCCTTTGCACCAAAGAGGAAAGGAGGACGATGCGCGGGCCGGCGCCCGACTGGCGCCCATGGTCGTCATGGCTTACGTCACGGGCACCTCGCGAGGTACCCCGCTTTGAGTTCTCCGCCTCCTCATGAGCCAGCCTGACGAGGCCGCGCCTGAGGAGGCTCTTGGTCGTCCGCCCCGCAAGGCTTGGCCCCTCGCGAGGGTCTCGAGCTTGTGTTGAGGAAGATGGGCCGTCTGGGCCTCCTTTGAGCCACGCCGCGGCAGCAGGCGAGCAAGTCAGGGGACCCCGTTCCCGAAGCATGTGAGCCGGACAGCGAGCTCTGGGCTCCACGAGGTTGGTGCGACCGGAGGCCACCCTCGGTTGTTTATCACCGGTCTTGGAGCATAAGCGCTTCTGCATGCGTCGGACATAGCCGCTCCTCGGCGGCGTCGTCGGCCAGCGCGAGCATGGTGCTTCCAACGATGCGTGGGAGGGGCTCCCCTCGGGAGGAGCCCAGGCGTGCTCTAACCCCCACGACCGTGGCTGTGCGGTAGGGCTGGGCCGAGGTGTGTCGGGGCACCCATGAGCAGTAGCGGGACTCACGAGGCCCTACCTCAAGGCGGGTTGCGCTGGCTCAGGCCTTATCTTGAGTGTGTTCGTGCAAATTTGGCGGATGCGGTGCTTCGTCCGTCGTTGGCAAGCCAGGTCGCGATGCCATGGACAAGACCAGGAGGGTGAGGGCGGAGAGCGGTAGGAGCCACGAGTCGCGATGCTCGGGCACCCCCCTTTAACTTAGCATGGCTGGGTTAGATGTGAAACTCTCGTCCTCGGGTCCCGCTCTTGGGCTGGTCTCGGCCGTCGTTGGCAAGCCAGGTCGCGATGCCATGGACAAGACCGGAGGGTGAGGGCGGAGAGCGGTAGGAGCCACAGTCGCGATGCTCGGGCACCCCCCTTTAGCAGCATAAGCTGGAGTCGGATCTGACAACTCTACTTCCTCGGGTCCGGCTCTCGGGCTGGTCTCGGCCGTCGTTGGCAAGCCAGGTCGCGATGCCATGGACAAGACCGGAGGTGAGGGCGGAGAGCGGTAGGAGCCACAGTCGCGATGCTCGGGCACCCCCTTTAGCGCATAAGCTAGGTTAGATGTGAAACTCGTCCTCGGGTCCGGCTCTCGGGCTGGTCTCGACCATCGGCTGGCAAGCCAGGTCGCGATGCCATGGACAAGACCAGAGGGTGAGGGCGGAGAGCGGTAGGAGCCACAGTCGCGATGCTCGGGCACCCCCTTTAACGTGCAAGATTCCATCACCGGAAAAGGCACCAAATAACAAGCATGGTGGAGCGAGAGCATAATCCTAAGGAAAGCGTGGGAAGGATACATGCGGCTGGGGCCGGGCCCGGCGGCTTGGGGATGATGCAGCCAGGCGCCCCCAACAGATAGGCTAATGACATGAAATGAAAGGGATACATGCATGAGGGCCGGACCCACGGCACAGGAATAATCTGACCTGAAGGCGCTCCCGGCTGAAATGAAACTTAAAGATGTCACTGGTGATGTTGGGGACGAGGTGGTGTTGGCGTGGCAGAACTCGGTGGGATCACGGCCGACCTCCGAGCCCAGGCCCGAGGGCCTCGGGAGGATCCGAGCGTGGCGGCTCCTCGCGAGCCATCTCCATCTCCGCCCGAGGCTGCGGCGTGCGACCTCTTGAGCCTCGGGATGGCCCTCATGAGGCAGCTGGTGCGTGGCTGCCGCGTTTGGCGAGCCATAAGGCATCCGCCGCGTGGGCGTGGGGCGGACCCCATAGCGTCCCACTCGCGAGGGCAGGCGCTCTTGAGGCAGCGGCTCGGTTGAGCCTGGTATGTCGATGCAGGCGCCTGCGGCCCACCATCCTCACTGGATGGGGGCCCACAGTGGCGGCGGCTGCCCCTCATGACCCTTGACTCCTGTAGCTCTGAATGGCCTTGCAGCGAACTCGATGGTTCGGCCCTCCTTGCCTTGCTCCTGCTTGTGGGAAACGTGCTTCGAAGCACACCTCCATGTGGTGCCCAAGCACCTCCCTCGTGACCTTGGCGAGGTCGGCGGCCCTCCAGGGGAGAGCCCCCGAGCCCGACCTGAGGAGGGCGCCGGGCGCAATTTCCTATCCGATGGAAGGAGGCTCCCCCTGGCCCGGCGCGGGCCCTGAGGGGCCTGCCTCTTGAGGAGCTGGGCCGGTAGATGTCTTCTTCTTCTTGGGTGCGACCTCGGGAGGCCTCCTGCTGCTTGTGGTGCAGGTCTTCTAGCGATGCGGCTGAAAGGCTCGCTCCGGGGAGCACTGCGCGTCTCTCTCTTCACAGAGCGCAGTGATGACCCGCCGCTTCTGGCATCTTGAGGGCGTTGTAGCCATGGTGGGTTATGGCCATGAATTTGGCCAGCGCCGGGTACCGAGGATGGAGTTGTCTGGCGGCGAATGTGGGCGGCGTCGAAGTCGATGAGCTCGGTCTTGGTGGTTATCGCGAGCCGAAGGTGATAGGAAGCGGACCTGCCCGATCGGGACCGTGGAGCCGTCGGTGACTCGGAGAAAGGCTTGGTTGGCTGAAGCTGACTGTAAGGCGCGAAGATTGTTGAATGTTTCCACGGACGGGGCGTTGAGCCCTGCCCGCCCGTCGATGAGGGTCTTGGTGACCAACCGCGTTCGCGATGATTGGGGAACAAAGCATCGGGAGGACTCGGTGTGGCGCGCGCCTTGAGCTGATCCGCTGAGCTGAGCGTGATGGCGCCGCCGACCACGAGAGGCGCGTGGCCTCGAGCTTGGGGAGGACTGCATTCACTTGCGGGCGAACTGCTTGAAGATGTCTTTGAGAGTCTGGGGCAGAGCTCCGCCCGGGATGCAAGCGATCGCACGCGGTTCTGGAAGCCCCAGCCCCTCGTCGATGATGGTCTTCAATTCTCCTTGGCGGCGCGCCGATGAGGGAGCCTGCGTTCCCTGCGGACGATCCTCGCGAGGCTGATCCTCGGCCTCCCTCGCGGCGGGTCTTGCCAGCGGTCCTCGCGAGGTTGGTCGCGCCACCCTTGGCGCGGGCGCGTCTTCCAGCATCTGCATTCCTTCCTCCTCCTCGGCGTAGCCCGGTCGCTGCGCTTTCGGGCGTCTGCCGACCCCTTCCTTCAGCGCGGCCGGAGCTCTTGGCATTCATTGGTGTTGTGGGTGTGGAGGTCGTGGTACCGCATGATCGGCTGCCCTTGGAGGACTCGGGCTGATCTCGCCTCGCTTGGTGTATGCAGTTCGGCGCGATCAGGCAACCCCTGCGATTCCGTCCTTGGCCTTGGACTTCTTTTCTTGGGATCTGCGGCAGGCAGCTCGAGGAGGAGGCGCCCTCCTCAGCCTGGCGCGCTTGTCGCCAAGTTGAACAGCTCGAGGAGGTGCACGAGATCTTCATGCATCGCCAGCTCCTCCTTCATCTTGGCGTCGCGCCGCCGTCGGAAAAAGCGAGATGATGGCCTCCTCCGTTACCACAGGGATCTTGAGGCGTGCGTTGTTGAAGCGCTGGATGTACTTTGCGAGGTTTCCCGGCTGCTGCTTGATTAGGCGCATGTCGCTCACGGCGGTGGCGATCGCGAGTACCACAAAGTTGGCGATGTGGTGCGCATCTCGGCCGAGAAGAGATCATGCACAGGGCGGTTATTTAGGAGCAGTGCGGACTCCGTCCTTGGCGCCATGGGAAACCAGTTCGCCATGACCTTTCCATCCCGTTGGCAGCCTCGATGCCCAGCTCATAGAGCTGGAGGAACTCCGTAAGGTCAGCTGTGCCGTCGTGGCGAGGCAGGTCTTGCTTGAACTTGGCGGGCCACGACGGCTGTGCAGCTTCGGGGTGAAAGCGCGGAAGCCCGCCGTGGCAGCTGGGGCCCTCGGACGACGAGAGCTTGGTCTTGTGGGCCTCCCTGCGCCTTGGCTGGGGGCAGCGCAAGGTCTGACGTCTTGGGAGTGGGGAGGCGCTCGGGCAGCTTCTTGTGGGCGAGAACTTCTTGACAGCTCTGCTCTTGCAGCGCGGGCGCTGGCGGGCGGGTTCCGCCAGAGGGCCGCGCGCCTTGGGGCGGGCGCCTTCTTGAGGAGGAGGAGGCTGGGGCGCCCGGGAGCTTCATCGCCAGCAGGCGGGTGCGGTCAGGCGAGACGGACGGTCTTGGGCGCCTCTCTGCAGCAGACGAGCTCGGCGACTTCGCTCGAGCCATTCTTCGTGAACATCGTCGGCCAGGCGATAGCGCAGGAGCTCGTGCTAGCGCGATGAGTGCAGCTCGGGCCTCCATGGCAGCGGTAGCGTGACAAAGAACCAGCGGGGGTTAGCGAAGGTGTGGCGGTGCGGCCGTCCCGCCTCATGGGCGGGTCTTTGGGATGATGCTTGCAGCTCGTTCCCGCCGGGCGGTGGCGGCGTTGACGACAGTGACGAGGAACGACGAGGGCGCCCGCCGACAGGAGCTGTCAGGCGACATGGGAGGCGAGGCGGCTCGGCGCTTAAGCGAGCCCGGCAGGCGTCGAACATGGTTGCGGTGGTCGAGGAAGAAACGAGGCGGCGAAAGGCGATTCGGCGCACCTACAGCGCGCCAAATGTCGGATTTCAGGTTCAGCAGACCCTTGAGGTTCGAACACTTTGGGTGCGCGCGGAGATCCAACCTTCCACCGTCTCGCACCTCGCCCGAATCGCTGGGACCTAAACTACTAAACGGAACAGCACAAGAGACACGAGATTTATCTTGGTTGGGCCACCATTGTGGTGAAATACCCTACTCCGATGTGTGGTGTGGTGGATTGCCTTGGGCTGATGAGAACAATACAAGGAAGAACAGCCTCGCGAGGGCATTTCTTGGCGGGTGTGATGAACTGCTAGATGGTGTTCGGTGGCTCTAGCTACGGCTTCTTGATGAGGTTGGATCTACTCCTCTCTTTCTGCTGCGGATGCCCCTACGGATGCCCCTAGCTCTGAGTGTGGCTACTCCTATTTATAAGCGAAGGCCCTAGGCCTCTTCCCAAATATTGGCGGGAAGGCGCCAACAATTAGCCATTTGAAGGGAACAACGGGTACACTTATCCGACTAAAGTTGGTCCTCGCTTTGCCAAGGCTCACAGTGATGACGCCGCTTGGGCTCCACGATGACTCCTTCCAGCCGTTGGGGCTGGTCTTGGTCTTGTTGCACGAAGCGGATGCCTTTGCTTGATGCTCTCGCTGCGCTTGCTCCCTTTGCACCAAAGAGGAAAGGAGGGCTGCTGCTGGCTGGCGCCCATGGCGCCCTTGGTAAATCATGGCTTGCATCATGGGCACCTCGCGAGGTACCCTGCCTTGAACTCTCCGCCTCCTCATGAGCCGGCTGGCGAGGCCGTGCACGAGAAGCTCCTTGTCGTCCGCCTGCAATCTGGCCCCTGCGAGTCTTGAGCTTGCGTTGATGAAGATGGGCCGTCTTGGGCCTCCTTGAGCCACGCCGCAGGCAGCGTGCGAGCAAGTCAGGGACCCCGTTCCCGAATGCCGACATTGGTCTCAAGCACACTACAAAGTTCTCTGAGAACTCTACCTTGGTGACCCGTATGTCGATGAACACAAGAACGATCTGCGCTCCAAACACCCGAAGCGGTCGACGAGCTGGATTACATGTGAACACACTAGGACTTTCAGCGGTTGGTTGGAAACACGTCTCGGAGGTGACAACACTATTTGTGATGAGTTGTACTTGTTGTCCGAGGGACCATCTTCGATGTAATGACTTGGAAAGGATCTGAGATAAATAGGAATACATTTTACGATTGACCAAGATCAAAAGAGCACCAACCAAAACAGCGGTGTCCGCTTTGATGCAGCAACCGACGGGGAAAAGACACATATTATGGTTACATAGTAGACATATGGGAAGTTGTCTCGGAGTAGATTTTAAGGTCCGTTTGTTTAAGTCCAAGTGGGTCAATCATCAGAGGCGGGAGTGCAGGTAGACCCACATGCGGAATGACAACAGTGGATCTGAAAAATCTTGGGTACAACGACAAACCGTTCGTCCTAGCCAATGATGTGGCACAGGTTATCTATGTGAAGGACATGTCTACCGGACGAGGAAAAGAAAAGATAAGGAAGCGAATACATCATACGATGAGCCAAAGCGCCACATAGTTCTTTCGGGAAAAGGGACATCACAGGAGTGGATGGCAAATGCAGACATGTCTCAAGAGTATGAAAAGTTTCATGAAATTCCTCCTTCAAAGTCAAAGACTGACCCAAGCATCGATAAGCGATGAAGATTATCCATGGTTACGGCGCAATAAGCAAATGACACAAGCGAAGAAAAAATGAAGACTTTCTCCCGCAACTATTATGATGATACAGTGCCTACTTTGTAACACACGAGTATGATAACATTGTCCGTTTTGTACATGCACATGCTATGCCAACTTTTCCAGAGTTCATTTGAAAACTATGAATTTCAAAGAATTTAAATTTTAACTATTCAAATTTGGAAACTAATGGCACAAAAAGAAAGTCTAAAACTAATGGCACTAACAGAAAGTTTATATTTTTTCTAAAACTAAAAGCAAAAGGAATTTAAAAATAAAGCAAAAACCAAAATAAAATAAATAATGCGAGAAAACAAAACTAAAAACTGGAAAAAAATAAAAATATCAACAATAAGTATTTTGTTGTAAGTAGAAACAAAATAAAATAAATAAAGCAACAAAGAAAACAAAAAAGTGTTTTCAAATTTGAAAACTAATAGCACTAACAGAAATTTTCTAATTTTTCTAAAACTAAAAGCAAAAAGAATTAAAAATAAAGCAAAAAACAAAAGAAAATAAATAATCAGAAAACAAAACAAAAAACTGGAAAAAAAACAAAAATAGCAACAATAAGTATTTTGTTGTAAGTAGAAACGAAATAAAATGAATAAAGCAACAAAGAAAACAAAAAAGTGTTTTCAAATTTGAAAACTAATGGCACTAACGAGAAAGTTTATAATATTTATAAAACTAAAAGCAAAAAGAATTAAAAATAAAGTAAAAAACAAAAGAAAATAAATAATGCAGAAAACAAAACAAAAAACTGGAAAAAAATAAATATAGCGACAATAAGTATTTTGTTGTAAATAGAAACAAAATAAACTAAACAAAACAACGAATAAAACAAAAAACAAAAAGTGCCACCTACTATTTACGGCTGAATCGACTAGAAACCCTACCATGGGCGAGATTCAGGCCCAGCGGAAGCCAGTGAGCCCACAGCACAGATTGCAGGGTTAATCCTAAAGCACTGCTTTAGAGAGGATCTCGAGAGGAAGGCGCACCGCACCTTATAAGCAGTGCGCCTCCTCTCAACTAGCGAGGTGGGACTAAATATTTGGGTTCGGGGCTGCACAGGCCTTTGGTCTCGGTTGGTGGCTCCAACCGGGGCTAAAGGGGTGCATTAGTCCCGGTTGGTGCTACGACCCTGGACTAATGCCCCCTTTAGTCGGTTGGTGCCACCAACCGGACCAAAACGCCGCTTCCGCCCTTTGGGCTCTTGAAAAGAGGCCTTTGTCCCGTTGGTGGCACCAACCGGGACTAAACGAAGGCATTAGTCGGTTTGTGCCACCAACCGGACCAATGCTCTTGCTATATATACAACACTTAGCAGTTTCGCCAAAATCCATATGTTTCTTCTCGCCCGGCGCCTATCGCTCCTCGTCACCGTCGCCGCCCGAGCCACCCCGCCCGTCAGAACTGGTCCACCTCGCCGTCGCCGCCCTTGAGCCACTTTGCCCGACACCGCCGCGCCCGCCGCCCCTGCCCGGCCCGACCCGTCGTCGTCGCCCTTGTGCCGCCCTGCCCGACCCGTCGCCATCGCCGCGTCGCCACCGTTCCCGACCCGTCGCCGTCGCCCTGTCGCCCTTCCCGACCCGTCGCCGTCGCCAGCCTCGCCTCTTCCCCAACCCCGTCGTCGTCGCCCCGACCACACGCCGCCGCCTTCGGTCCGGCCGCCGGCGCGCTTTCCTCTTATTTTTTTGTGCATTTTATGTATATGTTCTCTGTGTATATATGTATATGTTCTCTGTGTATATATGTTCGTATATGCAGAAGTTAGATTTTAGAAAAACTTTATATATGCAAAAGTTTATATATGCAAAAATTTATACATACATGTAAGTATATATGTATGTATAGATGTATGTATGTGGATTCATGTGGGGGGTCGATATACCCCCTCTCCGATAGCATTTTTGTGCATTTTAGGTTAGTGTATATATATGTTGATGTATATATGCAAAAGATAGATTTTAGAAAAATACTATTTTTCTGTTGATGATATGATGATGTTTTTTCATATATGCATTTTTTCATATATGTATTGTTTTTTTAAGTTGTTAGTACATATCGATTTTAGGTTAGTGCATTTTATCACTGATTTTAGGTTAGTTGATCGATTTAGTGCATTTTATGTTTGTTGCATTTTAGGTTAGTGCATTTTATGTTAGTGGAGAGGAAAAAGTAAAATAAGGAAAAGGAAAATAAGTAGAAAGAAGGAGAAGAAGAAGGAGAAGAAGAAGGAGAAGACGAGGAGAGGAAGAAGAGAGAAGAAGAAAAAAAAGGAGAAGAAGAAGGAATAGAGGAGCTTCTTCTCCTTTTTTTTTCTCCTCTTTTTCTTCTTCTTAATTTTATCGGGAATGAGGGTGTCGAGGATCGCCGAGGGTCGAGGGTCGGGAACTAGGGTAGAGGGTCGAGGGTCATTAAGGGTCAAGGGTCGAGGTTTGAGGTCGAGGTTCGAGGTTCTAGGGTCGAGGATCGAGGTCGAGGTTCGAGGGTCGTCTAGGGGTCGAGGTTCGAGGGTCGTCGAGGTTCGAGGTCAAGTATTGAAGAAATCCATGGCTTCATCATTAGCGAGTAACCATGGCATGATGATGCAAAGTCCTCAAAGTTGATACGGAATGGAGTCCCGATAGGATAATTTGCCTTTTATGCAATTTCAGCAAAGGCCTTCCAAATAACGATATTCGGAAGATTCTTGCTGAACTTTGTACCAAAAAGCTTAATTATCCTATCTAGAACTCGTTCCAAAACAACTTTGGAGAGCTTACCATCATGC